>JAHDVF020001107.1:0-513310 GCA_022606425.2 Lepidostoma basale | reverse complement strand
GTGATATTATAAAGATACATATTAAAAACATTATTTAATTGTTTACAAATATGATCAGTTTTGACTTGTACATACAAAGAATATAAAAAAGAAAAAGACAAATAAAACATCTACAACAGTATGGCGAACATAGAAGAAGTAAAATATTTGTTTGTTTTTTCAATGAGGCCGTAGAACAAACCTAAGTTCGATTCTAATATAATATGTTACATTTGGAATAAATTTAAAATTTAAAATTTAGAATTTAATTAATTTAAAATTTAAAATTTAAAATTTGGAATAAATTTAAAATTTAGTTTGTTATATATATTTGTCCTATTGTGTATTGTGAATTAATGTGTGTTTTATATAATTTTAATGTGTTTTTTTTTTTTTACTAATTTTAGGTGTGCTTTATATAATATTTACTTCTGATTTTATTTCATAATAAAGAGATGTGAGGCCGCGCGGGAGATATATAAGGTTAAAAGAATAGATTAAATGTGGTCTGTCACCCTTTTGATTGATGACAAGAAAAGGCTAAATTAAATTAACGTAAGTCCCGTATGGACAAGGAACAGGCCTAGATAGTGCAGCGAGACTGACGAAAGGGCGTCGCTGCGTCCTATAACAGTCTCGGGTGGTGGTGGGAACCTTATATATTTGGAATAACGTTTTATAGTGGAAGCCCTTATTGACAGACAATTAGACGCAGTGCAGGGCGATGTGAAGCAGCGGGGATCAGAGCAAAATTAGAATTTTTAATTGCTCGAGTAACGACACTGAGCTCGAGCAATAAACAAGGCCCGTATGCGGCACGGTGGTTGAACGCAGGGCGGCACCTTTGCCGGCTATTTTATACGAACATTTCGCGTTGATCTTTACGACGCCTTTCACGCGCCAATCAAAATCAACATGCAAATTACTGGTTGTCGTTTAAGCTCACATTTTTAACGTTCGTATCCGCAGCCCGCACAATAACGTTCGATCCGAGAGGAAAGAAATCAAAATCTTTGCTAAAAGAATATTATAGAACAGAATCCAACCATATACAATTTTTAGGTGTGTGTTATCCTTATGTTTGTACAAAATATTATCTAAAAAAATCCGAATAGCTAGGTTAAATATTAAAAAAACAAAAACAATATCAAAACTAACTAACTAACAAACTATACTTAGGAAATTGAAAATAATTTTATTTAATCCACTTATTATTAAAAAATATATTTAAAAAACACGACATGTTTCGGAGAATACCTCCATCTTGAGTGTAAAAATATAGTTATAACTATTAAAAAGTTTTTATTATATTTTTACACCTCAAGATGGAGGTATCCTCCGAAACATGTCGTGATTTTTTTGTGGAAGTATATTACTATGAAATTCCACAGTGTTAATGCCATAGTGTTTAATAAGTTAACTAACTAACTAACCATCACACCGTCTCCCCGAAAGAGTAGGCAGAAATAATGGACTGCCACACTTTTCTTTCCTGACATATTTCTCTCGCTTCCTCAACATTCATCCATCGTGTCAGGCACGCGCGTCGATTTTTCTGACTCTTCACGTGCCGACATTTAATACTTACTTACTTCTTTACTTCGATGGCCCTACAGCCCATATCGAGCCTTAGCCTTCAGTATTCTTCGCCTCCAACTCCTTCTGTCCTCCGCTTCGACCCTCCAATCTAATACTCGTAACAATTTCACCCCATCTCTCCCAACTTCATCCTCCCACCGCAGCCTTGGTCGTCCAATTGGTCTTTTATCACCTGGGTGCCACTCCAGCAATCTTTTTGGGGTTCGCGATGACGGCATCCTCTGCACGTGACCGACCCATCTATTCAGTCTGACCTGTGTGGAGAGACTGGGAGCTTTGTAAATATAGTACAGCTAGTCATTATGCCGCACTCTCCAGCCTTCACCGTCATTCACAGGTCCCAGAATTCTGCGCAGCACCCTTCTCTCAAAAGTATAGACATTCCATATTTGATTTATTTGATCGTGCCGCGTTTTCCTCGGTCTTCTTCTATTTCTAGTTCCATTCACATCGTTAACATATACTCTTTTAACATTGTTTCTTCATTCATTCATTCCATATGTCCAAACCATCTTAATGATCCTTTCATTATTTTGTTCATTACACCATCATTCGCACCGCATTCACTTCTTATATAATATTTTCATTCGACACTCATACACAGAGTATATACACATTCGTCCAAGAGATCTCATTTCTACTGCATCTATTCTACTTTCATCCTTCTTTTGCCAGTTTTGCCAGAAGTGATACTGAAATGGCTTCTAGTTGCCATTTCCAGGAATGATCTCCTAAAATTATAATTAAATAATTTTAAAGAAAGCTTTTGATGATTTTTTTATACATATTTAGTTCATTCATAATCATTTAGACGCTTAAGGAATATATGTATGTCTGTTGGGTGTTAACACAATAATAAAATATACAAAAATTAATTCCAGCACTTGTTATAAAATTAATCGCGTGCATTTTTAAGAATAATAATAATTAACTGTTTTTCCTTTTTCGAAATGACGGGAAGTGCCTTAATTATTTTCAATATCAATTTAGCCCATCACCACGTTGAGCTTTTATCAAAATATACATTAAAATGTAATGGTTCAATCCAACGAAGCAATAGTATGATTGTAAAAGTGCTGTTCTCAAAATATTAACTGCAATTGATGCATTTTTTTATGTTTGCAAAGACGGAAATTAATAACCAATAAATTGTTTGTATAGTAAAACTCCGTTTATACGAATTCCATGTTCAGGAAATCAGGATTGTTTTCAGGGAATAAAATAAATGTATAGGTCTAATTAAAATGTCTTCTAAACCAAAGGTTCCCAAAAGGGGCTCTGTAGAGGAAGCTGAGGAGGTATTTTGGGCTTGTGAAAAACACGGGAGCCCTGTGAAGCAAAAAGTGGCCATGAAGTGCTAAAATGTATAATTTCCAAAAAAACTCGCAAACAGTCGACTGTTATGTGAATCAACGAGGTTTTTGAACGGCGGAAATTCGTAGGCAACTTTTTCGTAGGCAAGCAGAGACTTCCGACTAGTAGAATTCAGTAGCGACCAATTTTTAAGCTCATTCGGAAAAATTTGGCTATTCGATTATCGAATCCTACTAACCGAAAGTCTCTGATGAACAAAAAAGGAAAGGTCGCCGCCGAAATTCTACTGACCGGAAGTCGCCGATGAGCTATAAAAAAGGTCACCAGAGATTTCGATCTTCCGATTTCCCCAAATGAGCTAAAAAAATAGTGAGAAAGTGAAAATGATTGTAGAACTGAACAAAGGTGTTCGGTAAACGATTGGCTCAAATTTCTATGGTTGATACATCCACATCTGACATAAAAAAAGAGTTCATTGAAAAAAATGTAATGCCTTCGCTGTAATGATCGCCAACGTTGGGGGCATCAGACACGACACCGGAAAAGAAGAACCTGTTTTATACAAAAGTGTGAAAAGCAACGGGAAACTACCCCAAAATTGATATATCAAGAACAAGCCAAAATGTTACTCTTGGCTGAAAACCAAACCCTAGTTGAAGCCTAAGAAGATTATACAAGAATAATTATCAAGAAAACGACTTTAGCAAAATTAAGATGCAATTTGTAATCCATTAAAAGTATGTAGAAAGATTATATCAAATTGATGATGTATCAAATTACTTAAATGAATCAGACCACACATTTAACACGGCCTGACATTAGTAGTACCAGTTTAACAAGTATATATTAATCTCCGTAAGAGTAAAATCAGTCTGAAACTAGTTAATATGAAAGCGTTGGCAATAAGTAAAGCATATAATTATTTGAAATATTAAAATAAATAATAATAATAATAAATTCAAAACAAAACTGACAAACAGCCCCCTATTAATTATGTTTTACACATTTAAAAAACTACTTATATTCCCAATAATACAGAGCCATCTTTCTTCATCTTATTTTTGTCCTGTCACACCTCCGTGGTGCATAGGGCCTCAAGGAACCTTCTCCACCCGACTCTATCACATGCCTGATGCCTAACATCATCCTGCAGGGCTCTTCTCCAGGTGGCTCTAGGTCTGCCTCGCTTCCTCTTTCCTCCCATGGGGGAGCAGTCTAGTGTGCCCTGAGCAATGCAGCCTGGGTTCCGTCTCAGAGTGTGACCGATCCACTGCCATTTGCATCTAGCGACTTCTTCTCTAATTGGTTTTTCACCTGCAATGGTCCAGAGAACGGCATTTGACACTGTTTGGGGCCAATAGATCTTGAATATTGAGCGAAGGCACGTATTTATAAACACCTGGAGTTTTCGAGTTACGAGTACTTTCTGTTAAACTATGTTTTTATATTTGCTGTATGGGATGAAATGGGTCACTTATTTTCGATGTTTTAATAGTTATTCTACTATTCAGGACGGAGACAAACCCAACAAATCAAACATCATCAAAATCGGTCCAGCGGTTCTCGAGTTTTAAATGGTGTAACTAACACGACTTTGTTTTATATATATATATATATATATATATATATATATATATATATATATATATATATATATATATATATATATATAGCAGCTATATATATATATATATATATATATATATATATATATATATATGTATATATATATATGTATATGGATAAAGGTACCGCGAATGTAAACTTTTAGATAATTTTGTGCTACACTATAGAGCAGTTGTTCTCAAACTTTTTTGGCGACGGAACCTTTGTGAAATTCTTAATATTTTACGGTGCCCTAAAACAAGTCAAACTTCATAGTATTATTATAGGCCTTGCGGATTCACAGCAAACTTCGAGAACCGCTGCTGTAGAGTAATATGATTGTGCTGGATTTGTACTGGTATTTTGATCTCCATACAGCGTAGCGTAACTATCCGTCCAGCCTCCATGCTCCAGCGGCCCGCCTTGGATTTCCGGGCCTGCCGAAGTATGACAGGGCAATTAGATTGATTGGCATTGGCAGCTTAGCGCGCGCTAATCGGATTTCGGATTCAATTAAATTTCGAATTTAAATTAGAACTTTGGAAGCAAATAATCTTGATTACAAAATATAATAAAATCAATACATCTGCAGCGGCCTTTTACACTCAACTAATAAAGATATCGGATAATTCGATTAGTAATTAAATTTTGTATACCTATACGAATACACGTTCTTCATCTTCTCATCACTGTGTGGAATTTGGCCTCTTCCACAAGAGTTCTACATTGGCACCTGTCCCTGATCACTCCTCTCAATTATCCACGTCTTCCCAGATTCCTCTAATCTTCTTCAACGTGGTCCGCCTATCTTTTCTTGTTATACCTCTCGTCTCCTCCCTTCCTCCTGTGCCTCCTGCTGTGCATTATTTCTTTTTTATTCTTTCTCTAACATATGTTATTCATGTATCAATTGTCTATTTTCTATTGCTATTGTATTGCTATGTGTGTACGGCGGGACATCAAGGGAGAGTAGCGTAGCTTAAATGTGGTCTGGGTCCCCCTTGGTTGCAAATATACATATATTTCTGTTTTAACGCAACTCCCGCATGGACGGGGGACGGGCCGCTGCGCCTATAACAGCTTCGGATAAGCGGAGGGAGCCCTCTATGGCTCGGCCATATGGTCTACCTCTTTTGGAAGCGTGTGTCTTCGGTGTGATGGCACTTACTGGTCTACCTCTTCCAAATATCAATAATCGCACTTTGGATAAACCTCATTGGTTACGATATAGCCACTGCGCTCTGCCTCTTCTGTGCTTACCGCTGTATACTGTGGTGTATTTTTCTTTTATTTTAATATTTTATATAATTTTTCTGAAATGTATTATATATTTTGTTTATTTATTCAATAAAGTACAGCGGAACATAGAAGGAAAATATTCTTCTTCTTATTCTTCCTCAGCCTAATCCCGTCCACTCCTGGACAAAGGCCTCCTCTATTCGCTTCCATATCTCTCTGTCTTGTGCAGACTTTCGAAAGAGCGCCGCTTTGCCCTATAATAGCCTGGAGTATGTGGCGGAAACTTCTATGGTCTATCTCTAAGTATCTTGCCCCTAATGGGGCATGGAGTCTCATATTATATTCATTAAAAACACCTTTAATTTATTTTTACTTCGCTTTATATGTTTTATCGAACTAACCGTTTCGCTCTCGCCGGAGCATCATCAGGGTTACAAAAAGAAACAATATAAAAAAAATTATCTAAATAACGTGAAAATTTATCAACTTATAAGATAATTTTTTAAAAATTGTATTTCTGGAGATGTATATTTATGTTTGCTTACCTGTCATGTTTACTCAAATACTTCTTGTGCTTCTTCCTCTACTTTGTCTTTTTCCCACACCCAAGATTTACTTTCTCTCTCTCCCAACTGTGTCCAGCCACCCTCACATTAATTACATTCAGATTTTTGTTATTACATTCCATTGCAGTTGGGATGATTACATTGTTTTTTATGATTCTATATACCATATATGTGTTTGTAAGCGATTAACATAATAGTGAAACAAATAGAGTTAACGTCTTCCCCGAATTGACGGGGAAGGGCCTAAAAAGTGAAATGACGAGGCTGACAAAAGGCGCCGCTGCGCCCTATAACAGGGTCGACTAAGCGGTGGGTATCCTTCTGTCTGCTTCTTACAAATGAAATAAATGTGGCCAGGGATGTCCTTTGCTAAGCTCCATTAAATAAAATAAGTTACCATCAATCCCACATGAACGGGGACAGGCATATGAAGTTCAACAGCGAAACTGACGAAAGGGTGCCGCTGCGTCCTATAATATTTTCGAGAGAATTAGGGCCTCTTATATAGTTTGCCTTTTGGTCTTTATTCGCGCAGTCTTTTGCAGCAGAAAAAATCTTTAGTGTTCTGTCATCAATTGTCATCATCAAATAAGACAATCAAATGCTTTTACAGAAATCTCTTAATGGAAGTTCATTTTAAATAATAATTAAATAAAACGATGTTTTTAACTACTTCCACTTTTGTCTTTATTTCGACAGCGACCGGTTTCGCCAGGCCCGCTGGCATCGACAGACTGGTCATCGACAGTCTGTCGATGCCAGCGAGCCTGGCGAAACCGGTCGCTATCGAAATCAAGACAAAAGTGGAAGTAGTTAAAAAATATCGTTTTGTTTAATTGCTCTCCGACGGAGTAGGCAGAAAGAATGGACTGCCACACTTTTCTTTCCTGACATATTTCTCTGGCTTCCTCAACATTCATACATCGTGTCATGCACGCGCGTCGATTTCTCTGACTCCTCACATGGCCGACATTCAATATTTGATTTATTTGATCGTGCCACATATTCCTCGGTCTTCCTCCATTTCTGATTCCATTTACATCATTAACATATAATTTTTTTACCATTCTTTCTTCATTCATTCTTTCCATATGTCCAAACCATCTTAATGATCCTTTCATTATTTTGTTCATGACACCGTCATTCGCACCGCATTCACTTCTTATATTTTCATTCGACACTCTATCATACACAGAGTATCCACACATTCGTCTAAGAGATCTCATTTCTACTGCATTTATTCTACTTTCATCCTTCTTATGCCAGTTCCATGCTTCGCTTCCATACATAAGGGTCGGTAGAAGAACACCATTGTGCACTGCCATTCTAGCTTTTTTGGATAGGTTTTTGTTTGCGATGACAACTTTAAGTGCACCATTCACATTGTTGCCTGCCCCAACCCTTCTTTCGATATCCCTCTCCGCTCGCCCATCTCTTGTAAACGTACTACCTAAATACACGAACTCAACTACTTGCTCCAAATTTTCACCATTCACGCTAATTATTATCATCAATTAAATTTGATAATGCCTTAACAAGGCGAAAAATGTCATTCCCACAAAAAAATAAACTTCTAATAAGTTTACAATTTACTTTGTAACTGCATATGCAGGTATAAGAGTGTGTGTTGGATAGAGCAAGAAAGGCAAAGTACGCACCTCGGATCTTAAGTGTCGTCACATTAAATAATGTAATTAAGCAATCAAGCCGAGATGGAATGTCCCACCTGCTGGAGATCAGAGATTGGAAGTGCTCTGTGATTATCGGCTATTACGGAGTGAATCTATTGCTCCATAAATCTGCCCGGGAACGATGCTGACGCAAATTACACGGGTTGCTTCTTCACATCCCTAGTGCGAAATACTTCATTCACAAAGAAATAACGCAACACACTATAGGGCAGGCAGTGGCGGTACGTCCATACAAGCCAAGAAGCCGGGCTTGCCTTAAAAAATCTATATTAAAACGATGTTTTTGCGCGTTTGAGCCGTCTACGAATAAAATAATATGTTGAATTTCGCGCGAGGGCAATTAAGCGATTAAACTCGTCAAGTTGGAAATGACTCAGCTGACATGCGCAGAAATGACCTACGTGTATGTTTTTTTTCACTCATAGCGCCGTATTTTATTTCACTCATAAGTACCGTAGGTGAGATACGCGTGAAATCGCCTACGTCCACATGTTTTGTTTCATGTTTTCGATGGGCTTCATATTGGGCTTGCAAAATGTAAAAGGGTCTTTGTCGCACTTATGTATTTTTGGCTTGTAATCATATAGCTAGGTGCAAATATACCAGAAGATATCTACAATTTTTTGTATGAATTTGAAGCCAGGCTTTAACACTCTGAAGTATGTGACTATTCGATGTGTCAAGAACTTCATTTCTATTCTCAGAATGTTATCTGTCATTTACGTTATGTGCAGAAATGTTATAAAAAGAAATATTATGTGATTTCTTTACGAATATTTATTTATAATCCCTTGGCTTGCCTTACTGGTTTACCTTAGGCACGCCACTGATGGCAGGGCAGTGTTTCACAACATGTGAAATATCACCGATCAGATGGTGTCTTTCTATAATCTATAATAATAATTATATTAATAAATTGGATAATTTATAAAGCGCCATTTTTATGAATTACTCATCTGAAGGGCGCTGTAGAAAATGCTCCGTTTTATGAACTAGATAAAAAAAAACAAAAAAAAACATTGTTATTTATTATTATTAAATAAAATAGATGGCGCTAGTGTAGATTGAACTAAAAATGTGAAGTATAATCCAATATTGTAGCATATACATTTTCCAAAAATTTGTCAGACGTGGTGGTCGTAAGAAGGGCGGAATGGGGAATGTTGTATTACATAAAGCGTGCGCTTAACCCAACCAATGACAGGTCATGTATCCTGTAAACGCCTCGAATATCATATTCTGTTTCCAATTTGCATCTTCGTCTCTATAGAGATGCAATTAATCATTAAAAATGATAACCCGCAGTGGGTAAAATCCAGTATTCGTCTAAAAGTATTTATATACATTCAAAATGTAATAATAAACACATTTAGTATGAGGGCTGCACCTTGTGTAGTCGATCAGCCCTTCCTATCAGGAAATGATAATTTGAAAAGATGAGTTTTAAATCTCGATCTTAACTCTGACTGATTTTCTATGCACACATAAGGTCTGCTGGAAGATTGTTCCAAGCTAAAGGGCCGGCTACCGCGAAGGCTCGGTCGCCAAAGTTTGTACTTGGACAGCGTTTTGGCACAGTCAATCTACCGATCGCAGAAGTCTTAGCTGATCGCAATATCGACTGTCTGGCATTCAGGTTCTCGTTGATGCAGAGTTCAGATATATAAGCTGGTGCCATTCCATGCAACGCCTTATAGACCGTCCAGCAGATCTTGTATTATATCCTCTAGATTCTAGAATCACCTCCATTCGGATTTTACTTAACATTCAAAATTATTTTATTTTTTAATCTTCAGATGATTTTGCTTCAAAATAAAAGTTTTTTTTTTCATTGAGTCCAATTACCTCCACTAATAATCTTTTAAAACAAACGATAGCTTTTACATATTTTTTGTTTAAATTGAGAACACTTTATTCTTACATATATGTTGAGTATCAACTGGATCTTTGAAATAGACGTTTATGCTTCGACCAACACTTCGAAGATGTAACAAAGTTAATAATTTGACATTAATTATACCGACAACATATATCGAACATAGCAATATAAAAATGGTCGATATTCTTACAAAATTAATAAGTTTTTTTTAAACCTGTAATAAATTTATTTTAATCACAGCATTTTTATGACATGTTCTTATATTTGAAATAATACTACGGTTCACCTGTTTTTTACAAACTATTTTTTTACTAACCATAATGAAATTCACACCTCACGAAATGTTTAGATCGTTTTCATACTTCAGATGCATTATATCCTTTAATTATAACATTTCATCTCGCATGTCCTTGTGAAATATATTGGAATAACATTATTAACACTTACCTACCCAATTCGCTTATTAACACGGTTTCATCACGTGATCAATAGCGTCATTCGTTTTTTAAAAAAGTTGCCAAATGGTTCCGTTCATGTTAAAAGCCGAAAAATCCACGTGAGTACCTACTTTTATTATTTTTAATGCACCCTACTTGACACTGATCATAATTATATTATAATTCAAAACGAAGCACCTACAAATTGAGCTGCGTAACAACTATATAATTCCTAGCCCAGAGGAATAACATGGTATATTATACATATTTTTTTTTAAACAAAAGTGTTTTAGAAAAATAATATTTCTTTTACACCATTTTTTTAACGAACCAACCGGTTTCGCTCCCGCCAGAGCTTCGCCATGGTTACAGAAACAAGCTTAATCATTTTTATTTCTTCGTATCAATAGCAAGAAAGTTTTTTTATTAAATATCGCAGAAGTTGTGCTAAGATGGGTATATTTTTCGTTTTTATCTTGCTATTGTGGTGGAAGGTTTCGCCGACTTTGCATTGTTTCCAGAGGCACTTTGTCATCCACTGCTGAACGCAGGCCTCTCCCAAAGCACGCCACCGCCCCCTATCCATCCATGTCCAGCAATCCTCTTTAGATCATCGGTCCAGCGGGCAGGGGGACGTCCAACTCTGTGGAATCCTGTACGCGGTCTTCACTCCAGAACCCGTCTCCCCCATCGGCCGTCAGTTCTCCTACAGATATGGCCAGCCATCGCCACTTCAGCCCGCCATCCTCAGAGCCACCCCAGCCACCTTGGTTTGTTTTCGAATAAATTGGTTTCTAAATTTGTCAACCTCCCTTGCTCCTTGTAAATTAAAAAAACTTCTAACTGATAGTCTAAAATGTATTTAAGTGAACCTTTTGACTGCTGCCACTTTTCTCGACAGATTTTAGTAGCAAGACTACCATCGTTATCAGCCTGTATCCGTCTACTCCTGAACGTCGGCTCCCTCCACCTGCTTCCATATCTGTCAATCCTGGGTAACACTCATTAATGTAGTATCAGAGGTCTCTTTAAAGTCATCCCTCCATCGAAGTTACGCACGTCCTGAATTTCGGGTCACAGTTCTAGGATCCCAGCAAAGGATTTTTTCCTTCTATCGTCAAAGCTGCTAGCAACATGACCAGCCCAACGCCATTTTGCTGCGCTGCCACTCTTCCGATGATGTCCGACACTTAATCGATACTATCATCGAACTACGGTACAATTGAACTTAATTCAGTTTAAATATATCATAGTTTATATTCAAAACAAGTAAGTTGTTGCCATTCGATACATTTTGTATATGCCTTTCGTTACATTAGTCTACGCTCCAACAGGACGAATCGTGTTAATAGCTGATGTTAAAACATATGTTTTTAATGAATAAAAACACTGTTTTTTCCACATTGAGTTTATTTTTCTCAAGATGTGTCAAAGGCTTAGACCTTCATTATCTGGAGATCGATATAAATGTAAAAACGATATCATTCCCCGATAATGAAGTTGTAAAGCCTTCTAAACATGTCGAGAAAAACAAACTTAAAAGTGTTTTAATTCTTAAAAAATTCGTCATTAAGGAATTCCACTATGCGTCTTAAGATCATCTAAAATTGAAAAAATGTTTATAAAATTATTAATATCAATATATATTAGAAGTTTGTAATTTTTCAGCATTCGTAGATGAAGGTGTTAAGTCTTCTAAACATGTCGAGAAAAACAACCTCAAAAGTCGAAAAAACAGTGTTTTAATTCATAAAAAAAATCTTCATTAAGGAAATCCACTATGTAAGCGCCTTAAGTTCATCTAAAATTAAAATAAAATATTTATTAAATTATTAATATCTTTATTTATTATTTTTATGTTAAAAGTTTGTAATTTATCAGCGATCGTAGACTATATGCTACTTAAATAATAGTTAAATAAAATTTCATGTTTGGTGGCTCTCGCTGCATACATCGGAACTTTTAAATGGCAAGGAAATCATCAGCTGTAAAACAAGGACAATAAACGGTAGTCAACATGATCGGGTCGATACCCAGCGCCGCCACCGTCCAGTAACTAGCAGTATAAAGGTATACCTTCTTTTAAAATGGCACCGTTTAAGTTTCAACGTGTAAATTTTTACATAAAAAAATATCCCTTTACCAGAGCCGTCCGTAATGCTCACTAGATTGCTATAAAAAATCTAACTAACTCACCATCACGTCGTCTCAAAGGGATAGGCAGAAAGCATGGACTGTCACACTTTTCTTTCCTGACATTCTTTTCCCGACATTCATACATCGTGTCATGCATGCACATCGATTTCTCCGACTCCTCGCGTGGCCAACAGCCAATATTTGATAAATTTGATCGTGTCACGTTTTACTCGGTATTTTTACTATTTTTAGTTCCTTTTAGTACAAGAACCAATTATGCACTGCCATTTAAGCTCTTTTAGATAAGCTTTTGTATGTTATCAAAGAAACAAATAAATATTTTATTTTGATAATAGGGTAAATTTTCTAGAAGCTTTATTATATTTTATTCTATATAGCCATACTTTGTGTTGTACTCGTATATGCTTAATTCCTCTTTTTCTTTTTATATGCTTTGTTATACAACACTTACATTTAAAAAAAATTAATTACATGGACATGTTTCGGACAACCAGTCCTTCTTCCCTTGATACACTTTTAAAATATTATAAAATTGTTTACATGATCTGACAGATGTTATAAAGATTTATTTTGCAACGTTTATTTATTATTATATTTAATGGAAGTGACATGTTTCTTATTGCTGGGGTTTGATGAAATGTCACACATATAATTAAATATGGAGTTTTACATCACTGTACAATAGTAAATGACAGTAAAAATTAAGATTTTTTTGCGATTTAAAGGAAAAAAAATATTAATGAATTTAAAAAAATCCTTTATAATAAGTATTATATGTAGTCTCATTTCACTTTATTTAATATTCAACCGGTTTCAGCAGCTCGCTGCCATCAATTGGTCCAGAATGTATCGAAATATCACACACTTATTATGGAATTTATATTTACATCATTGTTCAAACAACAATAAGTGACATAAGTAAACATTATAGTTTTTAATGATTTAATTGACAGATATAATGTTTATAATTTTTTTTTAATTATCATTTATAATTGATGTTTAGATTTAATCCACTTTGAGCGGTTTCGGCAGCTCCTATCATTTTCTGAACCAGAAAATGACAGCGAACAAATCGGTCGTAACTAAAAATCTAATGAAATCAAACTAAATTAATATTATGAAGGATTTTTTTATTAAAACCAATACTTCATTATTCACATAAACTACATTCAAAATATTTCAATTAACCTCATTAAGGTTTTTTATTTAAAGTTTATTTTTCTAGACTTATTTACCATATTATAATCCTGCAACGAACACATCTCTATAGCCCTGTTGACTCGTAAACTCTTTTTTTTATTTTATATTAATATATAAAATTCATGACATCTGGACTTAACTCCACCCTCTTTCATTTAGTATATAAATATAAGATACGTTTTTGTACAATTTTACGACGAGAAGGGATGTATACAGTCCGGAACATGTTTGTGAAAAGCTGAAAAAAAGTTACATTAAAAATATTATAATATTTGTTCAAATATGTTTCCAAACGCAAAGTGATAACAAATATAGAAGAAATTTGTATTTTATTCCCTAATTATTTTAAAATTACAAATTAAACATTTACATTTAAATATTATAGACATTTAATAATGCCTTAGACAGGCAAAACGTAAACTTAAAATATAATTGAACTTCTAAAAAACAAACATTTTCATTCGTATAAATTATGTTTATAAATATCTCATTACGATACGCCCCTGCATTGTAATTTGCTATAAACCTTTATAAAGATACATTCCAAACGCATTCGACACTTCAAGCGGTGTAAATATATCGTTTGGAATGTGTAATAAAGCCAAAATTTAAGACATCAGCGAGATATTAAATGGAACATTGTAATCGCGATCTCCGTACGCGGGACAATAAATCTTTCGTTTCGAATGTGAATTATAACCGCCGATAAGAGTATATTTTAGGGTATTTTAAAACAAAGTGTTGCAAGGTCTTGTTAAGGCGCTATTAGTCAAATTAGGGCGGTAATTATCGGGCGATTGAGCGCGGTCTCATGGGGCAGGAATGAAAAAAAGATTTCATCTTTTTACGGCGTTTCACTACTAACAAGCGTGAATTTATTGACCGCAGATTGAACCAGTGGCTTCAGATGGCAGTGGCGGTGGATGAAATATTAAAGTAGGCACAACTAACCCATTTCCTCTATATTCGCCTTCACTTTGTGTAGTGGATTCATATTTGAATAAATATAACTACACTGAAATGGTTTGTTGCACATTGAACATTCAAATGATTTTACATCTGAATGAGAAAGCAAATGTGCTTTTGTTTTAAACAGCTTGTTGCACGTTGAACATTCAAATGGTTTTACATCTGAATGAGAAAGCAAATATGCTTTCTCATTAAATGTGGTCTGGCACCCCCTTGTTGTTGCCGTCTTAAAATGTAAGTCCCGGATGGACCGGGGACAGGCCCAGGGAGTGTACGAGCAAGACTGATAAAAGGGCGCCGCTACGCCCTATAACAGCCTCGGGTATATGGCGGGAACTTCTACGTTCCTTTAAAAAAAAAATTAAAAATACACTTAGTATTACAACACTTTATTACACTTAACACAGATTTGTTTTGGTTATAATACCATGATCATAACACCATAATTCGCATCGCATTCACTTCTTATATTTTCATTCGACACTCTATCATACACAGAGTATTCACACATTCGTCTAAGAGATCTCATTTCTACTGCATTTATTCTACTTTCATCCTTCTTTTGCCAGTTCCATGCTTCGCTTCCATACATAAGGGTCGGTAGAAGAACACCATTGTGCACTGCCATTCTAGCTTTTTTGGATAGGTTTTTGTTTGCGATGACAACTTTAAGTGCAACATTCACTTTGTTGCTGCCTGCCCCGACCCTTCTTTCAGTATCCCTCTCCACTCGCCCATGTAAACATACTAATGCGATTTGTGTTCATACTCGTATATCATATATATCGTTATTTATAACAGTGGAATGGATCTCATACTTAGTGTCGTACTTTTTCATATGATACTGAGTGAATAATTCTTCCAAATCGACTCTAATATATATATACGTGGATAAATAAATGGATTTTTATTTGCATTTAAAGACTTCTCAATACCAATATTCGATTTTGATGTGTGTTGAAAAAATTTTATCGATTGAAAAGCATTGTCCGCCACTGTACGGTGATGAACGTAATTAGAAGAAGCGGGTTTTATTATTTGCTAAGTGCCGCATACTTCTGGGCGAGGGTAATGCGTATGTTTAATAAGGAGTTATTTGCATAAATGCAATGGATTACTTGCGAGAGGGATGCATTTTAGTTAATTTTAAGAGGAATGCCCATTCGTTTGGGATACATGCTCCGTAATTGGCTACCTTTGTGTCATTACAACGCCCAATAATCGAAAACACATCATTAAAAATATTTCACTGCAAGCATACGTATTTTTAATCCGTATTTTTAATCCGTATAATAATTGAAATAACACTTAAAAAGAGGTACGAGGTCTGTTCAAAAAGTATCGCGAATTTTATATTTTTTTCAAAAAGTATTTATTTATTCATGAATATCTATTTTGTCCCCTTCAAAGTAATTCCCCTCGGATATAATACATTTATGCCAACGTTTTTTCCAATCCTCGAAGCACTTAAAAAAATCATTTTTTGTGATCTTGTTCAGCTCCTCCTTCGATGCCGTCTTTATCTCCTCAATCGTGGCGTAGCGTCGTCCTTTCATGGGCCTCTTCAGTTTTGGAAACAGGAAAAAGTCACAGGGGGCCAGGTCTGGGGAATACGGTGGCTGCGGCACCATTACTGTGTTGTTTTTGGCCAAATATTCGCGCACAAGCAACGATGTGTGAGCAGGGGCGTTATCATGGTGCAAAAGCCAGTTTTTGTTCTTCCACAAATCCGGGCGTTTCTGGCGGATTGCTTCGCGCAAATTGCGCATAACTTGCAGGTAATATTCCTTATTGACCGTACTACCCTGTGGCAAGAACTCATGATGCACCACGCCCCTGCAATCGAAGAAAACTGTGAGCAAAACCTTCACGTTCGACCGAACTTGGCGCGCTTTTTTTGGTCTTGGCTCATGCGGCAGCTTCCATTGGGATGATTGAGCTTTGGTTTCCACGTCATAACCATAAACCCATGATTCGTCACCAGTTATGACCCTCTGGAGCACATTTGGGTCGTCACGGACCGAGTCCAACATCTCCTGAGCAATGTTAACGCGATGCTGTTTTTGGTCGAAATTGAGCAATTTTGGCACGAATTTCGCGGCGACCCGACTCATGCCCAAATCATTGGTTAAAATCGAATGGCACGAGCCAATCGATATGTTTAGGTCCTCAGCAACTTCTCTAACGGTGATTCGACGATTGGCTAATACTATTTTCTTCACTTTATCAATGTTTTCGTCTGTTGTTGACGTGCTCGGGCGTCCGGCACGCTCTTCGTCGTTCATATCTTCTCGGCCCTCTGAGAACATTTTGTACCACCGATAAACGTTGCTTTGGTCCAAGGTAGCTTCACCATATGCCACAGTCAACATTCGAAATGCGTCCGCGCACTTTATTTTGTTTTTCACACAAAATTTGATACAGATTCTTTGATCCATTTTTTGGAATAGGCAAAAATCGAAGACGAGCCAAAACACATCCAAGCAAAACAGCTGTCAAAAATTAACTAAACATTCAAAATGGCCGACCTTGTCAGCATAAGTAAGGGACATGAGTACCAACATAACGCTACAAAAAAATCAAAAATCAAATATACGTAGCCAGCGGAAATTCAAAATTCGCGATACTTTTTGACTCGTACATTGTGTAATTTTGTTCTTCCAAAGACAAAAAATTCACACAGATTATTATATCCATAGATATCTTCAAATAACAACTTTAACCATAACTTATGATGTGGAGAACGTTATGATGTATTATACATATGATTGAATACGGAACAAAGACATAAGGGAAGAATGTTAGGTAATTGAAAGTGTAAGGTAATTAAAATTGTATGCTCACAAGAAACAAATGTATGAAAGAAAATGATAAAAAAAAATATTACAGGGTGGCGTTTAATGGACTTAAACGCCACCCTGTAATATTCAAATTTTCTGAGTGTCGCACATTGGGGAGATCTAACACGGAACTATGAAAATAAGAGAAGACGAAGTATTTTTTAATACTATAACTACATAAATATTATAATAATTGAACGAGTGACGAGTGACCCAAAGAGCCATGGAAAGAGCCATGTTAAGAATAAGCCCACAGAGTCAGAAACGATACGGTGAGAGAAAAAACAAAGGTCACTGACATCATCCACCGGGTAGCGACTCTAGTGGCAATGGGCAGGTCGCGTACCCAGAAGCTCTGATGAAAAATGGACAAGAAGATTGCTGACTTGGAGACCATGGACGGCAAAAAGAAGTGCAGGGCGACCGCAACTATGGTGATAGGATGACCTGAACAGACATGTCAGAATAACCTGGACACAATCTGCACAATACAGTGTGACGTGGAAACAAATGGAGAAGTAATTTGTCCAGTAGTGGACGGTAATAGGCTGAAGAAGAAATATTTTAAAATTATTTCATACAACACATTATTAGAGCAAGTTACCGAATTTATTTATCCAGGAAGCATGTTTACAAGAGATGGAAGAATGGAGAAAGATATCGGAAGAAGGGTTGGAACTAGAAACAAAATAAATGGTGCACTCAAAGTCATTACCGCTAATATAAATATATCGACTGAAGCAAAGATGGCAGTGCACAATGGAGTTCTAGTGCCGACCCTTATGTATGAAAGTAAAGCTTGGAGTTGGCAGAAGAAGGATTAAAGTAGGATAAATCCCGTAGAAATTAGGTCACTAAGACGAATGTGCAGAGAAACAATGATGAAGTATGAAAGGAATGTAAGGCGGATGAATGCGTGATAAATAAAACAAAGAAAGGGTCACTAAGATGGTTTGGACATATGGAACGAATGAATGAGGGAATAATGGTTAAAAAGATATATATAAGTAGTGTGAATAGAAAAAGAAGTCGAGGAAGGCCAAGGAAGCATGGCATGACCAAATTAATCAATTATTGAAAGGCAGCCGGGCCATGTTCGAAAAAGGAACAATCGACGACCGTGCATGTCACGATGTATAAATGTAGAAGACGCGCGAGAATTATGTCAGGATAGAACAATGTGGCGCGCCATCCTCTCTGCCTACCCCTCCGGAAAACGGCATGATGCTTAGTTAGTTAGTTATTTCATACATAAATATTAAATATAAAAACTAATGAATAATGTTTGCGTAAGCCATGTATAAAAAATCTTTATCAAATAAATAGTCATGTATTAATTTTCAAAGCTACCAGCACGCCTGTAGCTTCGAAAACTAATTTAATTATTACTTACTGCATTTTAGATAAATGGCACTTTGTACCATTTGATTACTTTTGTATATTGCCAACCGGTTCTAATATTACCGTAACTTCTTCAGGTCAATTACCGAAGTAATCGTTTTTCTATCCTAATAAACTGATTTATTGGGGGAGAATAATAAAATAGTGTTAGCAAACTTTTTGACATTGGTCGAATGGCGGGAAAATTAAAATAATTTCTTCAATATTCGCCATCACTTTGTATTGTGGATTCACATTTGAATAACTTTTTGGAAATATTGTATTATCACACCATTTTTTTTCACTTTTCACAAACATGTTTCGGGACACAAACTTCTCTTCAATTTAAGGTTAAAATTCATACACTGAAGAAGGGAAATTTGTTTCCCGAAACATGTTTGTGAAAAACTCTAAAAAGTGTTGTTATAATACAATGTTTCCAAAAAGTAATTCAAATAAAATAATTCACTTATTGAGTTATGGGCAAATTTTTTTTATTAACTGTATTTTTGACCGTTAAAGGATTTGTTATTATATTCTCTTTTCTCCGGTTTCAATCTAAAGATTGGTCTGCAGCAAGGTGATGCATCTCCTCTTCCACTCCGCTCGGTCCTCGGCAACTCTCTTCAACTCCGCATAGGAGGTGTAGACCATATCTCGGCAAATCTGGTCTAGGTACTCCTGGCGAGGTCGTCCTCTGCCAATCAACCCCCCGACCATTCCCTCCAATACATCATGCAGGAAACATTCGTATCGTAACAATCCGTATGGCGCGTCTCTCCGCTATAGTGTTCAATATGTGGTTATTATATTATATTTCTATTAAATTGTAAATACTTACATGTTATATATTATAATTACCACCTTTAGCAGCGGGGCAGGAAATGTGCCTCCACGTGTGGTGTTCCTATAACCTTAACACTCAGCGCCACGACACAAAGCCGTCAGAAAGTCACAAAGTCGACACAAAGTCGGCCAAACCTTCCGCCACATTCACAAGAGAATAGAAGAGATAAAGTCATTATGACCATACCTACAAAACGAGTTGGCGCAAAAATAATAAAATTATTTAAAACGAATTAGTTGTGACCCTCTATATTTATACATTTTAATTTAATTTATTTAATATTTCATAATTTAAAGAGTTTTTATTTATTCTTAAAATTGTAATATTTTCACATGCTGACTACACCACACACACTTTAGCACGTCCGCATAAGTCCACACTTTTTCCCCTTAAAATCCATATCCTTTACATAGGTACGTGCGGCTCTTGGGTGCCTTTGTTATCCTATTTCTATGACAATTTGGCTCTTATCACTTGACAAACTCCCGACTCCTGCCCTAGACCACCATCTGGTTACCACCACCACCGGTGAAGCAACAAATGATCGTTCAACAATTAAAAACAAATAAAGAATGGAAGTCGAATATTCGCAGCACTGCTTTCTCAAGTTGTGTGTATTCCACATCATAAACATTGTAATACAACAGCTAATAATGTAAACAGAGCCGTGTACTCTGTAGTCAGATAATCTTTAATAGCCGCTTCAGGACATAAACTTATCTCGAAACATTACTTTCCAATTGCCAAAGTCTGCCGCTCGCCTCTCGGTGGCGCTGATGTCATCCGAAGCTAAGATTCGAACCCTAGGCTAACCCACGCGCCTCTGTCCGTAATCCAACGAGTTATTTAACCATTCGCCCACTAAGCACGTAACTCTTCAGTTGAAGCAATTCGATTTGGTGAAAATCATTTCTCTTGATATCTGGTAGGCTCAAAAGTACGCCAACTAAACTGAACAGCCAGATGCTAAAGTTTAAGACACGGGTTCCCAACGGGGTGGTATCGCTCCCTAGGGGGTGCTGGAACCATCCAAGGAGGCGGTAGCGAGTCAAGAGGCGAATGGGGGACGTTAAGGCAGTCAAAGAGGGCGCCGTGTATATAATAAAATACTATTTTCATGAATTAACATTTAATGTCAATATCTAAATCTAAATACTTGTGTATCCACTGGTGGAGTAGATATAGAATAAGAAACTGGAGGGACCATGTAGCCCGAATGGATGGTGACAGTCTCGCATACATAGCCGCTTACGAAATCCCCTCCGGACACCGTCCACCTGAAAGACCGCCTGGGAGATGGAAGAACACATGGACCTCATCATCCCAGAAGAAATAATTTCTGTGCCACAGATCGTCAAATCTATTAAAAGCAGAAGAAGGAGAATCTCTAAATCCAAATATATTATTTTATTGTTATTAGCATTATAAAAATTTAATAAGCTTTAATTATACATATAGCAAATTTGGTTTAGTATTTTGATAACGAGAAGTACAGTTTGCTGCATCTCATCATGAAAGAGAAGATTGAAGGTAGGTTCGGAGTGTGAAAACCCCCGAAGTCATTGTTCGAGAACATCAAAGAGTGGACCGGAATTCGGAGGATGGGGGAGTTGTTCCAGCTGGCCCATGACAGAGAGGCCTAGACCAGAGTGATAGCCGACGTCGGAGGGACCTGTCATGGCACTCTGAAAAGAAGAAGATTTTGACAAAAGAAGAATGACGACAAAAGTTTTTCCCACAAACTGGTTTATTATGGTAAGCAAAGTGTTTTGATAAATGAATAAATAATATATATATATATATATATATATATATAGAAAAAATAAATATTTTAATATTTCCTGACTGTTATGGGAGAGGGTACAGTATGTTGACTGTTACTGCCTAGTAATAGTCAATCCACTTATATCAACATAAAAAACTTCAAATTTGAGACCGTGGAACAGTTCACGTACCTAGGCTCCTTAGTTAACAAAATAAATTATGTCAGTGAAGAGATTGGAAAAAGGATATTCACAGCAAACAGATGCTACTTTGGCCTCAATAAGAACCTAAAGTCGCGTTTAGTGTCCAGAAAGACAAAAACCACCCTGTATAAAACGCTGATTAGACCAGTTCTAACAAAAACCTCGGAGACTTGGACAATCACTAAACGTGATGAATTAAAGATGAACTGCTTCGAAAGGAAGATCCTCCGCAGAATCTTCAGACCCATTAAGGATGGTCAGACGTAGAGAATGAGCTACAACATAGAGCTTTACAATCTATACCAGGACGTCAGCGTTGTCAAATAAATAAAGATAAATAGACTGCGCTGGGTAGAGCACTTGCACCGCATGGGAGATTTGGAGCTCTCCAAAAGAGTATTGTAGGACAATCAAGTAGGGCGAAGAATCGGGTCCTGGAGCAGCAAGACTGGGAGGTGGCAGCCAGAGACAGGTCGGGATGGAGACGTTTCTTGGAGGAGGCTAAGACCCACCAAGGGTTATAGTGCCGGAGAAGAAGAAGTTATGGGAGAGGAGAGGGAGTTGGAAACCTTTATCTTGTAAAGGGAGTAGTGGTTCAGAAAAAGTTGGGAACTTATGGTTTTTATCTTAAATACAACTACAGCATAGATTGTTTCATGCCACAGATGCAGTCATGAAGAAATAAACCAATATGTTTCATAATTTAAATAGATTGCCAATACATTACCTATCATAGGTTCACGATCAACCATTTATCGTGTTTGAATAATCTACAATATTTTAATACTCATTGAAATTGTATAATAATATGTTTTGTGGCACATATAGTCTACCATGTAACACATTGAGAGTAATAAAGATCTCTTGATATTTTGCTACAGCCATATTCCATATTATATAAATGAGACAATAGCTTCGGAAGATCTAAATTTCAAAAAGGCAGATTATTATAGCAACGGCAGCTGTTCCACCGACAATTATTTATGGGCGAGGAATATTTCAGAGTTATTATAATTTTATTTTTTTAAACCCTTTTGATATGTGCATGAATTATTCTGTAATATTACATTTGATAATGAAGACTTGTCATTTGACATTTGATAATGCATTGAACAGGCGATACCCATCATTCACATAAAATATAATAAAACTTCTAGAAAACAGACATTTTTATTATTATTAATTATTTAATCAATTTTATATTTCTCAATTCTTTTAAAAGGGCAATAGTTTGTTTTCTTTTTTTGTACAATGATGTAAAACTCCATTTTAAATCATTCATACGAAATAAAAACGTATGTTTTCTAGAATTTTTATAATATTTTATGGCAATCAAATGTTTCGCCTAGCTAAGCTTGATAATACCTTAGCAAGGTAAAACACGTCATTCCATCAAATATAATAAAACTTCTAGAAAACAAACGATTTCATTCCTATTAATTAACTTGTCTTCTTATCATTTTATTATTTCTGCAATGTACATCCTACCTTATTCAAACAGACTTAAGCCAAATATGAATTTTGTGGTGGTGTAAGATTCCATATATTTTTTTTTTTATTAAAACTACCATTTCAAAGAAAATTTTATGTATTTTCAAATATCTGAATGAACTAGGCGGAATATGTCACTCTCATAAAATGTAACCTTCTGGGAAATTGACGTTTTCATCAATATTCTAAACAAACTAACGAACCATCATGCCGTCTCTCCGAAAGAGTAGACAGAAATAACCGGTAGTCAGTATTTTTTTTAGTTAGTTAGTTTGTGAAGAAAGAAAAAGATTTAATTTTACCAAGTATCTAGGATTACGATGATAGTGTGGGATCCTACAGTATTAAACGTATTATGCAAATACGCAAGAATATAAGACGCATAATTTTCTTCCTGCAAATGGAAGACAGATATTATAAATATATCCTAACTTAGTGCCGTCCTATTACCGCTACAGATCGTCCATTGAGGAGCTGGCCCTGCTCCAGTACTGGCTACAATATTGCACACTTTAAGTGCATGTATTGATAAGAGGCTTATTTATTTTTATGCGACGTTGTATGTTTCACAATCGAAACATAAACTTGCTTCGCTCACTGAATTTCATTCTTCTTAAGGGGACATGTATCTGAGGGAAGTTAACAAGTTGCTTGAAAATACATTGTTCTATCTTGTTACCTGTTGCGTATTGTGTGATTTTTCCTTATTTTGTGAATTGTCTATGTTTCTTAGATCTATGGCTAGTGTCTTATTTTACCTGATTTGTTTATTTTTTCCTTGTCTTGAGCTACTGTCATATTTTGCCAAAAATTTGTGAATTGTTTTTTCTTCATATTATGCTGTTGTCTTGTTTTACGTGATTTGTAAATACCTTCTTTCTCGTGTGCTGTTGTCTTGCTTCACTTCTTTCGATTCTCTTAATCTCTGTGTGTTGTATCTATCTTGTTACCCGTTGCATATATATTTGTGTGATCTTTCCTTATTTTGTGATTTGTCTATTTTTATTATATCTTAGGCTACTGTCTTATTTTACCTGATTTGTTTATTTTTTCTTTGTCTTGGGTTGTTGACATGTTTGCCTAATTTCTAAATAGTTTTTTCTTCATATTATGCTATTGTCTTGTTTTAACTGATTTGTAGTTCTCTTCTTTATCATAAAAGTTTTATTAAATATAAATAAAGTAACATATTTCACCTTGTTAGGACAACATTAAATGTTCATTGAAATACTCTTCAAACTCCCTAAATAAATTAATATTTTATTTCTTTAAATAAATTGTTTAATTAGGGTGGTGATATGGAAGATACAAGCCTACCCAGGCGACCCTTGAAATGTGAGTATATCAAATCAAATCAAATCAATTTATTTTCTCAATAAACATTACAAACAAAATTAATGTTTAAGGCATCTATTAAGAAGAGGATACAAAAACTTTAAGCTGTTATTTCAAGATACATAGGGTGTATATGTCTGATCTCAATTGAGAGCCAACGCCAGGAAAGATCTGACATGACACCGAGAGAAGAAGATATTTAATAAAATTTATCTCTAATTAATACAGTACTACAGAGATCTTTATTAAAATACTCTTTGTACGATGTAGACACCTTAAAGTGCGAACCTCGATTGCGATGCAAGTCGCATGTTTACGTGTCAGATTTATACTTTAACGCCTGCATAAAAAGCTTAATAACACTATTAAATATGCCCAGCCTACATTTCTGATTTTAATAATCATATTATGTTCCTACGTAATGCGGCACGGGTCATTATTTATACAATGGGTAAGCTCCAAGTACCGCATACCCACAGAACGTCTCTACGGTAAATATCAGAACAAAACTTAAGTACAGATCGTGTCGAACCTAATTACCCGTAATCAAAAATTTGTATGTAAATATAAGTTTTCTAAAATAATAATCTATGTAATTCAAAATGATGAAATTATAAATATGCGTGCTCTATGAAATATCTTTACTTTTTTTATTATTAATATTTTCATAAAGCTATTTTCTAGTTTCTTCTATATTCGCCATGACTTTGTGTTGTGTATTCACATTAGAACAACTTGTTGATAACTTTGTATTATCACAACACTTATTTACATCGTATACAGACATGTTTCGGGAAAACAGACCTCCCTTCTTCTGTGTATAGTTGATGAAATTTCAAATTTCATCAACTATACACAGAAGAAGGGAAGTCCGTTTTCCCGAAACATGTCTGTATACGATGTAAATAAGTGTTGTGATAATACAAAGTTATCAACAAGTTGTTCTATTTTCTAGTGGTTTTTTTTATATACTTTGTATACAACATTTACATTAAAAAATAATAATTAAATACCAAATATATTTCGGACTAACCAGCCCTTCATCAGTGTTATTATATAATATTAAAAATATTATAAAATTGTTTAAAAAAATTGTCAGTTTTGACAGATCTTATAATTTGTATGTATATTATAACATCTATCAAAACTGACCATATTTGTAAATAATTTTATAATATGTGTTATAATTTATAATGTGTGTTGTATATAAAGTATATAAAAAAAAGAAACATTAAACATTTACAACACAAAGTTATGGTGAACATAGAACAAACTAATTTCTAGTATTACATTAATTAAGTTATTTTCATTTTACCTATGCGAAAAATCTCGACTGTCAAAATAAAAGTAGTATACCTATACGAGTATTTTTTAAATCGAACGTTGCAATATACTCGTACCTTAAAATAATTTATTCATAGTACCTACCGTTTGTAATTTAAATATCTTGGTTGAATTTCTTTGAAAAATGATCTAATTTATTTTATGGGAATGACATATTTTGCCTTACTGAGACACTATCAAAAATAAATTAGCAAGGCGAAAAATGTCATTCCTATTAAATATCTAGGAAAAAGACGTTTTTATTCATAATGACCATTGATCATATTTGGTGGGAGTTGAAATTCAATTTTTCTATTTAAATCAAAGTTTAAAAGTGTATCCAAAAATACTGTATGCCAGGTTTTTAAAAAGGAAGAAGCCGAGAATAACAGGTCAAAAAAGGTCTTAACCAACGATAATGGTAGAATTCAGGGTCATAAGAACGGCAAAATACGGTTAACTACCACTAGGACTACCATAGAAAAATTGTAGAACAGGTTCTTACAGAGGAACTTGACGCAGATAATAACAGGACCTTATTTAACCTTAAAAAATGCCTCTTAAGGGGCATAAGAAATGGTTTACAATAACAAAGCAAATCTCAAGGAATACCCTAAAAAATAGTAGGACATATTCTCAATAATGATCTTGATACAGAGAAAAACAGGCCAAATGGCATAAACCACGAAGAAGACTGTAATTCCACTTATTTTGTGAATAGTAGTAAGTTAATGCAATTAATAAAAATTTACAATACAAGACATAACTCTCTACCGGTAGGTAAGGTATCTGGCTTTGACAATGTTCCTCATTAGTTCCTGGTCGAGTCCCTCAGTGGCTAAACGTACGAGTATCTCACTCTGGTGAAGTAGCCACAATACACACGCTGTTGGAACATAATGGCAGGAAGCAGATTGCTTGTTTATACTCCTGGATAACAAGTGCGTTCCTCTCCTTTCAGATGTCAAAACTGAGAAAATGTTTTGTTTCTTGTTATTAAATACAGTTCCAAACGTACATTATACACTACAATACTGTAATGCTAAACCAGGGGTCAAAAACCTTTTTTGCAAAAGACATTTATCAACATTTAATATTTTAGTTTTTGCGGACTGAGAAAATGAAGTTTCACGATGGTGTGATATTTTAATGATGTTTTGTAGAAAGATAAACTTGAGTAACTAGTAAAAAAATTATATATAATAATTTTTTTTTAAAGCCAATAGATTTTCTCTCTTATTGGGGATCCACCAGGGAACAAAATAAACTTTTTGTGTTACCCCAACGACGCTCCAGTGGGAGTAAAAGAGGTAATTTTAAAAACAAGTGTTTTCTTTTTATTTGTATAATGCCACATCACAAGTTACGTGCAATATACGAAGTAAAGAAATGCAAATGTAACAATTTAAATGACGATTTTTTTATGAATTAAAACAAAAAAATTTCCACCTCCTGGGAATTATTTTTTTCTCTTAATCACTGTTTTATCCACTTTTTAATTTTAAATATTTAGTGAAGCACAATACACCATCATAATCAAAACAATATCAAAATAATTATATGTTTTAAAAATATATAAGAATTACAGGACTATTAGTAGATAATACATTTTTTATTTGTGTTGTTACATTGTTCAAAGAATGTGCCGAAAAACTAAGAGTCGCCCACAGAGCCATGGAAATAACTATGTTAAGAATAAACCTTAGAGACAGAGACAAAAACGATACGGTGAGAGAAAAAACAAATGTCACTGACATCATCCACCGGATAGCGACTCTAAAATGGCAATGGGTAAGAGAAAGGCCTCTTTAGTGCGTTGCGTTTCGTTGCATCGTCAACGCACCAATCAGGCCTTTCTCTAAGTCAACGAGAAACGGACAAGAAGACTGTTGACTTGGAGACCATGGACCGAAAATAAAAGTGCAGAGTGACTCCAACTACGGTGGAAGGATGACCTGAACCGACCCGTTTGCATAATCTGGGTGCAGTATGCACAAGACAGAGTGGCGTGAAAACGAATGAAAGAGGCATTGATCCAGAAGTAGACGGAAATAGACTGAAGTATAAGAAGACGTGGGGATCCGACGATGGGGATAGAACGTATTCCACTGACAGATATGGTTAGTAATGTAAATTTGTAGCACACAAATAGCAAGAGTTGATAGACAATCGCTGGCTGGCATCGAAGTCCGAAAGGTGTCCTACCTGGGTCATGTGCTTAGAGGAGAGAAGTACGAGCTACTTCACCTTATCACAAAGGGCAAAATACATGGTCGTCGAGGTATGGAGAGAAGACAGATCAAATGGATCTAGAACGCACACGATTGGACGGGGATTAGAACAGTCGAGGCGCTGTTTAGAACTACGCAAGACAGGGACATTTACTTTTAACAACGACACATATGTTATATAATAGATAAATAATAAATGTGCTATTCTCATTGGCCAATCATACGACCTGTTGGCCAAGTCTATGATACTCGTATTATTCAAAAAGCAGCCATTTAAATTCTTAATAACTAATATTTAATTTGAATTTCACACTATCATTGAAGAAGAACTGTAATCAATTTAACAGCGTTTTTTTAGTTGGCAAAGAACATGAAAGGGTATTACAGGTAATGGGCAGTTAAAACACAAAATCGTTCATTCACATAAATACAGACGTTAAAACATCTTGAACCGAGGGATTAGGATTCGAACAAAAACACTAATTATACGGAAGATTTTAGATTTAATGGCTGGTAAAAAGTTGAGCCGGGGCTTCCTTCCAATTTGGTAATATCTCAGCCGCCTCGTCTCCTGCATTAGTCGTCAAGCGAGATCTAGAGATAAAAGTACATTAGATATCGATTATTTCCATTGATAACATTTGAGTAATTACTAAAGTCACAGTTACAGATGATACAAAAACACTACGAGATGTGGCCATCACAAAACTTTTGGATTACCTCAAATTTAATGTATTTATTGTTCTCATTTTATTAAGAAATATTTTTGTAACGTCTTTATATACGCCACAAGAGATTTATGTAAAAATGGTTGGTACAGTAATAAGATGCATTAAAAATAAATAATTAAATAAAACAATGTTTTTTTTTTAATAAGTGACAAATTAAAGACGAAAATGGAAGTAATCTTAGAGAGCATAGTTTTATTTCATTACTAGCTGACCCGACGAACTTCGTACCGCCTCAGAATCAATAAATGTTGTGTTAACTTATAAGCTAAATTTAATTCACCTTTTTATTGAATTACAATTAATACTTAAAATGAATTAAGTTCATGAAATGTGCAAAAGTCAAAATGAAAAATATGAATTACAATGGAATATAATTCACGTGGAAGCCTGCATTAATACCTACTTAAAATGAATTATAAATTGTTAATTAAAAACTTTGTTTTATGTATCACAATTGTGTTTTTATTTTTTCGCGACAATATATTCAACCTAAGTGGAATCTACCAGATTAATTGTGAGGATTGTGATGCCGTGTATATTGGAAAGACGGGTCGATCATTTTGAAGAGGTTATATGAACACAACATTTAATACAAAAACAGAATCATTGTGTGAATTTTGACCATCATTTCAATTCCAAAAACACATTTTTTTTGCATATAACAAACAATTTAAAAAAAAATTGATAAATTAGAAAATTTAGAAATTTTTAAAGCAAAGGCACGTGAATTGAATGTTATAAATAACCAAATTCCAGCTTATTCCCCCTTAGTATATATGTAGTACATTAAAAACTTTTCCTTTATACAATCTACCAAAAAAATATTAATACTACCTTCCATTTTTGTCCCTTTCTTACTAATATAATCTGCTTCCTTATAATGTTTATCGTCTTTAATATATTAGGATTTATCGTTTTTGACTCTATATTATGTATGATTGTTCCTTCTAATAATTGTTTGAATTATTATTATGATTATTATCATTCTTATTATTTTATTATTATAAATAAATGAATTTCATACAACAACACAACAACAACAACAAACCATCACGCCGTTCCTCCGCAGGGGTAGGCAGAGAGAATGGACCGCCACACGACTCTATCCTGGAACACCTCTCTAGCTTCCTCCACATTCATACATCGAGTCATACACGCACGTCGATTCTTCCGGCTTCTGACATGACCAACCTTTAATATTTGATTAATTTGGACATGCCATGTTTTTCTCGGTCTACCTCGACTCCTTACTCCATTTACATCGTTAACGTATACTTTTTAACCATTCTTTCTTCACCCATGCGCTCCACATGTCCGAACCAACACAACGAACCATTCATAATTTTGTTCATAATACCTTCTTTCGCTCTACATTCCTTCCTAATATCAGCATTTGAGATTCTGTCATACATCGTTCTACCACACATACGTCTTAGGGACCTCATCTCTACCGCATTTATTCTGCTCTCATCTTTCTCCTGTCAGTTCCATGCTTCGCTTCCATACATAGGAGTTGGGACCAGAACTCCATTGTGAACGGCCATTTTCGCTTTCATTGATAAATTCTTGTTTCCAATAACTACTTACTCCATTCACTTTGTTACCCGCACCAACCCTTTTTTCAACATCACTGTCCGTTCGGCCATCCGCTGTGAACATGCTACCTAAATACACAAATTCCCTCACCTGTTCCAAGTTCTCTTCATTTACACTTATATTACAAACTGTCATTTGCTCTTCCCTTTCAAAAACTAACACCTTTGACTTTCCGACATTCATCAAAACACGTTAAAACAATTAAATAGCAGACAACATAATTTTGAATAAGTGTGATCCATCAATGAACTCCGTTTTCATCATTAGCATCATCATATTCATCATCTGAAGAGTTTGATGATTCAGTGTCCATATCAATTGAAAAAAGAAATTCCTCGTCTTCATCTAGCCAAATATTTCGTTTATTAAGTACTCGCGGCTGAATTTCCTATGGTAACAATTCTCTGGACCGAATGTACACAGATACACCTATAAAATCAATACAAAATATACAATACGTATTTTTATTATTATTCACTAATCATAAATCGGTTTTTAATCTCTACGGAACACTCATCTGTCATATTTTTCGAATGGTAGGTATTAATGGCGCAAATATTCTCTGCTCTCCTTCACAAAAGGGGTTTAACTTTTAGAATAGTCTCTCTTATACTGATTTTTATAACTTTGGGCATTGTTAATCTAAAATTAATAAAGAAAACCAAAAATCCCGGTGACGATTAAAAAATAACCTCAAATCTTTCACATTGAGTATTGACATCTGGCATCAACAATACACCACCTACGGGCGTTTTTGAAACTAAAATGGAAGCCATGATGTTTTTTGTACTTTGTCTCAGAAGTCAAATATAGTCAAATTTACGACAAATATAATTAATTTTAAATCATTTAAGTGATTTTTTCAAATGTTTTAATGATTATTCTGTTATCCGGAACGGAGACAAATCCAGCTAATATAAGATCTTCAAAATTGGTCCAGCCGTTCTCGAGTTATAAATGGTGTAACTAACACGATTTTTGACTTTGTTTTATATATATAGATAGATTTCAGTAAAATCATTAGATGCATTAATTTGAAATTTAATAAAAACATAAAATCAAACTAACTAACTAACTAACCATCACGCCGTCTCCCCGAAGGGGTAGGCAGAAAGAATGGACTGCCACACCTTTCTTTCCTGACATTTCTCTCGCTTCCTCAACATTCATACATCGTGTCATGCACGCGCGTCGATTTCTCTGACTCCTCACATGGCCGACATTCAATATTTGATTTATTTGATCGTGCCACGTTTTCCTCGGTCTTCCTCTATTTCTGGTTCCATTTACATCATTAACATATAATTTTTTTACCATTCTTTCTTCATTCATTCTTTCCATATGTCCAAACCATCTTAATGATCCTTTCATTATTTTGTTCATGACACCATCATTCGCACCGCATTCACTTCTTATATTTTCATTCGGCACTCTATCATACACAGAGTATCCACACATTTTTCTAAGAGATCTCATTTCAACTGCATTTATTCTACTTTCATCCTTCTTTTGCCAGTTCCATGCTTCGCTTCCATACATAAGGGTCGGTAGAAGAACACCATTGTGCACTGCCATTCTAGCTTTTTTTGATAGGTTTTTGTTTGCGATGACAACTTTAAGTGCACCATTCACTTTGTTGCCTGCCCCAACCCTTCTTTCAATATTCCTCTCCACTCGCCCATCTCTTGTTAACATACTACCTAAATACACCAACTCAACTACTTGCTCCAAATTTTCACCATTCACGCTAATGTTGCAGACTGTCGTGGTTTCTTCCTTTTCAAAAATCATTACCTTGGACTTATTAACATTCATCATCAGATCATTTCGCATGCATACCTCATACATACAATTCACCAGGACTTGTAGTTCATGCTCGTTGTCTGCAAGAAGGACAGCGTCATCCGCATACAAGAGACAGCTTACTGACACTCCGCTCATGTTGACATCAACATCCAACCCTTTCAGCTCTTTCATACATTTGTCCATATACAGATTAAATAACCACGGGGACATTATGCAACCCTGTTTGACACCTTTATTGATATCAAACCAGGCTGTAAGATCTCCATTTACTCAGACACTAGCAGTGCTTTCTGTGTATAGCGACTTAATTGCCGTGATCAGTTTTGTACTTATTCCATATTCAGACAATATTTCCCACAACTTTTCTCTATTAACGTAATCATACGCTTTTTTTACAAAAAATCAACAATAAATAAAATACGAAAAGTACAAAAACTAAACAAAAAAATCATTTTTTAATGTTATGAAATGATTAAAAATAAGTACAGCAATATACCATTAAAAATATGTTTAATTAAATGTAACTTGATTTTACATATAAATCAGATTAGAAAATATTATTATCGTGGTAGGCACTCGTTTTCCAATCTTTATTGCCTAAGATTAAGAGAAAAACACAATCCTTACGAGTATAACCTTCTTCTTCTTCTCTGATATAGTCTATTGTTGTATGTTCTCGTCCTGTGAGTTAAAAATGAGTGGAGATGCCTATTGGTGGCGATGAGGTTCGCAACCCATCACACCGCGTCTCCCGCGGGGGTGAAAAAAGAAGGATGCAGTGCCGCATCGGTTAAAGTGTGGCAGTCTATTCTTTCTGCCTTTGGGGAGACGGCGTGATGGTAATTAAGTTAGTTAGTTTCTATGGATGTGCCATCCCCTTGTGGGTATACATCTTTTTTTGTATTCAACGGGTCGTTTGAAATCAAATACTGTTTATTTTTCTCAGATATTATATTGATTCTCATTACATGTAATAGGTATAACCTATCGCCATTTATTGACACGTGAATTCTACACCAGACCAAAGACAGCATAAGAATCTCACTGCCATGGCGGGGAATCGAATCCGGAACCTTCGGTATGTCATAGCTCTTGCCACTCAGCCACGAAGGTCGTCATTATGCCAACCAGTTTCGCTTGTACCCAAGTTTTATCGGCCAGTATATATTTTTTATATAAAAATACAGATTGACAGGAATAAATAGAGTATGGTGTACAATCGGACAATTTAGAATCTGTCAAAAGTGATTATTTTTAGAAATTTGTATGCATTATTTCATTCTTTCTGCCTACCCCTTCGGAGAGACAGCATGATGATAGTTTAGTTAGTCAATTAAATTGTTCTAAGAAATTCTTATTCTTCCGACCCTTATGTATGGAAGCGAAGCATGGAACTGGCAAAAGAAGGATGAAATAAGATCTCTTAGACGAACGTGTGGATACTCTGTGTATGATAGAGTGTCGAATGAAAATATAAGAAGTGAATGTAGTGCGAATGATGATGTTATGAACAAAATAATGAAATGATCATTAAGATGGTTTGGACACATGGAAAGAATGAATGAAGAAAGAATTCTAAAAAAAGGATATGTTAACGATGTAAATGGAACCAGAAAAAGAGGAAGACCGAGGGAAACGTGGCACAATCAAATTAATCAAATATTGAATGTCGGCCATGTGAGGAGTCAGAGAAATCGACACGCGTGCATGACACGATGTATGAATGTTGAGGAAGTGAGAGAAATATGTCAGGAAAGAAAAGTGTGGCAGTCCATTCGTTCTGCCCACCCCTTCGGGGAGACGGCGTGATGGTTAGTTAGTTAGTTAGTTAATTTATATCAGAGTAAATTCTCTTCAGTAGCTTTTTTATCTATTCAATCTACAAGTAACATGTAAAATCGATTGTAGGTTTTAATTAAGTGCTAAATATAAAGAACTATTTAATAACCAATCACAGGTGTCCGCGATTCAACCTGTAATCATAAAATAATTATTATGGTTAAATACCTTCGATAAACATATTTCTAATTAAAACATATCCTGTCAAATATTAATTTAAAACGAAAACAAAAAAAAACAATTTCGCCACATCCTTCTTTCGGAGAATTTGTGGAGAAAGTAAAAAATAACAAATATAAAATTTGTGTCTGACATGTGCTTCCGCTTATCACCAAAGAAGCCGATATCTTGTTGGCTGCGTACACAGGTACCCCTGTATAATGTCACTGAGTAGCTACCAGCTTTGTGCTCCGTACTAACTGCTACACGTCAATACTACTTGTTTATGGTCCGTTTGATTTATTATTTTGGCGATTTTATCTCTGCTCTCGATTGAAATGTTAAACTATTGATAAATAAATTCCATCTGCGATAAACAGACGGGGATCGAAGATGTATTTCAGATTAATGAAGTTTTTTGATGCATCAAGAGATCGTAATATCATAGCATCTGTACATCAATTAATAATCTAAGTGGTTAATTAGAATTTATTTGTTTCAATTGAGATTCCCGCATCTCTTTATAGTACAAGTTTGAAAACTCGGTTTTAATTCTAAATATATGTGAATATCAACTCAAATCAGTTAATTTTCTCAATAGACATTATAAACAAAAAAATTGTTTAAGGCATCTATTAAAAACAGATCAAATAATATATATTGTAGGTAGAATAAATGCGGTAGAGATGAGGTCCTTAAGACGTATGCGTGGTAGAACGATATACGATAGAATCTCAAATGCTGATATAAGAAAGGAACGTAGAGCGGAAGAAGGTACTATGAACAAAATTATGAAAGGATCGCTGCGATGGTTCGGACATATGAAACGCATGGATGAAGAAAGAATGGTTAAAAAAGTATACGTTAATGATGTAAGTGGACTACGGAGTCGAGGCAGACCGAGGAAAACTTGGCATGACCAAATTAATCAAATTTTAAAGGTTGGTCATGTTAGAAGTCGTAGCAATCGACGTGCGTGTATGACTTGTTGTATGAATGTGGAGGAAGCTAAAGAGGTTTGCCAGGATAGAGTAGTGTGGCGGTCCATTCTCTCTGCCTACCCATGCGGGGAAACGGCGTGATGGTTTGCTTGTTTGTTTGTTATTGTAAATAGGTATATGATAGGTAATACCATTAACGCATGAAATATGGTTTAACATTAGGAAGACAAGATACTCTCTAACTTCATGAGTATTTGTTCCCTGAACGCACTTATATGAAAGACGTCGATTACCGAGGAGACCGCGTTAAGCATACTAATTGCTCTTCCCATCGGAGTCAACAGAGGCAGGTTGGTTCTGGCGGCCGGTAGGAAAAACAATCTGTGCTGTCGCTGTCGGTAATATTAGGTCCTTACATATGAAATCGGCGTTTTGTATGGGAGGAAAATAAAGTTGATTTTTTTTTAATATAATATATTTATTTAATCAAAGTATGTACCATTGCTATCTATGCACTTTTGCCATCTCATAGGTAGTTCATCGATCCCTTTACTAAAAAAACCATTCGGACGGGAATCAATAAAATCTTTGAAGTCGGTTTGGACTGCCCCATCGGAGTTAAATTTTTTCCCTTGCAAGAAGTTATCCAAATTTCGAAAAAAATAGTAATCTGTTGTGACAAGGTCCGGAGAGTACGGTGAATGTCTTAGACATTCCAATTGAAGCTCTTCTAATTTGGTAGCCGTCTGTTGTGCAGTGTGTGGTCTAGCGTTATCATGAAGCAGCAGTGGCCTAGAGCGATTAACCAGCCTCGGTTGTTTAGCAGCTAGCTTTTCCATCATGGTTTGCAGTTGCTGACAATAGACATCTGCCGTAATCGTCTGGCCAGATTTAAGAAAGCTGTAGTGAACGACACCAGCACTAGTCCACCAAACGCTCACAAGTAACTTTTTTGGAGTCAATTTTCGCTTGGGGCATGGTTTGGCTGGTTCGGCAGGGTTCAGCCATTGCGATGAGCGCTTCCGATTATCATACAGGATCCACTTTTCATTACAGGTAATGATTCGATTCAAAATCCCTTCATTATTGTGCCGGTTGAGTAATGCAACGCAGCAGTCAACGCGCGTTTGTTGATTTGCTTCACTCAATTTGTGAGGTACCCACCTTTCAAGCTTTTTCACCTTCCCAATTTGCTTCAAGTGGATTAAAACAGTTTTATCACTAACACCGCAGCCTGCAGCTAACTCGGACGTGGTTTGCGATGGATCCGCTTCCACAATAGCCTTCAATTCTTCATTATCAACTTTGGTCTCCGGCCGTCCACGGGGCTTGTTCTGAAGGTCGAAATTTCCAGAATGAAAACGTTGGAACCAAAAACGCACTGTGTTTTCTTTTGCGGCACCGTCGTCATACACATCATTAATCCTTCGAGCCGTTTCTGCAGCACTGGTGCCACGGTGGAACTCGCACTCGTAAATAACGCGATATTTCAAGTTTTCCATTTTGTAAACTGAGTGACACGAAGAAAAAAAACAATTGAGGAAAAAACAAATGAATTATAATTTTCGAAACACAAATACTTGAGTAAATAGCTGTATAAATTTGAATTTGGAATTCCTAACCAAAGAGAAGATGTTTGAAATCAAAGTTGCCAGTGCGGCAAAACGCCAATTTCATATGTAAGGACCTAATATCTATCAGGTACAAAAAGCTCAACGAGTTCTCGAAATAGCTCCTGATTAATCCAAAGAAATGGGTTATGAGTTACCCATATCTCGGACGCTTTAGAGAGTTGATCCCCAATATTTTCAAAAGAACTAGTTCTTGGTGTTATTTAGTTCTGATTGAAGGTATCTCCACTTGCAATGCTGCTATTACTATAACACCAAGCGCTCCTGGAAACGACACAATGTTGTCCAAAGTCCAAACCTTCCACCTCAATGTCAAGAGAATAGGAGAGATAGAGCCTTTTTAGGGCCATCTCAAATTAGCTTGCCATTGATAAGAATAAGAAAAAATCTGATTTAATCAATTACTCTATTAATAAAGAAAAAAAATCTTTTTGCGAATAAAAAAAACTAGTTATTCCGCCTTTGACTTTATTTTTCTTGACAAGTTTTGAAAGTTTATTACGTTCATTTTCCAACAAAATTATTTAATCTAGACACAAGTTTGTAATGTTTTAATTACTTGATGGTACTGGATATTAAAAACGTGAATCAATAGTAAAACTAACAGTAAATATATTAGTTAATTAGTTAGTTAAGTTATTGTAGATTCCAACGGGAAACTACCACATTTAAAAGATTCAAACGACAACTCAAGAACCAGTAAAGATTTTTGACTTTAAGTAAACCAATCCCTGGGATTGAAACTTTAAAATAAACATTAATAATTGGATAAAGCTGACTTTGAAATTGACAGATGAAACGTGCCGGTTATGCAACTTACTTACTTGACTTAAGCTTCCATAGCAATCAAAATATATGGAACGCTATTAATCACGTGACCTCTTGTCTTCTTTTAAATAATGGAATGAGTCGGATTTACAAGATTCATCATGCTTTGACTTCACATTTTTCACGGCAAGTGCCTCCACGTGTGGTGTTACTACAATTTATACACCTGGTGCCCCGAAAAACGACACAAAGTCAGCAAAACCTTCCACCACAATGCCAGAGAAGAGGAGAGATGTGGTATTTTTTACGGCCACGCCTAATAAACTAGCTTTCCATTGATACGACGAAGAAGTGGGGAAAGACCTTCGTGGCTGAATGGCGACAGCTATGATTGCCACATCGAAGGTCCCGGTTTCGATTCCCGATAATGTCAGTGTAAAAAAAATCACGCTGCCATTTACCTCGTATAAAGTGACATTAAAATGGCGATAGACTAACTTATATAGACTAACACTTGTCATGAAAATCAATAGCTAAAAAAAGGTATACAATAAAAGAGTTCAAATAACCTATTGAACACAAATAAATTGTTAAAGTGCACGGGAAACTGACACATTAAAGGCCCAAGTGGTATTCCAAGAACCAGCAAAGACGTTATACTTGCTGCAAATCATCCTTAGAATTGAAATTTAATTAAAAAAATTTAAACATATGCATAAAATATTTTAATATTATATATGACCTTCATGGTAGAGTCGCAATAGCTATGACTGCAACACCGAAGGTGTGAAGTTGAAAGTCCCGGGTTCAATTCCCTGCGATGATATGATTGTCACACAGTCTTTGGTCTGGTGTAGAATTCGCGTGACAATAAAATGGCGACAGACTAGCATCACATCTGAAGTGTATTAATATAATAGCTATACCTTTACTTAGCTTTGGCTCACGCTGTAATGATGTAAAGAGCTTTTCACCAAATTAATTATTATTATTGTTATTGTATTATTATTATTATAATTATAATTATGTATTATTATTACTCTGTGTATGATAGTGTCGAATGAAAATATAATAAGTGAATGCGGTGTGAATGATGGTGTTATCAACAATATAATGAAAGGATCATTAAGATGGTTTGGACACATGGAAAGAATGAATGAAGAAATAATGGTAGAAAAAGTATGACCGAGGAAAACGTGGCATTATAAATAAATCAAATATTGAATGTCGGCCATGTGAGGAGAGAAATCGACGCGCGTGCATGACACGATGCATGAATGTTGAGGAATCGAGAGAAATATGTCAGGAAAGAAAAGTGTGGCAGTCCATTATTTCTGCCTACCCCTTCGGGGAGACGGCGTGATGGTTAGTTAGTTAGTATTATTATGTTATTATTATTATTATTATTATTATTATTATTTATATTATTAATCAAGTGGATATAAAAACTAAAAAATCACATTCGGGGATATTTTTCAAATATACGAATATTATACTGAAATGAGCCGTGTGTGTAAATATTAACCCATATTGGTACACGCAAAAAATGACGTTTTAGTTTTTTTTTTTACGTATAAGCGGCGAAGTCTGTACTGTCAGCTTAAGATGACATACTATGTCGCCTTATCCTGATGAACAGCACATGTAGAATATTTTTAAATCGTATATTATTTTCATTCTTGGAGGCCCGGTAACTACAAGAGAAAGTAAGGGTGACATTCGTAAGAATACATGTCTAAGGCCATAGAAAGTGTCCAAAAAATGAATATAGGGTGGCTTAAAGTAACGACATACAACGTACCGCAATTGTGTATACCAATGGTAACATTCACTGCGTACTGGCATTGCTACAATAAATAAGCAGTTCAAATGTGAATTTTGCACCGAAAATGCAAAGAAAATTAAAAATATTGTGTTAAAAATAATATGTCAACATAGAATGACACGTTTCATCTTACATGATTTGTTTTTCTATCTACAGCCTAGGTTCTCAAAGTGGCCGAAAACGCCTCCTTGTGGTCGTTTGAGACTTTCAGGGGGGCAGTAGAAGACCCAGAAAAATAGAGAGCGTGGGCAGATAAAAAAATATAGCCTAAAAAGACAAAAAAAAAACACGCTAATCATTTATTTCTTTTCTTCGTTCGGTATTCTACCATATGTCGTTTCAGATACATAAAAGATTTAATAATATTTTAAAATTCAACTATGTGTTCAAATATTTGGAATAACTTTTATGGGAGGGGGCGTTGAACGTTTATTTTTCTTGTAAAGGGGGCGGTGGCCCAGAAAAGATTGGAAATTTATGATCTACAGCATCAAGATTTTCATCAGTACCATTTTGTGTTGCTAAAATAAACATTTCAAATTTATTTTATTTAATTCAATTTTTTTTAATATTTGCCAACAGAACAAAAAGTATGTCATCTTGAGCACAATTCCCCTATACGTATAAAATGTTCTTGTTACTTTTTTTACGTAGAAGCGGCTAAGTCAGAACATTGCAATGAAATCAAAGTGTGTAATTATCAATACACACTTACCTGCTTATTAAAGATGGATGTGTGCTACATCAATTACACTCAACCCGTTTATCGTACTTAGCCGAGATTTTTTTCTAAGAGCCATCCGGCAGCAATGGCGCTGACCGTAAATATTGTAATCACATTAATTCGTTTGTATTTCTCTGCGCTTCATCTTCCGCCCCATTGGACGTTGTCCATCTTTCAATAATCAGCCACGACGCGTGTTGGGGCTATATTAGTGGGAACAGGCAATCACAGCGGCTACAGTGTAAATAAATGGTTAGTTTAGCGGAGACCATGACAGGCCGTCACGCCTACCGTCGGTAAACCGTAAATCACAGGCCGAATGTTTAGTTCTAACCAGTTGTATCCAATACACCTCGAAAAACATACCTAACATTAGAAAACTCTATATAAAAAAAATATAAAAAATATACTCTTTTTTTTAGTGCATAATGGTGCTCTTGTGCCGATCCTTATGTATGGAAGTGAAGCATGGAACCAGCAAAATAAGGATGAAAGAAGAATAAATGCAGTAGAAATGCGATCTCTAAGACGAATGTGTGGTAAATCTGTATATGATAGTGTGTCAAATGCAAGTATAAGGGTGCCTGTCCACCGGAGCGAAGCTAGGTGGCGGAGCGGTGAGCGAGGTAAATCTCATATCTTGTGAGAACATGACACGATTCATGAACGTTGAGGATTCGAGCGAAGTATTTCAGGAAAGAACAGTGTGCCAACCTATTCTTTCTGCCTACCTTTGCGGAGAAACGGCGTTGTTGTTGATAAAAGTTTTGTAACAAAAAAATTTTTTCTTCCTTATTCGCCATACTTTGTGATGTAGATGTTTTATATTTTTCTTTTTATTTTAATATACTTTGTATACAACACAAAATTTTTAAACAAATTAAAATTAAATAGACAGAACTGTCAAAACTGATCAAATTTGTAAACAATTTTATATTTTATATAATATCACTGAGGAAGGACCGGGTTGTCCGAAACAAGTTTGATATTTAATTTTAATTTAACAAAAAAGGAAAAGAAAAATATGAAATATTTTTTCTCTAAAAATATGAACACTTTATACTTATTTCGTTTATATGATTAATTTATTGTGTATGTTATTGACAACCCCTGAAAACGTATAAATGTATTTTTTGTGAAGACTTTTTGCGCTACCCGACAAACGACATTTATGTAATGGCGCTAACAAGTAATAAGGCGTTATATCTTATATCGCATTAAGGCAAAACGAGACGAGATCTTTTCTTCGTTTAATTAATACCCTCCACGTACGTAACCAGTACTCTCAAATTGCGCAAAACTTATTAATTTAATGGCACGTTACTTAGGTACAACAATAGTTTCATTCATTTGAAATACGTAATAATACAAATTATATAACAATCGGTACATTTTGAGATCACGTGGTTTTCTCTATAGTTTCCCAAACTTGTTTGACCACGGCTCCTTTTTCAGAAAAAAATTGAACACCCTCCTCCATTCAGAAAATACATTTTATTTAATAAATAAATGAAAGGATCATTAAGATGGTTTGGACATATGGAAAGAATGAATGAAGAAAGAATGGTAAAAAATTATATGTTAATGATGTAAATGGTACCAGAAATAGAGGAAGACCAAGAAAAACGTGGCACGATCAAATAAATCAAATATTGAATGTCGGCCATGTGAGGAGTCAGAGAAATCGACGCGTGCATGACACGATGTATGAATGTTGAGGAAGCGAGAGAAATATGTCAGGAAAGAAAGGTGTGGCAGTCCATTCTTTCTGCCTACCCCTTCGGGGAGACGGCATGATGGTTAGTTAGTTAGTTAGTTAATAAAAAGAATTGTTGAAGTAAAATAAGTGAAAAAAAAATCGTTCCATATATCATATCGTCGGTTCAGAGGTAAAACTCATTAAGTGACATTTTGGTAAAAAATTATATTTTTGCATTTTCTGTATCAGATTTGTGAATTCTACGTCAGGAAATAATCACCAAGTGTTTTTATTAAAGAATAACTGTTGTTCTTTAATAAATACACTTAGTGATTATTTTCTGACGTAGAATTTACAAGTCTGATACAGATAATGCAAAAAAAATGTCACTTAATGAGTTTTACCTTTGAACCGACGATATGTTACAGAACAAAACGCATACTTAGTTTTTTTGGTACTAAGTGCCTATTTTATTTCAATTATTCAAATGTATTAATTCACTAACATATCCATAGTGTTAACAATACGAGGTCTGTTCAAAAAGTATCGCGAATTTTGAATTTCCGCTGGCTACGTATATTTGATTTTTGATTTTTTTGTAGCGTTATGTTGGTACTCATGTCCCTTACTTATGCTGACAAGGTCGGCCATTTTGAATGTTTAGTTAATTTTTGACAGCTGTTTTGCTTGATGTGTTTTGGCTCGTCTTCGATTTTTGCCTATTCCAAAAAAATGGATCAAAGAATCTGTATCAAATTTTGTGTGAAAAACAAAATAAAGTGCGCGGACGCATTTCGAATGTTGACTGTGGCATATGGTGAAGCTACCTTGGACCAAAGCAACGTTTATCGGTGGTACAAAATGTTCTCAGAGGGCCGAGAAGATATGAACGACGAAGAGCGTGCCGGACGCCCGAGCACGTCAACAACAGACGAAAACATTGATAAAGTGAAGAAAATAGTATTAGCCAATCGTCGAATCACCGTTAGAGAAGTTGCTGAGGACCTAAACATATCGATTGGCTCGTGCCATTCGATTTTAACCAATGATTTGGGCATGAGTCGGGTCGCCGCGAAATTCGTGCCAAAATTGCTCAATTTCGACCAAAAACAGCATCGCGTTAACATTGCTCAGGAGATGTTGGACTCGGTCCGTGACGACCCAAATGTGCTCCAGAGGGTCATAACTGGTGACGAATCATGGGTTTATGGTTATGACGTGGAAACCAAAGCTCAATCATCCCAACGGAAGCTGCCGCATGAGCCAAGACCAAAAAAAGCGCGCCAAGTTCGGTCGAACGTGAAGGTTTTGCTCACAGTTTTCTTCGATTGCAGGGGCGTGGTGCATCATGAGTTCTTGCCACAGGGTAGTACGGTCAATAAGAAATATTACCTGCAAGTTATGCGCAATTTGCGCGAAGCAATCCGCCAGAAACGCCCGGATTTGTGGAAGAACAAAAACTGGCTTTTGCACCATGATAACGCCCCTGCTCACACATCGTTGCTTGTGCGCGAATATTTGGCCAAAAACAACACAGTAATGGTGCCGCAGCCACCGTATTCCCCAGACCTGGCCCCCTGTGACTTTTTCCTGTTTCCAAAACTGAAGAGGCCCATGAAAGGACGACGCTACGCCACGATTGAGGAGATAAAGACGGCATCGAAGGAGGAGCTGAACAAGATCACAAAAAATGATTTTTTTAAGTGCTTCGAGGATTGGAAAAAACGTTGGCATAAATGTATTATATCCGAGGGGAATTACTTTGAAGGGGACAAAATAAGTATTCATGAATAAATAAATACTTTTTGAAAAAATATAAAATTCGCGATACTTTTTGAACAGACCTCGTATAATAAGATACGCTGATACTTAAATTGTTAAAGTATTTTTTAAATAATCGTATTTAGAAAGACGAACCGGATGTAATGCCATAAATTTATTAACGATCAGAGCATTTTTTCTACTACAAAAAACCGTTTTTTAAAATAATTCCTTAAGAAAATAAACTAAAAATATATATATTCAACTATGAGTTAATTATAACACCCGCTAAGGTCAACTTAGGTAGGTGAAACAGCTGTTGCGACTATTTCATAAATTTTCTTCTTCTTCTTCTTCTTCCTTGTTGTAGACCTATGTGGTCTGTTCTCTAGAGTGTTGCTCCTCCTGTGAGGTAGACTCCGAGTTGTTCTTCCATCATTTAGGAGGTCTTCCACGAGGACGAGTCCTATGAGGTTGATTATGTAGTGCAATATGGGGGAGTCTGGTGGTGTCCATTCTTTGAACATGCCCGTACCAGTCCGTTTTTCGCTGTCTGCTCCATCTTGTAATATCCTTAACCTCATATTTCTCTTTTATTCTGGTGTTCCACACGCGATCCCTCAGTGTCTTGACTGCTATCGTCCTCGGTGTCTTCATCTCAGATGTCCTCAAAACTTGTTTGGTCCTTACTGTGTCTGCCCTTGCTTCGACGCCATATGTTATTATTGGTCTTACGCATGCTTTATAGATTCGCATCTTATTCTTAATGGCCATGTCTTTGTTTTTTCATATTGAGGATTTTAGAGAGGGTTTTATTTTATTCATAAAATTTGAATAATTAAATTGTGATATTTTAGCAGTGTCCCAAATTAAACAGTTTATAATATCAAAATATGGTAGTGTTTCCACCAAAACAGTGTACTCGTATTATATTTCTTTATCAATACCATTTTTTATTTAACCACGATATGGTTATTAAATTTTTTGCCAACTAGTTTCGCTTGTCATCAGAGCATTATAAGAAATGTTTTTAGTCTAATAAAAATGCCTTACCAAAAATCGAGTGCTTAATTAGTTTTTTTATAGATGGCTCTTATCACGGCTTATAAAGAGATTAACAAACTTACTAAACATGACGCCATTTCCCTGAAGGGGTAGGTATAAAAGGTGAACATTGCTATTTCCTAACATATTTCTTTTGTCTCCTCAACATTCATACATGCGTACTATACAGGCATCATTTCATGCATGCAAGTCAATTAATCCAGTTTCCTTCTGTTTCCAACGATTTATTGATTAGATCGTGCATCATTTTCCTCGGTTTTATCTTACCTTTCCTCTATGTTTACATCGTTATATTGTGCAAAGTTTCTTCACCATTCTATTTTTATTCATTATTTCCACGTGTCCAAACCATCTTTCAACACTTAGAGAAGGCAACAGGAAACAACTCCAATAAAGAATGCCGAGAAAGCATTCACCGTGATCGCTAACGTTCGGAAGTCCTGTCTCGGCACTATAAGAAGTAGAAACTATATTATGGAATATATCGTTATTATGTTCATAGGCACTTCAAATAGAATGCAAACTGCCTTTTCAAATTTTCAAATAACGAATATTCCAATATTAAAATCGCGTCGATTTAAGGCAATGCAAAAAAGGTTTCATTCATGCCTGTTCGTATTTTTATACAAACACATCTGACGGCCTTCGTGGCCGAGCGGTAAGTGATTTGACTTCCACACCGAAGATCCCGACGACATTGGGATTATCACACTGTCTTTGTCAATCAATCAATATGATAGCTATACCCTTTGCGTCGATTTCGCTTGCGCTTCAATGATGTAAAGAGCGATTCAATAAAATAATAATAATAATAATAATACATATACATACACATTTACATACATACACATACGTATCTGCATGTAATACTCGAATGTTCTCACTTTGCAGTGTAGTTCATACTTAATATTTTGCAGTGTGCCTATGTATGTAGTTCAATTGAAATATTTTGTTCAGAAAGTGGTTACTTATGACTAGGAGTGAAATATTTTTTAAAGACACGTCCCACAACAGTGGCGGAACGTGAATAATTAAAAAAATCAAGTCACAGAAAAATAGCCAAATCCTCTCGCATTGAGTCAGAATTGTATTTAATCTCCTATTTCACTTGCCATTATGGTGGAAGGTTTGGCCGACTTTATGGCGTTTCCAGGAGCGACGTGTGTTATAGTTACACCATACGCGTAGGCATTTTGTCCTCATTTTCGTATAAGATCGTACTTGATAAAGTGTGAGCTGAAGCGTTGCAATACGTAAAAGTATAAAGATTTGTATAATAATTAAATTAAACGATGTTTTTTAATTACTTTCACTTTTGACGCTCTCTCGCTAGCATCGATAGACTGGTGACACTGTTACCAACTTACTCCTTTATATACATACAGATCAGGAGTGCAAACATACAGATCAGGGGTGATAAACATAAATCTATATATAAACAATCTTAAAATAATTTTATAACATTTACTGAATTCAAGCATTGGTGTTAAAGTTATTTAGGAAGATTCGTATTCAATATGTAGGAATTTAAATGTTATTACAGCTGACATATTTATATTATGACGTTTGAAAAATTGATATTTTTATTTTTAATATTACTGAATTTAAATATTAACTAACTAACTAACCATCACGCTGTCTCACCGAAGGGGTAGGCGGAAATAATGGACTGCCAAACTGTTCTTTCCTGACATATTTCTCTCGCTTCCTCAACATTCATACATCGTGTCGTGCACACGCGTTGTCCGATTTCTGACTCCTCACGTGACCGACATTCAATATTTGATTCATTTGATCGTGTCACGTTTTCCTCGGTCTTCATCTATTTCTAGTTCCATTGACATCGTTAACATATAATTCTTTTACCGTGCTTTCTTCATTCATTATTTCCATATGTCCAAACCATCTTAATGATCCTTTTATTATTTTGTTCATAACACCATCATTCACACCGCATTCACTTCTTATATTTTCATTCGACACTCTATTATACATAGTACTACACATCCGTCTAAGAGATCTCATTTCTACTGCATTTATTCTAATTTCATCCTTCTTTTGCCAGTTCCATGCTTTGCTTCCATACGCCATACGTGATAAGCTAAGAATTTAAATATAATGTTATATATTGTGGTCTATTTGGTTGGCGTCGCCTTTTTTGATTTACCAACCATTAGTCCATTACAAAAGTGGAAGTAGTTAAAAAAAGACTATTTTTTTTTATTTAATTTAAAATGAACTTCCGTCAAGAGATTTCAGTAAAATCATTAGATTATCATAAAGATTTGTATTATCCGCGACATTCACAGGTCTCCACTGCAACGAAGTCCGCGTGCGTATTACGAAAGGCAATATCACACGAAGGCGATAGTCTTGCCGACGTTTCTATTTACTCCAAATATGGTATCCCACTTATACATTCTCTCGGTTTGATGTGATACTCGCATGACTCAACCGGCCAGTACCCCGCCTAGTGCGGTCTCAATCCAAACAGTCCCAACTCACCTCTTTGGCGAGTAAACAGCGGGCGTTTAATCCGTTTTGGAATTAAGACATAAATAACTATTATTGTGCAAAAAATCCTTTGTATTTGCATTGATGGGTATTTTTTTTTCTTCAAAAGGATATGTACGACTGTTGTTAAACAAAAGGAATAATAAGTGTGTTACCAAATATATAACTTTAGCATAATAATTTAATTACCAGATAATCCCACGTGCTATCATGAAGAAATTTCAAACATTATATTATCGCTTCGCCTACCAATGTTGGCATCATCAGATGTTTCAAAAAATTATATCTTGTACAAATACTAATATAATATACTCGTATTAATTTTGGATAAACTTAAGTAAAACACTGTTTATATCGTTCTCCCGATGATGAAGATGTTAAACCTTCAAAACATGCTGAGAAAAAATAAAATGAAAAAAAGCGTTATATATTTTTTTAATTCGACTTATATATTACTTTGTTGTAACCTGACGATGCCAACATGGGTTGGCGAAACAGCTGTCGTGACAAATTCATAGAAATACATTAATATTCGGTGATACCAATTAAAACAACTTTTCAAAATTAAAACAGTTTAAATTGCTGTATTATACATAGTATCACAATGTTTCGGCCAAAACAATGAATTATCTATTTCAGTTTAATTATGAATCACATTTTTTATGTCCATTAAATCTAGTATATAAAAAGTTAATAAGTGTATTATTAGAAGAAATATAAAAAGGTATTCATTTGATTATCGTCGCATTCGATAATGCTCTTGCAATTTAAATCTTTTCAAATAATATTTCTTCCAAATAACGTAAATTTTCCTAAATATTATAAAGTACAATTTCAATATATTTAAACAAACCAATTTTTGGTTTGTTTACTTTGTATATAATAGATAATTTTAAGGAAAAAAAACAATAAACTTATTTGCTCTTATGTAATATCATTTTATTATATTTTTATTTTTTTGAATAATTTGATATGAAAATGGTTTTTTAAATGCTAAAATAGCTATTCTGATATATTAGTAATTTATTATTTAATAGCTTCTTTAGTTTAATTCTAATTATTAAAAACTCCTTAATACTAACGAAAACCCAAACAAATTATCACTACTAGTTGCAACCTGTGAAATATTCACAGAAGTAAAGATCTTCTACCCTTTTAAAACTAGGTTCACTTTACTATCGTAATCAGTATTAAGTATTAGCTTTTAACACATTTTTTTTCACACAAAATTATTGCATACAATTTATTTTATCTATTATATTGATTCTCATGACACGTATTAGGTAGTCAATCTATCGTCATTTCTACACCAGGCCAAAGACAGTCTGACAATTACACTGACATCGCCGGGAATCGAACCCTGGACCTTCGGTATGGAAGTCAGAGCTCTAAAAACTCTGCCACGAAAGTCGACATTTATTATTTTCAAAGACTTATCATTAATTTTTGTTCCTAATGCAAATAAAATCACATTCTTTCTCTTACTGTGTATATTCACTTATTTGGCTTTGAATGTTACGTCATTAAAATATTCCATCTTTTCATAATTATTCACTATCATTGTACTAACATTCGATCTTTTATCATTGTCATACGTTCTTGTCATGTCTCGCCCACCTGAATCTAAAAACTTCAGGATTCTTATTCTACCAAGAGCAGCGTTTAACCGTTTTATATACCAAGTGCCATAATTTTAATACAATGCAATTACCTTATATCTGCGGGTAATGTCCTTATCCATACACTGCGGGGTAGGGTCTTGTTTCTCGGACAATGCAAACTCAACCACTGGACCCACATAGCCATATACAGAAGATAGTTTTGTCCGTGGACCATTCGACTTGGCCCTGATGTATTGGAACTGGTGGGCGTGACATTATGCTGAAGTTTAATGGGGAGAATGCATAATAAATCTAGGATGACACGAAAGATGATTATGCACTTATATAAATAGTAATTGATTTGCGTATATAGCTTTATAGATTACTTGATAAAATATCGAGATTGAACATATTCATAAGACAAATTTATTATGTTATTTAAAATTTCATAGTAAAAGTTCATTGTAAATAATAAAGTTTTAAGAATCGATTGTATCTCAATAGAGACAAAGATGCAAATTGGAAACAGAATATGGTTAACCATCACGCCGTCTCCCCGAAGGGGTAGGCAGAAAGAATGGACTGCCACACTTTTCTTTCCTGACATATTTCTCTCGCTTCCTCAACATTCATACATCGTGTCATGCACGCGCGTCGATTTTTCTGACTCCTCACATGGCGGACATTCAATATTTGATTTATTTGATCGTGCCACGTTTTCCTCGGTCTTCCTCTATTTCTGGTTCCATTTACATCGTTAAAATATAAGTTTTTTACCATTCTTTCTTCATTCATTATTTTCATATGTCCAAACCATCTTAATGATCCTTTCATTATTTTGTTCATGACACCATCATTCGCACCGCATTCACTTCTTATATTTTCATTCGACACTCTATCATACACAGAGTATCCACACATCCGTCTAAGAGATCTTATTTCTACTGCATTTATTCTACTTTCATCCTTGTTTTGCCAGTTCCATGCTTCGCTTCCATACATAAGGGTCGGTAGAAGAACACCATTGTGCACCTTCCCATTCTGACCATTCACCTGACCATTCCCTTATTCTTGTATTCCTAAATCGGTCACATAGTGTCTGGCCTCATATGCTTCTGGGTGTCTTAATTTCTGGCATTCTAAGTGTGTTTTTTGTTATTGTTTTATATTGAACCATTGTAGGCGTGACATTATGGTCAAACTTTAATGGGGAGAACGCATATTTTTTTTTGTTAATTTTTTTCTTGTATACAACAGGTCGTTTGGACCCAATTAATGTTTACAATTTTATTTTAGCTATTATATTGATTCTCATGACATGTGAGAGGTAGCTAATAGCTAATATATCACCATTTTATAGTCACGTGAATTCGTCACCAGACCAAAGACAGTGTGACAATCACACTGCCATCGCCGGGAATCGAACCCGGGACCTTCGGTATGGAAGTCAGAGCTCTAACCACTCTGCAACGAAGGTCGATCTAGGATGACACGAAGATGAATATGCTTTTATATAAACATATTCAAGATTAAATATATTTATAAACGTTTTAAAGCAAATCAAATAATTTTACTGAAATCTCTTGATGGAAGTTCATTTTAAATGATAATTAAATAAAAGACAGACTGGACAAGTTTGTCGATGCCAGTGGGCCTGGCGAAACCGGTCGCCGTCGATATAAAGACAAGAGTGGAAGTAGTTTAAAAAAACACGTTTTATTGTTGTTGTTGTTGTTGTTCTCGCTACTACCCTTGTGCCTCCTCCAAGAAACGTTTTCATCGCGTCCTGTCTCTGGCCGCCATCTCCCAGTCTTGCTGCTCAGGGCTCGACAGTTTGCCACTACCATCCAACCATCGCAGTCTCGGCCTGCCGACGCTTCTTCACCATACTGGATTATCACAGATCTCCACTTCTCCAGATCCCTTATGCGGTGCAAGTGCCCTAGCCAGCGCAGTCTGTTAATCTTTATAAACCTGACCACGCTGGCGTCCTGATATAGATTTTAGACGTCTGTGTTGTATCTCCTTCTCCGCGTCTGACCATCCTTAATGGGTCTGAATATTCAACGGAGGATCTTCCTTTCGTTTAAAAACACGTTTTATTCAATTATTATGTTCATAAGTTTACTTTTTCGTGTAATTCTTTTCCAACTGACTAACTAACTACCTAACCATCACGCCGTTTCCCCGGAGGGGTAGGCAGAGAGGATGGATCGCCTCATTGTTCTATCCTGACATAACTCTCGCGCCTCTTCTACATTCACACATCTAGACATGCACACTCGTCGATTGTTCCTACCGTTGGCCGCCTTTCAGTAATTGATTATTTTGGTCATGCCGTGTCTTCCTTGGCCTTCCTCGACTTCTTTTTCCATTCACACTACTTTTATATATATTTTTAACCATTCTTCCCTCATCCATTCGTTCCATATTTCCAAACGATCTTAGTGACCCTTTCTTGATTTTATTTATCAAGCATTCATCCGCTTTACATTTCTTTCTTACTTCATCATTAGATATTCTATCAAACATTGTTTTTCCACACATTCTTCTAAGTGACCTCATTTCTACAGCATTTATCTTAATATCATCCTTCTTCTGCCAACATCATCTCCCATCCATTTCTCCTCTATTTAGGTTCGTAAACCATTTTTTTTTATTTGACATAGTGTTATATCTATCAGAATCAAACTTTCCAGTTCTGTTTCAAGTAAGCCGTTTCAAATTTATTACACTATTATAAAAGCACGTTTTAATACATTACGTGACTCTTTGGAATTTCCTGGAGAGACCACATCACGAATGAGGAAGTTCTTCAAGGAATCGAAGGAGGAAGGCACCTGCTCAGGACCTTGTCCGAAAGGCGTGCAAGATGGATCGGCCATGTAATACGTCAAGAAGGTCTCTTGCATGCCATAATGGAGGGTATGATCGAGGGGACAAACTCTAGGGGACGCCCACGCCGAGAGTACCTAGAGGACCTGTTGGTGGACGTACGCTGCTCATCATATGCAGATTTCAAAAGAGCCGCACAAGACAGGGAAAAATGGAAGAGAATAATGGAGGAAATTGCTGCAAACCAATCCCAGGATTGAAACCAGAGAAGAGAGAAAAGCGCGTTTACAAAGGGTATTCTAAATGCGTATAGTAATGATTTTGTAATTGTTCCCTGGTGTTTGTAACTATTTACTTGCGCGATTACTTAAATGGCTTGGTACAATGATGATTTGCATTACGATTGTGCAATCTGCGTAATATTGCCTTAAACAATGCGTAAACAGATAATGGGTAGGTACTCCCTTCTGCATAATAAACTGCTATTTTGCATAGTGATAGGACGGTGACATCAGATCAAGTACTTTTTTATTTTACTTCAACAGTCGATGCCGCCCACTGCTGGACATTGGCCTCCCCCATACTCCTCAACACACTCCTTTCTTGAGCCTTCTGCATCCAGCTACCAGCGATTTTCCTTGTATCATCAGACCATCGTGTGGAAGATCTCCCTCTACTTCTTCTATCTTCATCCCACTACCCTACTAGTAGATCTTTGATTTCCCAGTCTGGTAACATATCACGCATATATTTGAGCTTTGCCATTCTTTCGATGACTTCCGTTACTTCCGACCTTCTACGTAATTCCTTCGACCTTCGTTGCAGAGTGGTAAGAGCTCTGACTTCCATGCCGAAGGTCCTGGGTTCGATTCCCGGCGATGGCAGTGTGATTGTTACACTGTCTTTGGTCTGGTGTAGAATTCACGTGACAATAAAATGCAGATAGATTGGCTACCTATCACATGTCACGAGAATCAATATAATAGCTAAAAAATAAAAATTGTGTACAGTAATTGGGTCCAAACGACCTGTTGTGTACACAAAAAAAAAATTGCAGAACGTGAAATAAAAAAAATCTTAAATTATAAATGATTGTGGATAGATATAAGGAAATATGAAAAAATGGTTCCAATTAAATAATGAAGAATGAAAAGCTTAGCTTGATTATTTGGTAAATTTAAGGGGTTATGAATTAATTTATGTTATGGATAAAACATTTTTCTTGGCATGTTATGAGAGTGAAACCTTCTTCGTTGTACACAAGTTTTATAAATTATTTTTAATAATGCCAGAAGTAATGGTAAAAAATGTACACATTAAAAATACATGAAAATTACGTAAACGGAACTAGAAATAGAGGAAGACCGAGGATAACGTGGGACGATCAAATAAACAAATATTGAATGTTGGCCTCGCGAGGAGTCGGAGAAATCGACGCGCGTGTAAAACACGATTAATGAATATTAGATTAACGATAAGTTAAGGAAGTCAGGAAATCCAAGTATGTCAGGAAAGAACAGTGTGGCAGCCCATTCTTTCTGCCTATCCCTTCGGCGAGACGGCGTGATGGTTAATTAATTAGTTTAAAATGTCATACTACGAATTAGGTGCTTCATACGAGAATATGTAAAATTTATTCAAGACGATTTCACATTAAACTAACAATAATGTTGATAAAAGCATTGAATGTTAAAATTTATAACACTGTTATAATACCCATATCATAATTTTTATTATTGACTTTTTGAGAATGGCGCGACAGCTGTTTCGCCAACCGAAATCGCCATCATCGGGTGTTACAAACATCAATATTTGTTTATAACACCTGATGATGCCAACATCGTTGGCGGAATAGCTGTCACGACACTCTCAAGAAGTGAATAATGAAAATTGTGTTATTAACTAACTAACTAACTAACCATCACGCCGTCTCCCCGAAGGGGTAGGCAGATAGAATGGACTGCCACACTTTTCTTTCCTGACATATTTCTCTCGCTTCCTCAACATTCATACATCATGTCATGCACGCGCGTCGATTTCTCTGACTCCTCACATGGCGGACATTCAATATTTGATTTATTTGATCGTGCCACGTTTTCCTCGGTCTTCCTCTATTTCTGGTTCCATTTACATCATTAACATATAATTTTTTTACCATTCTTTCTTCATTCATTCTTTCCATATGTCCAAACCATCTTAATGATCCTTTCATTATTTTGTTCATGATACCATCATTCGCACCGCATTCACTTCTTATATTTTCATTCGACACTCTATCATACACAGAGTATCCACACATTCGTCTAAGAGATTTCATTTATATTTGTGATATTATAATGGTGTTAAAAAATTGAACAGTTAATTATGTTGAACTATCAAAGTGTTTCGGCCAAAACAATGAACAATTTAATAACAGCATTTTATTTTTTTATGTTATCTATACTATTGATCTGCCGTACCTGAGGTTTCGTATCATCGAGTCTGTGATTAATTGCGCATCATTAAAAACATGCACTTGTGACTAATTTGGTCACCAGCGGACCGCGGCTCTCCCTTCATTTGAATATGATGCAACTCGCTGATGACTATCGACGTCCAACACGAATATCAATAAATCCGTAAGATGAAAGTGCATCTTTATCCGGAATATGGCGAGTCATCCGAGATGATATCTGCGCACCGCGGTCCCGCGATATGTACCGTGGATAGATGCCTCCGATGGTGAAGAGCGTATTCAACAACCATACTTGATGTGGATGCTGCATTCCTTAAATTAATAATTGTATAAGTAATCTGTTATAAGTAAAATTGTATAAGGATGTTAAAGTGCTATGTGTGGTCTGTTCTGTTATATGGGTGTGAGACATGGACATTAAAAGTAAATACAATGAACCGGTTGAATGAATGTTCAGGATCCCATGGACAGACAGAGTGACGAACACAGAAATCTTGAATCGTGCAGGAGTAAATAAAGAGTTGCTAACATTAATCAAAGTCCGCAAGATTTCATATCTGGGTCACGTTTTGCGAGGAGAGAAGTATCGCCTGCTGCATCTAATATTGAAGGGAAAAACAGAGGGCTGCAGGGGGGCAGGGAGAAGGCAGATCTCTTGGCTGCGCAATGTGAGGGAATGGACGGGAATCGGAACTGTGGAGGAGCTATTCCGGACAGCGCAGGATAGGGAAGAGTTTACCAGAGTGATCGCCAACGTCGGGGGGACCTGACAGGGCACTTTAAGAAGAAGAAGATAAGTAATGTAAATATTTAAATAAATATATTTTAAAAGCTTCATTTTTTATTTCATTTTATTTAGTTTATTTATACAAAGATCACAAACATTACAAATGTTTCAATCCAAGTTGTCTGCAACCTCACAATTACATTATAAGAACTCTTTCCCAAAATATCATATCATTTCAAGATATTTAAAAAAAAAACATAAATACAGGGTGTTTTTTTAGAGGTTTGGTTTTCAAACTGGCAACATTGTTTCTACATACTGTCAATTTGACAGTTGACAGTTGATTTCGAGTCTATACTTGAATCTAATTATATAGGCCGTTTATCCTTAGAATACCCTGTGACGGTCTGTGACGCGCATACTCCGCCCTTTCCGGGCATCAGATTTATCAAATCGACCAAGAATTGACCCTTAGTTGATAATATCATCATCGCCATTAAAAAAATTTAAAATAATTTTCCTCGGATGATTCATCCGAAATATCAAGAACTAATTAATCGTTCGTGTTCTTTACGATTGGCGAGAGTAAATTTGGATTTAGTGGCGGCGCATCCATTTTAATATAGGGACTGAATAAGTTAATATATTTAGATACACGACAAGACGGTCAGATAGATACTGAAGACAGCTCCGTTAGCCGGTAGGGCTGCGAGTGGATGAAGGATCGTAGCGGGGAAGAGGAATGCGCAGTAGGAACCAAATTTCTTCTTCTCACAGGGTAATCTTATGATGGATCAACAATAGTTAGATCATAGCCAAGCATTCTGTAATTTATCCCTACATCAAAAATATTTTTTAAACATAATATTGGTGATGTTTTCAAAGTGCCTTATTTTATTATTTAAATAAAACTGAGGTAAATAGGTACGCGGAATAAACACAGAGTGACCAAATCAAAGAGCGTTTCTCAACCATCGCACGGCCTGGCGGGAAAATGGCCGCCACGTGATCGCGGTCACAATGGCATTCCCGCCGAAAATAATTCAAAAATAACAATACATGTCACAATAAAGTTGTGCAAAGATAAAGATGACCCGCGATAGGGGGGTCACTGCGGGTTAATTGCTTTCAGCAGGGACTTGAAACTTCAGAGTAATATATGGATTTGTTAGCCATTCATCATCCTCGCACCAAATTCACAGCAAACCATCGTCGAGTCCTTCGGGCCTTGAAACAATTTACTCGGCTTTCATAAAATATTTTAAATTTAGAATCATTTTATATTTACATTAAACATATGATTCTAATGTAAAATAAAAAAATATTGTATATTTTCTTCTATATTCACCATTATTTTGTCCTGCGGATTCATATTGAACAATATTTATTACTTTGTAGGACAACACTTTATTTTAAAATTAAAATTAAATTAACACATATTTAAAAAACATCGTTTTATTTAATTATTATTTAACACATATTTGTTTCTGACACAGAAACCCTTCATCAGTGTATTGTATATACTCGTATATATATGTATTATACTAAATGTTTAAACGTATTTTAACTGACCACATTCATGAAAGTTTTGTTTAAATTTTTATTTTATAAATATACAATACGCTGATGAAGGGTTTATGTGTTGGAAATATGCTTGTGTTAATTTAATTTTTAATTTAAAAATAAAGTGTTGTTTCACAAACTAATACATATTGCATAGTTTAAAAACAAATAAACAAAACCTTTACGTTATATTAAATAAAACATTAAAATATTTGAGCGATGCAGGCTGGGTTCCGTCTCAGAGTATGACCGATCCACTGTCATTTGCGTCTAGCGACTTGTTCTCTAGCATGCTTTTCGCCAGCCATGGTCCAGAGAACGGAATTTGACACTGTTTGACTATATTTATTTCATATTTTTATAGAATAAAAATATTAATCACAACATGTTTTGGATGTGACCGCCTTTATCGTTTTATTTATACATGTATTAAAATTTTCTTTTGGTTTATTATAACATTATTTTATATTTACACCTAAAAACTAAATCGCAAGAAATGCTGGATTATCAAATTGATAAACTATTGTGTATCGACAATATGCGTTATGTGAAAACGTATGGGTGTCCAAGGCAATAAATTATTCAGATTTTTACACCAACAACAGACAAAAACTATGCGAAACACACACAATTCGAAAAAAAAAAATTTACTAAAATAATGTGATTATTCAAATTACATTAAAATTATCTATTATAATTTATGATATCAATTCAGTCCATAGTTTTTCTTATAAATTTTATTTATACATTTAGATTTATAATCTTATAAAAAAAAATTTAATGCCTACTACAATATATGACATTTTATAACCTTTTAATGGTTTGGTTAAGCGAAATCGAACGTTTAATATCGCGAACCAAATGATAATTTAACAATATCTGGCACCGTAATGTCCGTGGGAACAAGCGATAAGTCTGCTAACAATCCGATCTTCGGTCCTAGACAATGTTAGATACAATACTCAACTATATTGACCACTGCAGAGACGGATCCAGGCCTCAAAATAAATATATTATTGGAAAATCAATCCTCTTCAAATATATTTATGGAAAATCAATCACTCCGCCAGAGAATGATCAAGTGCTATATGTGTGGTCTGTTTTATTGTACGGATGTGAAACGTGGACCTTGAAAGTTAACTCAATGAACAGACTAGAAGCATTTGAAATGTGGCTCCATCGTCGAATGCTCAAAGTTCCCTGGACAGACATGGTTACCAATACCGAAGTCCTGAGGCGAGCTAGAGTTGACAGGGAACTGTTATCAACTATCAAGGTTCGAAAGATTTCACATCTGGGTCATATACTGCGTGGGGAAAAGTACCACCTTCTCCAACTGATATTGGAGGGGGAAATTGAGGGACGCCGAGGGCTGGAAGGAGACAAATGTCCTGGCTGCGAAACGTGAGGGAGTGGACCGGCATCCGAAGTGTGGAGGAGCTGTTCCATGCGTCGCAGGACAGGGACAGGTTCGCCGAGGTGATCGCCAATGTTGGGGGGACCCGACAGTGCACTTGAAGAAGAAGAAGAATCCTCTTATATGACTGCTTCATAAAATAATTCACTTTAAAATTGTCAATTCTGAGCTTCTCAGCAAATTGTCACTCAATACCCCCATGTCTCGCACGAGACACACCGCGAGCCAAGTTTTCTATCTTCCTGTTTATCGCGAATCTGTGAAAACTACAATAATCATTTTGAAGACATTGATGTTTTCCATTTGAACGAGCGAAATTTAAAAAAAAATGATCGGATCAACATTTCGGCGTGGATGTGACCACGATGTTACATGATATTATAATATATTACTTTTTTATTTTTTATTTCCAGTACTATAAGTATTTTAACTCTTAAATATTATGTATACGTCATTTTGTCTTAGTTTAACTTCAATCTCGTTTCACACTGTCATTTATTAACTGTAAACTATTAAAAATATAATTGTGTTAGCATGTAATTGGCCTTACTTTAATTATTCTAAATGTTTTATTATACTCGTATTTAAGTTATTGATATCGCTGTATATGCCCTTAATAAATAAAGTCCCCTAGGCCACCACACAGTCGGGTGGTGGTCTAGGGGATAGAACGCTTGGCTCATGATCTAGGGGACTTGGGTTCGAGACTGGACACGACCAGATTCCTTCTTCATAATAATGAGCTGTTTTCTGCTCACATTGAAGATTGTAAAATAAATTCTAATATCATTGATTTAAATCTTTGATGACAGTCTTTTTTTGTTTTTAAATAAAAATAAATAAATAAAAGATTTCACTAATGGTCACCCAAAAACGGCCCTGGTCACGCTGTAGAGATATGACGTACTCTGTGCGTAAACGCCGATTAATCGATTATGAAACCTTCTCTGTCTATGCTAATGAAATGGGGACATCTCTCGGGTTAATCGACACAGATTAAATCGGATCCGACGGCAGATGAATCGGAAATAATGAACCATCTTTGTTGTCTGCTGTTAATGAAGAAGCGTAAGCCGGGCGTGATCCTCTCGCGAGATTACACTCCATTAGATCAGTATTCAGAACCGGGATAAGCTCCACTATCTGTGATCAAAATTTCATAAGATTTAATCCTTGGGATGCCCGCTAGACAGTTAGAATCATAGGATTAAAGATGTACCTTTACACTATGTCATAGGGTTATGTGTAGTTTCTTACTTATAAAAATAAATGGTCAAAAACGTATAGTTTAATGTTTTCAATTATCATTACATTAACATATCACATTCAAAATCAAATTTCATGCCTGAATTTGGATTCTCTTTTAAGCATTCAAACGTTACATTTTATGTTTGCCTTTTAATAGGGTCAAAGCACCAATGAATGACCGTTTAAGGTTCAGCTTGTACTGAAATCCACATTAAAGGCATTAATTTCATTATTTCAGTGTACAAAATAAAAGAAAACAATAAAAAAACACATTGACTTCTCTAAATTCTCTAACTTTTTTTATTGAATTATGAGTATTACTATTAAAATTAATATTTCTCTAAAAAAATAGCACAATCACCAGTAATTGACCACTTCAGGTTATATTGATACAATACATAGATTTTGTTACATTGTCACATTATGAAACACCCTAACATATAAAAATGTGTAAATATTCAAAGAATTGCATAAGAAATAACATTAAAAAAACACTTACCACATTTTTCCTTATAAAAAAACTACTAACAATCTCAGAAAAACAACGGGAAGACGCACTTTTACCGTTTGACAAGGCACAGTTCAAAACTGATAGTTTTGTTTCTTACCAACAGTTGTCTCTGCCTACCTCTTTTGTCATAGTTTTTTGGGATTAAAGTTTTTTGACTGGACACATAGAGCAATTCTTATTATATTTTGTTTTATTAACCAACGGTCATTTACTGAGGGGCGGTCAAATACTGGTGCTTCGACCCTATAACCATAATAAAAACTAATCTATGAGTAATATATAAATGACTTTATTAATATTTTCCAGTCGAATTAATTTACGTACACTTGAATTAGCATCCACTTATTATTCGTTTATAGAAAACCTACATTTCATTCAAATTCATCATATTTAGCGATATGATAAAAAAAATAGGGAAAATCGACAAGTAGGCATGTATGAATGTAGAGGAATCTATAGAGATATATCAGGAAAGAGCAGTGTAGCAATCCATCCCCTCTACCTATCCCTCCGGGGAAACGGCGTGATTGTTTTTCATTATTTTTCTTTCTTTCAAAATCCTTTAACGATACCAACCAAATCAAAAACGCAAATTTGCAGTACAGATATTTATGAAAATGTAATGGGTATTATAGCTATCATTTTGTTTCTGGTGGCATGTACGAGTATATGTAGCCAATCTATCGCCATTTTATTGTCACGTAAATTCTACACCAGACAAACGACAGTGTGACAATCATACTGCCTTCGCCGGAAATCGAACCCGAAACCTTCGGTATGGAAGTCAGAGCTCTTACCACTCTGCCACGAAGGTCGGCAGATTTGAATAAACGTTGAAAATAATAATATTTTATTTCTCTTTTTATTTTTTGTATACTTTGTACATACAACACTTATATTAAAAAAAAAAATTACATAGACATGTTTCGGACAACCACTCCTTCTTCAGTGGTACATATTAAAGAGATACATTTTAAAATATTATAAAATTGTTTACATGATCTGACAGATGTTATAAAGATGTATTTTGGAACGAAATGGCGTATATAGAAGATATAATAATATTTTTTCGACAAGGAACTTATTATCGTTTTACAAAACAAGATTTACGAGTATATTGGAAAAATTGTTTCGCTTAACGAATGTTATAACGAGTAAGATTCTGGAACGATTTTTTCTCATTATGAGAGATTCCATTGTTCCCGAGGTTTAATATAACATTTTTAAAAATATATTTTTTTACGATGAACTTTTACCATTAAATTTCAAATAACATTAATTATTTGTTCTCAATAAAATTGATACTAAAAAAATATTGTTCAGTGTCGCTTATTCGTTGAGTGCGTATTACAATATACCTCAAATTCAAATGATTTATTTAGTTTTCTCACAAAAGACTATCGATTGTGAGTGCGGCGCCGCAGTGGGCAGATACGATGGCAAGATGTAGATTTCATAGATATTCCCGTATGCCAGACACGTCGTGGACAAGTGCCTAGTACCTACGTAGTATGCAAACAGGACAAGATTTATGGGCAGTGAAAAACCTACGTCAGGAAACGTACAAAGTGTTCGTACAGGTATCACTCCACAGGTAACCACTGTATACGTCCCCAGTACTTAGTTCCAGAAGCTGAAATATGGTGACCAAGCGCGTATTTTATTTATTCAAGTATATGATATATAAAAATGGAAAATAAATACTAATGGAGTTTTACCTCAACGTTCAAGAAACAATAAATATGATCCTGGTGAATAGTAGGTATGAGATAATGAAAGTCCAGGTTGCATTTAATAAAAGGTCGAAAATAATATAATCAAATAATATAGACCTAAAACTGAGAATACTCCTCATCAATACCTATATATGGAGTATCTTGATGTACGGCTGCGAGACATGGTGCCTATCCGAAAGAGATAAACGGAGACTAGAGGCTTTTGAGATGTGGTCCTATAGAAGACTATTTGGAATTTCCTGGAGAGACCACATCACGAATGAGCAAATTCTTTAAGGAATCGAAGGAGGAAGGCACCTGCTCAGGACCTTGTCCGAAAGGCGTGCAAGATGGATCGGCCATGTAATACGTCAAGAAGGTCTCTTGCATGCCATAATGGAGGGTATGACCGAGGGGACAAACTCTAGGGGACGCCCACGCCGAGAGTACCTGGAGGACCTGTTGGTGGACGTGCGCTGCTCATTATATGCAGTTTTCAAAAGAGCCGCACAAAAAGGGGAAAAATGGATGAGAATAATAGAAGAAATTGCTGCAAACCAATCCCAGGATTGAAACTTTCTAACTAACTAATGATTTTTGAAAAAGAAGAAATCATGACAGTCTGCAACATTAGCGAGAATTGTGAAAATTTGGAGGAAGTAGATGAGTGCGTGTATTTAGGTAGTATGTTTACAAGAGATGGGCGAGTGGAGAGGAATATTGAAAGAAGTATTTCTTATCCGGTCTGAGAGTCTTACATGTAGCATGGCTATTTCGTATTTCATCTGTGCTATGATCGATTTCTTGAGAGTTAGCCTTTCTGCTCCGTGTATCAGTAGGTACTGGAATTGCGCATTGGTCATACATTTTGCGTTTCAGACATTGGGGAACGTAACTGTCATGGAAGCTTATCAAATTGCCATATGCCGCGCACCCAAGACCGATTCTCCTCTCAGAAATGATACTAGTTATATTAGAATATTAATTACGCATTAATTACGAATATTTGTTCCAATGACAATTTGAATAATTTCTTCAATATTATTTTTAAGTTCTTGCTGGTTAAGTGCCTAGCTAATTTAAAAAACGGTGGATACGTGTAACATAAATTAAATAAACACAAAAGTCCGGATCGTCCATGTCAACATGTGCAACATCGAAAAAAACATTATGTGTTATTACATTATGTGCTAAATTTAAAAAACGGTGGATTCGTGGAACATATATTATAATAAATTATATAGATAATATGTGCACCATCTAAAAAGAACATTTTGTGTTAAATTATTTTTATTTTGTTATTTTAATTTATTATATTGTATTTTATATTATTTGTTTTAGATTTATTTTGGGGGTGTTGGACGATCGAAGTGTGCGCGGGAGATGCCTATTGGTGGCGATGAGGTTCGCAACCCATCACACCGCGTCTCCCGCGTGGCGAAAAGAGAAGGATGGAGTGCCGCATCAGTAAAAGTGTGACAGTCCATTCTTTCTGCCTACTCTTTCGGGGAGACGGCGTGATGGTTAGTTAGTTAGTTAGTTAATTACGCATTATTCAATTGTGACCCAGAATCCCTTATAACTAGCAACGGATATCTTGTTGACGGGCGTGAATTGGATACATTTTACGATACAGAAAATCAGAAACTTCAAAACTGTGTAACTTAAAGCCGGTGCGACACACATTTTGAAAGCCAAAACAGCTTCGTAGACATGTTGGCTGAATAGAGCTGGGAGTTGAAGGAAACTATAAAAAAATTGTTTGACCACTAGGAATAAACAAGTGAATACGCTCGTGAAATATAGCTACCATAATAGTTATTTCGCGTCACGGCGCACCTTACATGTCTTAACGTTGAAAATTTACGTATAATCGGCTTATCAACACACATAACGTAAATTTAAATTATTTATATACACTTCACATTTATCAATGTTGTAATCTGCTTTTAAACTGTTATATGTTGTAATTATTTGAAATAGAAACATTGTATGATTCATTGTAATGAGTAAGAGTATACATTTAATATATTATAGAATAAGCAAGGGAAAATATGTCATTCTCATAAAATTAAATCTCTATTAAATAGACGTTTTCATTTGTATTTATAATTTAATTTTGAGCTTTATATATTTGTTCAAAAACCAATAAACAAGAACGAATATCTATTGTTTCTTGAACGAAGATATATCTTAAAACTCCATATTAACTAATAAATACGAATGAAAGCGTATGTTTTCTAGAAATTTTATTATAATTTATGGGAATAACACGTTCACCTTTCTAAGACATTATCAAATGACTAAAATAGATTTTTTTCAGGGCAATAAAAAATCTGAAACAAGAAAGCCGGAATTCATTGTCGACCTTTTTATTTTTTTTTTAGCCTATTAGGGAAAATTTTCCGATCCCGATTTCCCCAAATGAGCTAAAAAAAAAGGTCACCAACAACATAACATAAATTTCTTCTTTTTCTTCTCAGAGTACAACATCAAGTTCCCCCGAAGTATGCTATCACTCTGGCGTAAGCCTCTCTGTCTTATACGAGCCGGAACAACACCCGAACCCTTCGAATTCCGGTCCGCTCTATTTAAAATTTTGAATTAATTTTGAATTTAAACAAATTTCTAATAACTGCTAATTCATTTAGTTTGATTATTTTTAGAAGTTGTACGAACTCAGTCTTGGTAATTAGAATCATTGCATTTACTCGTATTATAATTTGTAAAACGAAAAAATCTGTATTGTTTACTTTTATCCGGGTTTTTTTCACTTATTCGGGGATCAAAGTTCATCTTCCTCAGCCTATTCCCGTCCACTCCTGGACAAATGCCTCCTGCATTCGCTTCCACGCCACTCTGTATTGTACAGACTGCATCCAGGTTATTCCGACGTGTCTGTTTAGATCATCATCTTTCCAGCGTAGGTGCGGTCGCCCTGCACTTCTCTTTGCCATCCACGGTCTCCAAGTCAGCAGTCTTCTTTTGATCCGAGCTTCTGACTGCCCATTGCCATTTTAGAGTCGCCACCCGGTGGATGATGTCAGTGACTTTGTTTTTTCTCTCATCGTATCGTTTCTGACTCTGTCTCTTAGGCTAATTCCTAACATGGCTCTTTCCATGGCTTTTTGGGTCACTCGTAGTTTCTCGGCACATTTTTTGGACAATGTTATAGTTTCAAGACCATAAGTACCAACTGGCAGAACGCAGGTTTCATAAACTTTTCGTTTCAGATTGATCGGTATTTTCCGTGTTTTAAGGATGTAACCCATTTTTCCGAAAGTTGCCTAGCTTAGTCCAATTTCAAACACAGTTCATTTTATAATGAAAAAACCTTATCGATCCATTAATCTAGATGTGTTTGCATTAGATATTGATTACAAAATATACGTTGTAACTAGAATATTTTATTTGACTACACTAGCTTATTTATTATGGTGTACACCTATTCACATATATTAATTTACTGTTTATATTATTGAGACTACCGCCTGCGAGGAGACACGAAGTATGATTTAGATTTATGCAGCGGTATTATCAAAGAGCGGTAACGCCGAACAAGATATTATAACCTCTTTTGATATGACAAATGTATGGAAATATTGTACGTTCTATTTAGGAAATGATTACGACTTGCACTCACGCACTTGCACCCGTGTTTACGATGGCAATATTATCAAATGTGTGGAACAATTATATATTATCCCTTATTTATTGTTTCTTTAACAATGATGTAAAACTCCATATTAAATAATAAATACGAATGAAAACGACAGTTTTCTAGAAGTTTTATTATACGAGTATTTTGTGAGAATGACATGTTTCAGCCTTCTAAGGAATTATCAAAGTTCAATAAAAATTAACATTTTTTAAATAAAACATTTGATAATGCCTTGGAAGGGCAAAACCTGTAATTCCCATAAAATATAATTAAACTTCTAGAAAACTGGCGTTTTCATTCTTATTAATTATTATCCCTTATATTTCTGGTACACTTTAATTTAGAAAAATCAATTGGTATTTGAAATTTCATGGTAATAAAAAAAATATATAGAAAACTAGTCGCTGCGGTAGATGTTACTTCAGCAGTCTGCAGAATGATAAGAGGACATCTTCCATCCTGACTTTGCATATTAATGACATCTAATGTACCGTGAGAGAGCTAGTAATGGCCTGAGTTTATTTTATCGTATTTACGACTGCAAAAAGAATTAAATAGTAGAAAATAGATAATCATTAGCAACAGAAAAAATCCTGTAACTTACGAGTACTTGTTAGTAAAAGTATTCACTAAAATCGAAATGATTGTAATAAATTTTCTATTCAATTCATCGGAGCAAAGAACTGCTATCGCAGATCAGAGATCAGGAATAAAAGACCCATTTGTTCCAGAACATAGGCGTTATCAATAGAGCCTCGAATTGGCTTGAATAAGAAGAAAGAAGAGGGAAAATAATTTTAATTAATTAACATTATAAAGTGATTACCATATTCTTCTTTGCTAGCCTTCTTCCTTCCACTGCTGGATATAGGCCTCTTCCAATTTCCTCCACTCGTCTCTATCCTGCCCCCTTTGTATCCAAGATTTTCCAACCCTTTTGACAATATCATCGGTCCATCTCAACGGTGGCCTTTAGACACTTCGCCTATTTGCCCATGGTCTCCAACTGAGTATGCTGGGTGCCCATCTATTGTCACCCTGTCTAGCCAAGTGTCCAGCCCATTGCCATTTCAATTTTGCCACTCGGTCCATGACGTCAGCAACCCTGGTGCGGCGTCTGATTTCTTCATTCCTTATGCGGTCATGCAATCTCACACCAAGTACCTATCTATTTTAATTAATTAACATTATAAATTGATTCTTCTTTTGCAACGATAATCTTAACTTGAAACTCCGACAAAGAATGATTAAGTGTTATATATGGTCTGTTCTACTATGTGGCTGTGAAACCTGGAGTCTAAAAGTGAATGTAATGAACCGGTTGGAGGCGTTCGATATGTGGATATACCGCAGAATGCTCTGTATACCGTGGACCGATAGAGTCAGTAATGCAGACGTACTACAGAGAGCCAGAGCCAATAGAGATCTGTTGTCAAGTGTGAATATGAGAAAGGTATCATTTTTGGGTCATGTGCTAAGGGGAGAAAAATACCACCTCCTTTGACTGATATTAATGGATAAAGTGGAGGGACGTCGGGAAGTTGGTTGAAGGCAGCTGTGGCATTAAAGAGTGGACGGGAATTACAACAGTTTAGAACCTATTCCAAGTGCCCCAGGATAGAGATGGGTTTGCTGCAGTGATCGCTAATGTTGGGGGGACCTGACAAGGCACCGAAAGAAGAAGATAAAGTGATTAATATAACCATATCTAATAAGAAATAGCTTCATTAGATAATAAAATATAAACTTGTTTTTGCACATTATTTCTAATTAAGTATATAGTATTAATGTCGTAGATAATCTCTGCAGCATTTTTTCAACATAATTTTTTTTCCAGATCCAAGCTTTAATTTTATGATGTTAAAATAGTCATTACAAGTATTGTAAAGACCGAAGATAGGATCATATCCTTGATTTTGCGAAGGCGATGAGGACAGTTAAAATTTTATAACACATTCCGCGGTGTGCCGGGACCTTTCTCTATTGCGAAATATGAATAAAACCTTTAAATATCAGTTTGAATGTAACTGTTAGCCAATTGAAAAGATTTGTTAGTTCATCAAATGAAATATGTCAAATAATCGCAACACGGCACTCACACAGCATTCCACAATGGATTACAAAAGTTTTTTTTCCATTACATAATACGCAAAGATAATTTTTGTCTTCTTCGTTAGATATCAGATTTTATCTGTGAGAATAATAGCATCAGAACTGATCTATAGATATTTTATTAATACATTTGATACTTATTCGAAAAATCTTAAGAACTTATACCTACTTTAAAATAAAAGGTCATAAAAACGGTTTGTCTATACGGCAAAAATGAATGTAGAAATAATGGTAAAGAATGTCATCATCATCGGCTGTCCCTCGTGTCCGCGGAAGACTGTCTTTCACGGCTGTGAGTTCACATGTGACTGCATTCCTCTTGGGCATGCTGAGGACCAATAGTTTATAGATAATAAGTGATGGGTACACACTTACCCATTAATTTAGACTTATGAGGGGATTCTTTGAGAATTCCGTCATCTTGGAGGCTATCCATCTTTATGTTCCGGGTGGTTATCTTCGGTCTAAATAAAGACAAAAGGGGAAGTAGTTAAAAAACATCGTTTTATTGAATTATTATTTAAAATGAATTTCCATCAAGGATTTCAGTAAAATCGTTTAATTATTTTGTTTTACGAATCTCAATAAAGAAAGAAATTAGAGTGAAATAACATATTATAAATCCTTTACATTCAAATTCTTAATTTCCCAAATGAACGTTTTGGAAGGTTGCATAAATGGTCAATTTGAAAGGTCGCATACGACGCCAAGAAGGCTGAAAACTCTCCAAACTTTTTTAGTATTTTCTCTTTGATCATAGTTTTAATAACATCAATAATGTAAATTTCCGAAATGATCGTAGCACCCCACCGGCATCTCTTGAGGCAGGTTGGTTCTGCATGCTGGGAGATAAAATAATATGTGCTGATACTGTTTAGATGCTGTTTAGATAGGTACACTCCAAAATCCCTTAATAAGTTTAAAACTAATAGATTGACACGTTTTCTGCAGCTATAAATGAGCCACGATTTTTTTATATTCCAAATAGCCGCACAGAAGCACTTACAAATTATCTAGTACGTTTAATCAACGAAGTAGATTTCTTGAGATGTAGCTATAGCGAATTTATGAACTTTGAATGATTTGGGGAACAAAATGTACATGTCCTATTTATACAGGTATACGAGTATAATATGATTGCGTGCATAATTTATTTTTCTACCTTTTTGTAGATTTGGTCTGCAGTGTAAAATGATGTTCATTCATATTTCAGTGGTTCCCAAAGTGGTCAAATTTTTTTGTCCCTTAGGGAAAATCAAATGTCCGATTTTTCGAACCTGCTAACCGGAAGTTGCTGATGAGCTTAAAAAAAGGTCGCCAGCGAAAAATATCCATTATAATTTTATCACATTTTTTTAGGTGAATTTGTAAAAAAAAAACAATAGTACGAAAGTAGGGGGTCTGCACAAAATAAAAAAAATCATCAAGGGGCCCACGTGACTAAAAAGTTTGGGAACCACTGGTTTATTAAATACAGAACAAGGAAATTATCTTTTCTAAGAATAATAAAATGTACACTTTATTTTAATGTTATTATACCGTTTATTACTATCATTCAACCAAAATTGTATTATAAACAATAATAAGTTTTTTTTCTAACTAACCATCCCGCCGTTTCCCCGAGGTGGTAGTTAGAGAGGACGGACCGCCATACTACGCTGTACTGACATATCTCTCGAGTGTCCTCTACATTCATACACCATACCATGCACACTCATCGATTTTTCCGACTTCGAATGTGGCCGCCTTTTAGTATTTCATTGATTTGGTCACGCCGTGCTTTCCTTGGTCTTCCACGGATTCTCTTTCCACTCACACTGCTTGTATATAATATTGTAACCATTATTTTCGCACCCGTTCGTTCCATATGTCCAAATCATCTAAGGGATTTTTTAATATATATTTTTAACAATTTAGGTAAGCCAAAGTTGTACAAAATAAGCATGAATAATCATTTAACAAAACAAAAACGTAACGCCAATAAAGCATTATATAATCATCTAATTATAAATCATTAAGAACATCATTACACTGCAGACCAAATCTACAAAAAGGTAGAAAAATAAATTATGCACGCAATCATATTATATACCTGTATAAATAGGACATGTACATTTTGTTCCCCAAATCATTCAAAGTTCATAAATTCGCTATAGATACATCTCAAGAAATCTACTTCGTTGATTAAACGTACTAGATAATTTGTAAGTGCTTCTGTGCGGCTATTTGGAATATAAAAAAATCGTGGCTCATTTATAGCTGCAGAAAACGTGTCAATCTATTAGTTTTAAACTTATTAAGGGATTTTGGAGAGTACCTATCTAAACAGTATCAGCGCATACTATAATATTTTATCTCCCAGCATGCAGAACCAACCTGCCTCAGGGGGTGCCGGTGGGGTGCTACGATCATTTCGGAAATTGACATTATTGATGTTATTAAAACTATGATCAAAGAGAAAATACTAAAAAAGTTTGGAGAGTTTTCAGCCTTCTTGACGTCGTACTTGTTCCAAGACCTGACCCTTGACCATTTATGCGACCTTCCAAATTGACCATATGCAACCTTCCAAATTTACCATTTTCGCAACCTTCCAAATTGACCGTTTATGCAACTTTCCAAAACGTTCATTTGAAAAATTCAAATTTCTTGCTTTATTCAGATTCGTAAACCAGAATATGTTTTAATTGTTGATATCATACATTTATAGTTTCGAGCAATTCAGTATTACAATTAAACAAATAGCAAAATAAAAAAATTTTATTATAGAGCTTCATTTTAAAATAAGAAAAGATGTCCTTATTATACGGCCATTATGCTACAACACGCCAAATAGATCTTGATACCTGTCAGGTAGCATATTGCAAATACTAATAAGGGAAAAAATGAGCTGCTACATTCTCTCTTTAACAATAATATAAGCCATTCATCATCTGGTGGTAGTGGGAACCGAGAGCCGTCGTAAAAACCAGAATCCATCGTAATCAAAGCACAAACATAATTCATATCCATCGACATATGCAGCGGTTTTTTTTACGTGAAAACTAATAACCAGACCATGAACCGCCATATGAATGTAGTACTTACTCCTTCACGTCGATCTCCATAAGATTTATTGTAACAAATTAAATGATATTTCTACTATACTTATTGTTTACAGGTTTATTTACTGGTCAATTCCTGGTTTATTACTTGTGTATCTCTTGTTAATTTTTGATTCATTATTTGCTTTTTTATTCAAAATTAAGGAACCAAAAAGAAAAGAGTAATGCTTATAATTCCAAATCTATGATACTTGTTATATTGTCATTTAAACGTTTCTGATTGGTTGGGCTTTTTTGACGACATTATGTTCGATTCCTTACGTCAAAACAAAACATGACAGACGGAAAGTGTCGAAAATTGGAACATTATAACACACAAAAATGGTCGAAAACATTAAAATCATGCTAAAAAGAAATATTTTTTGTATGAGATTCTTTATGATTTTCAGTAACATAACACGTAAAAAATCATTGAAAGAGAAAAAAAAAATATCGAGAAATATTTTAAGAAATGTCGATGGATGCCAAAAACACCTAGCATAGTAACAAAAAATCACATCTATGAAAAACAATATCATTGAACTAAAAAAGTTTAAAAATTTATTACAGCGACATCTCTTAATCGTGTAGCGAGCTATTTTTAAAACATTTGTGGTAATTCAATACATTAAGTCATGAATAATACTCTCTTTAAAAATATACATATTCATTGCCTTTTGCAAAAAAATAAAAACTTTTCAGAAGAAAAAACAAAAAAAGGAACCTATTTGATAAATTATTACAGATAACCAATGATGAAATGTTAGCATTTATAGACTGTTCCCCAAATTAAAATATATGTATTTATTAAAATATTTTTTTACGTTCATTCATTGCTGTTACTTATATTATTAATATGGGTTTTGATTAAACATCTTAATTAAATTCAAGTATTATATATTAAAGCAATTAATTATGAAATGCTATTTTCAAGTGGTTAGTGGGATCAAGAAGTTATTTATAATTTGATAATAAAATTCACAATGGGTCAACCAATATTAAATAATAAACAAGTGATTATATTAATTGATGATAATAAAGATACATTAATTAACTAATTGTTTACAATTCGAGATGACATAAGATATATAAAAGTAAATATTAAATATTATGAATTAAATATGAACTCAGCTGCGAAATTGATAATAAAACAATAATTATATTGTAATATTTAAACTGAGAATATAATGTTATATCATCATCATCAGTTAGTCGTCCAGTGTTGGTCATAGGCCTCCCTTCCTGACTTCCACAACTCTCTATCCTTCCTCATTATGTGCAATTGACCTCCTGCCACTCTTTTATCCCATTAGACCATCTAACTTGTGATCTGCCCAGGTTTCTGTGCTGCGTTCTCGGTCCTTACTTCAGGGTATCTGATCCATTGATAATCCGTTGTCCTCACTATATGGCCGGCTCAATTCCACTTCAACAAAGCTATTTTTCACGCTGCAACTTTAGTTCTTTCTCTGATTCATTCATTTTGTTTCCTGTCTCACAGACGAATGTTCAACATCCTCCTCTCCATTGCTCGCTGGGTCACTCGGAGTTGTAATATTCATTTTATAAACGTGATTGTTTCAAAACTGTACGTCAATATTGAGAGGAGGATTGAATTGGAATTGAATTACATATGAATTGTTTGGACATGAGAATATATGACAGTTTACCGAAAGACGCCCATACAAAACCTTGCCTATGTTCAATCTCCGCTTCTTGTCCATCTCCACCAAGTTTGACCATGTTATATCGTAAGCATCAACATTTTCAGGAATTACAAAATGACGTAAAGGATTTCCTTATACCCTGATGAATGATAAATATCTCATGAAAAATAAGTTATTATTGTCTAGGTAGAAAATTTCAGATATCTGGGTATGGTGGATCAAGTAAATAAGGTTGCTGTTATATCAAGAAGTTTGAAAAATTCAATATGAAAAAACTCTAACATGAAGATCAGCAGCAAAGTAACGATTTATAAGACTTGTGTGGGACCAATCATGACATATGGGAACAAATGAAGACGCTCAGAAACATATCTGGGAAAACACTATGCGATAGAAATAGGAACTCAAGGATAAGGGAAATATGCGAGGTCAGAGATTTTATGATTGGTATACATATGATATGATTGGTATACACGCGTGTGAAAAATGGATACATCCAGACTTCTTCTCATTATGATGCACACCCATCTCCAAGGTAGACGACCCCCGGGCAAACCACCAAAAAGATAGCTGGGAGTCGACATCGCAGGAGGTCAATTCCACTTAAGAACAGGCCAAAAAGTCTACACTGAGAAGAAGAAGAAGAATTATTCTTCTTTCTGTGTCTAGTCAGGTCTCCCTAACGTTGACTATCACCTTTATAGTGATGACCTGGGGAAAAATATCCAGAGTGGTATCCCCTTGCCTTCTCTGCAGGATTTTCTGTCGGGGTTACCTTCCCTTAGCTGGGTGTATCCAGTTTTATGGCGCTGAAAGCTCGCCATTCGTCCTCTCTCTATCTGCTATGGCAATAAGTAATATTTGTTTGAAAGTTTGTGCCACAATGCCCAGGTTTTGCGGAATCTTTAAAAAGACTTCTCGTGGACCCGAGAGAGTTGGACTTGATAGTAGTGTTGCTGTTGTAAATGCAACATGGCACCTTACGACATTTTGTAGAGGCATATTTTCCAGCAAAATATACCCCATCGTAGCCCTACTACCCTTTTGAACCCCTTAGAGAATTATTACTTTCATCAAATTACTTATTTAATTACTGATTAAATGCTGATCTAGAATATGATTTAAAAGCAGTCTGCATAGGGAAATACCACTAATTTCAGTATTCCATACGATTTGTCAAAAATAGTTCTGTTTTATCTAACAAAATGCGTGGTTGCCTATTACTGCAGCACATGACAATAAATTAGAATGCAAAGATTTCCCTTCCTTATCTCAAAGTAAATAACCCAGAGCAAAATTATTACACATCTCACTGAATATATAAAGTGCTAGTCTATTGTATTTAGTATTCATGGACATTTCGTGCTGAATAGTCTAGTTTATGAAGGAATCAAAAAGCCACTGAAAAATGTTATAATTTTTCATTCTAAAATTATTTATTATCAGACTTTTGTATTTAGAAGAAAAAATAGTTTTTATTACGCCTAATTTAAAATGCTTTCAATATTAAGAAAGACTTTTGCCCCTTCGATTAGAACTGTAAGATGGTAAGATATATTATCTATGATTTTAAATACTTGATTTATTCATTTCACATATTATTTTTAACTTCCGTTTCCACCATTTTAGATTTCAATGAATGATAACAAAATACAAAATAAGTGATTTATTTAAAGTGTTTGCAGATTGAAATAAAAACTGTTCTTATTTTGGAAGATTGATTATAAATGCCTACATGTTTTCGTTAATATTATATGATAAACGAAAGTTGTAAAAAAAAACTCAACTACAAAACTTATTTTAAAATTTAACTGGAGTCATTCGTATCATTTTTTAAATATTTCTGAACTGTTCTGTAAACATTATTTTAATATATTTACTTGAGTTTACACTGTCTCAAAAGATAAACAGTATTATTTGCAATGTTTATGATGACTTAATTTCTTCTTCCTCAGCCTATTCCCGTCCACTCCTGGACAAAGGCCTCCTCCATTTGCTTCCATGTCATTCTGTTATGTGCAGACTGCATCCAGGTTATTCCGACGTGTCTGTTTAAATCATCCTTCCACCGTAGTTGCGGTCGCCCTGCACTTATCTTCGCCGTCCACGGTCTCCACGTCAGCAGTCTTCTTGTCCACTTTTCAACTGAGCATCTGGCTACGTGACCTGCCCATTGCCATTTTAGAGTCGCCACCCGGTGAATGATGTCAGTGACCTTTGTTTTTTCTCTCACCGTATCGTTTCTGACTCTGTCTCTTAGGCTTATTCCTAACATGGCTCTTTCCATGGCTCTTTGGGTCACTCATAGTTTCTCGACACTTAATTTACTCCACTGTAATTTCCTTCAATATTTATACGGTCTGGTTGTTTGTTTTGCTGGCTCTGATTATTTATAACTTTCTTGCAGTTACAGTTTAAGCAATATCACATTCGAACCTGTGCAAGAGAACCAATATGATGAAATCATGGACCACCTCCGAACAATTTCCTACAAAGATGTTCCCCTCTATAGGGCGGCAGGACTTCTAGACGAAGGGCGGGCACCAGTAGAGTTAGATAATGTCTACCTCAATAGCATGAAGGAAGGAGTATCCATGGTGGCACTTGACAAAGGAAAAGTAATCAATAACCCCAATTCATTTAATTTCAGCTTAAAATAAGGATGGGGGAGAGTACATTATTGGAGAGCTTATGATACATAATATTCTTTTCATATACACTTTTTAAGCCTTTAAGATTGAAAAAGGGTTACTAACAAATTATTACGCCGTCTTCCCGAAGGGGTAGGTAGAAAGGATGGACTGCCACATTGTTCTTTCCTGACATGCTTCTCTGGATTCTTCTACATTAATTTGTTGTGTCATGCACTCACATTGATTTCTCCTACTTCTCACATGACTGACATTTAATATTTTATTTATATGATCGGGTCACGTTTCCCTCAGTCTTCCTCTATTTCTTATTCCATTTACGTCATTTACGTATACTTTCTTTTCCCTCATTTTCTTCATTAATTCTTTCCATGTGTCCAAACCGCCTTAGTAACCCTTTCATTATATTCTTCATAACACTCTAATTCGCACTGCATTCACTTATTATATTTTTATTTGGCACTTTATCATATGGAGATTTGCCACACATTCATCCAAAAGCTTTTACATTTCTACAGCATTTATTCTACTTTCATCCTTCTCTGGCAGTTCCATGTTTCACTTCCGCACATATAAAAGTTTATTAGTTAATTATTCAGTCTCTTACCCAGAGACTAAGGTTTCAAATATAATGAATGAGATTAGTGAATATTGTAAGTTATTTTCTACACTGCTTTGCATTTTTTCTAATCAAATATATGCAATTATACCACCAAACCGGAATAATCTTTTTACTGTACTTGTCATAATTACATATAATCTGAAAATTACTATTCGTACTTTAAATTTTATACGGCAACTAAGCTGTCAATCTAAATTAAGAATCAAAATCATTATTTTGATTCTTAAAACGCGAAATTTTACCAAATTCTCTCTCTTTAGACACTCAAATTCATATCCAGTCACCATTGTTTATTTAGTGATAAAAGAATTCAAAGTTATTTCACTCAATTATTAAGTACCTAGCAATAAAGTTAAACAAGCGGGTACCTGCCTATCATTGTTGACAACAGTATACTGTGCCTATAGAAATACTTGCAAGATTAAAATTTTCAGCTCCTACCTAGATTTAGATAGTATTTGACAACAAACATTGGTTATTTATTCAACATATTTAAAGTATTTAATTGCCCTCATAGTGTTCGGAAGATTCTGATTACATTTTTTTACTTCAGTTTGCAGGAGTCCTAATAAATGGAGTCCTCACACCTGATGCTGTTCCCGGTGCTATAGATAATATGAAAAAATCTTCAAATGAACAATATAAGAAAATGGATTACATGTTCCTTAAACTACTCTTAGACCTTGACATATTTAACAGGTGAGCAATATTTTTTATATACACTGGAACCTGGATAAAAGAGACCTGGACAAAAAAGAAACCTCTTTAAAAGAGAGCTAACTTAAGGGCCTGTCATTTTACCCCAGAAAATCTCTTTAAAAGAATAGGGAAAAACTCTCATAAGAGAGTTGTTCTGTCTTAACTGACCTCTATGTAAGAGAGAACCAAAACCGTGACCTCTATGAAGAAGCATTTGGTTTGCAGATGTAGCCGCAACGTCACTGCTTGTACACGTGCTGACAAGTTCTGACGGATTGTTTTGTACTTCTCCTAATAAATATCGTACCTTCGGTAAGACAAGGGCACAATTGCACGTTTTGTAATTTTTGATTAGAGACATTTTTCAGATATTTGAAGAATAATATTTTTTCATTTCATTTCATTTATTTTGATAAAAATCACAAACATTACAGACATACAATTCCAGATTGTTTGCAATTACATTATAAAAAGAAAAGCATTAAAAAAAATTAAGATTAAGAATAAGAAAAAATCATAACATTGATATTGCATCCCTGAGGCAACTCACACTATCACGAAATATGTCGACCTCCGAGGCAATCCGATTAAGCAATAAGATTGCCCTACCCACAGGCATAACCATTGGCAGGTTGGTTCTGCAGCGCGGCAAATAAAACGTGTTATTCTGGCGATATTGATCATACACTATCGCCCTCTGGCAAAAAGAGCGACTTTGTTCCTCCAGATAAAGGGATGTTTTTAAAATACATTGGCATACTTAACTCATTTTGAGAATTTTTAACAATTATGCCTTCGTCTTACCGAAGGTGCGATATGTCGTGTATTTTATTTTTTCTTTTGTACCTCCTGTAATACATACACAATAGGAATAGAAACTCCGGTTATGATTGTAGATCTCTGTAAAATATAGCATGGATATAAAAGGACCTCTTTATAAGAGAAAAATGTTCCGGTCCTTTTGACTCTTTTATATCCAGGTTTGACTGTACTTTCTTTCTTCAGAAAACCATACAACACATACAGAACCTTTACTTCCTTGATGGTGTTGTTTAAATAAGAACACTGTTATAAATATCACAATTTATTATATTTTTTCGCGACAGCTGTTACTGAACCTAATTACTGTTTTTTTTCATCATTATTATAATAGTTTACAATATTGTGTGTAGTTTCATCTCTATCTAATAATTTTGTATTTAAACTAAGTCTTTCTGTTGTATTTTTTAGTTGATTGTAAGACCTGATGATGCTAACATCGGTTAGCGAAACAGCTGTTGCGACAAAATATAATAAATTGTAATATTTATAACAGAGTTCTTATTGATGGTTGAGGCATTAGTTTTGTAAAACTCCATATTAATTTAATAATAGTACATAATTGTTTAGTGGTTTTACTTGGATTTAATTTATATAAATTATGTAAATTGTGACAAATGTGTTTCGCCTTGCAAGGGCATTCTCAAACTCGAGGTTTGAAAATGCCCTCACAAGGCAAAACAAATTTGTCACAATTTATATAAATTAAATCCAAGTAAAACCACTAAACAATTGCGTTTACTATTATTAAAAAACAGAGTTCTTATTTAAACAGTTAATAATGTTGAAATATCAAAGTGGTTTCCATTTGCCTTCTCTGAAGAATTTTCTGTTGGGATGTCTTCCCTTAGCTGTGTGAATCCAGTTTTATGGCGCTGGAAATTCATCATTCATCCACTCTCTATTTGCTTTGACACTGATGGTAATATCAGTGACCACATTACCCGGGGTTCGTGGGGTCTAAGAGACCACTTGTGGATGCTAGATATGGACTTGACAAGTAGTATTGCTGGTTGTACGACATTTTAGAGGTATACTTCCCGGCAGAGCAAACCCCATTGTGATCCTACTACCCGTTAGAATCCCACGGTCCCAAATCCCGGGCGACCCTAGAATGGGTCAGGGGTACCTACTCTGTTGTCAGGGGGGATCTGACATATCACTGCGAAAAGAATAATTTATGTATTAGAATTTTTTTAAATATGAATCCATTTACATAATTGTTTTGTAGAAATTCTCCTAAATGCAAACTAATTCCAATAGCTCAATAACTTATTTTTAAAAGATTACATTTATAAAATAAAATAATACTTTGTATATTAACCGTTATTAACCAATGGTGTTCTTATACCGACCATTATGTACGGAAGTGAAGTATGGAGCTGGCAAAATAAGGATGAAAGTAGAATAAATGTAAGAGAAATGAGATCTCTTAGACGAATGTATGGATACTATGTGTATGATAGAGTGTCCAATGAAAATATAAGAAGTGAATGATGGTGTTATGAACAAAATAATGAAAGGATCATTAAGATGGTTTGGACACATGGATAGAATGAATGAAGAAAGAACGGTAAAAAAAATTATGGTAACGATGTTAATGGAACTAGGAATAGAGGATGACCGAGGAAAATGTGACACGATCAAATAAATCAAATATTGAATATCGGCCACTGAGAAGTCAGAGAAATCGACGCGCATGCATGACACAATGTATGAATGTTGAGGTAGCCTGCATGACATAATATAAAGATTGTGGTGTTCAATTGGACAATTTAGCAGCTATTTGACATTTTTGTAAATATTGTGTTTTTAATTTGTCTTGTTTCATCATTTTAATCTGGCAATTAACTTTTAGATATTTTCACTGAATTACAGATTTGGAGTTGATAAAGCTATGGAATGCCGCCTCCTATCCACCAAAAGACAGTATAGGGGAACAGGATTAGGAAGAGTGTTAGTGGCTAAGATCACAGAGATGGCGAGAGACAACAATTTGCCGGTAAAAATAAACCCTTTTTCAAATCCGAATATACTCGTACCTCAAATATACCACCTTCAAAAATAATATATTGTATTTCTAAAAGAGACTACACAAAATATTCAAAATGACTTTACTCTTTTAACTTAGGTGATCATGTCAAAAATGAGAAGATTTTTAATAATTTACTTCCCTGGAAAATACCAAAGTACATATATTTAATAATATGCTTAAAAATGTATTATAAATGGAAAAAATAATGTTGTTCTTTAAAATTTCATGGTAGAAGTTCCTTGTAATAATGAAAGTGAAAACAAATTGTAAAAAATCTATTTAAAATGTATATTTAGTTAAAATCCACTAATGCTTATGTCTTCGACCGGTTTCGGCATCTAGCTGCTATCTTCTTGGCAACGAGATGCTGAAACCGGTTCAAGACACAAACATTAGTGGATTTTAGCTAAATATGCATATAAAAAATATTCTTTACAATTTTTATTTATTTTCATTACATTATAAATACTCAATAGTAATATTTTGATATTTCAAATGAAATATAAAACATTTAACAAAAAATCTATTTAAAACTTATTATAATTTTTTTTTTTAATTATGTGCATAATCATCTTAGAATATGATATAAACTCAATACTTTTCGAAAAGTAGTAATCATTAACCCCCACTGTACAACTGGGTTTATTTGCAGTAAAAAAAAATTGGTTTTGAACTATATACTCGTACAGCTCAAACAGAGAGTCCCAGTTAAACATAATATTACGTACAATTTGGTAGTAAAGCACTAAAGTAAAAAGGTTTATAAGATGCATTCAAATATAAGCTGCAAATGTAGTCTACCGCAGTTCGAAACCATTTTTTTTACTGCAAATGTAGCCAGCCACTATAAGGGTTAAGAACATTGTATATGACTTATGTCCAGATTGTAACAAATTTAATAATTTAAGAATATTGAATGATTTAACTGAAATGTCTTGACGGAAGTTCATTTTATATAATAATGAAATAAAACAATGTTTTTTATAACTACTTCCACATTTGACTGGTCCCCGGTGAACTGACCAGTCTGTCGATGCCTACGAGCCTGGCGAAATCGGTAGCTGTTGAAGTAAAGACAAATGTGGAAGTAGTTATAAAAAACATTGTTTTATTTAATTATTAATTAAGAATATTGTATTTTTTAGAAGGCGGTTTAAATTTTATGTAAGACAATCATGTCTTATAATTTAAAAATGCTTAATTGTTATAAGATATATCAGACTGAAATCAAATTACTTGTAAAATGTTTTAATTTTGAAACACTGTTATTATCGAATCACAAATTATTTATTAATATTTATGCGATTGTTGCGATAGCTATTGTATAAGCAGATGTTACAAACTACTGTTGTTTAACACCAGATGATGCCAACATAGGTTAGCGAAACAGCAATCGTGACAACCTCATAAAAGTTAATAATAAAATTGTGATACGTACAATAACAGTGCTTTCAAATTAAAACATTAAATAATGTTAAATAATGTTAAATAATGTTGAACTATCATAGTGTTTCAACCGAAATAATGGATTATTTGTTGTAACAGCTCATCGTAGGGGAGGCTGTGAATGAATACTTATGGAGATTGCTTGTGGACGAGGGATGGATAATGTTAAGAGAAATGCCCTACAGTGATTATATTGATGAAGCCACAGGGAAGGCCCTATATAAAGTAGATCCACCGCATCATATACTTGGTGTATGTGCAAGGATAATCGATAACAAGTAAGATATTTCTATAATTTTGAAATCAAAACGGTGTTAACCCTTGAATGCTTAATAATATATCATTTACAAAACCATTGAAATTTTTTAACAATAATCACCATATTTCAATTAATCACCAATTTTTAACAATACATAATCACCACATAGATATGGTTTATTCTAATAATCGTAATATAAAATATCGTAACAAACTTTTGTTTTTTGAATGTATAGAAATACCTGTAGACAAATACTGGATTAATCATTTTTTTAAGGATTAATTGTATCTCAATAGAGACGAAGATGTAAATAGTATTTTTTTTTTTAAATAGAATATGGTGGTCGAGGCGTTTACAGGACTTATGACCTGTCATTGTTTGGGTTAAGCAATCACTTTATGTTAACAACTTTCTCCATTCTGCCCTTCTTTAAGCCCTAAAAAAAACAATTTACGTCTTCGTCTCTATTGTGATACAATTAATCCTTAACAAACTTTTGATTATACAGTACATTTTAGATATGTTATGACCTTCGTGGCCGAGCGGTAAGTGCATTGACTGCATCCCGAAGGTTCCGGGTTCGATTCCCGGCAAGGGCAGTGTGATTGTCACATTGTCTTTGGTCTGGTGTAGAATTCACGTGACAATAAAATGGCGATATATTAGCTACGTAACACATGTCACGAGATGATAGCTATAATATCCTTTACATCAATTTGGCTAATGCTGTCATGATGTAAAGAGCGATTCAACAAAATAATAAAATAACATAATAATAATAATAATGTATAGCATTTGTTTTGTTATTGTTATTGTTAAAACCGAATATCAAATTGGAAATATTAAATTCAGCATTTGTATTTTGATAGTGTCCTGGCAAGATGAAAAATTTTGCAGTCACTCTGTAATCACTAAAATCTAAAATTATTATCTTTCGGACAAATATTGAAATCAGATATACTCGTATATTACGCATAATTATTTTTAACATTTTTGGTGACGGAACCCTTCCGAAATGCTAAATATTATACCGAGCCCTAAAATAAGCAAAACCTGGTTTTGTGTTAATTATTTAATTATAATCATTTAATGAAAATATGTTCATAATACGGCGACCTTCGTGGCCGGATGTTAAGTGCTTTGACTGCCAAACCGAAGGGCCCGGGTTCGATTCCCGGCGATGGCAGTGTGATTGTCACATTTTCTTTTGTCTGGTGCAGAATTCACGTGATAATAAAATGGCGATAGATTAGCTACCCACATGTCACGAGAACCAAAATGATAGCTACCATATACCCTTTACAATCTATTTGGCTTGCGCTGTAATGATGTAAAGAGTGATTCAATAAATTAATTATAATTATTATTTAATTATAAATATTTAATGAGTATCGAGTCGCCAAATACCTACTCGTAGAAGCTAAATTGTTTTGTTTGCAGTTTTCAATTGTAGCATTATTGTAGATTTATTGTTACTTGTCACAGCAAAGCCATCACAGAGACCTCATGGAGCATACTTTAAGAACCGCTGGCCTAGAATAGGGACTATTATTTATTGTATTTCAAATTATATTATTTGTAGTAATTATTAAAATAAATTACAGACCTAGATTCAATTTTCTAACCATTTTATAGTATACAAATCTTACTAGCTCATCTTTTATAGAAAATTTAATAATTTTGTGTGTATTTAATGTTTCGTTTACACATGTATTATTGAAAGCATTTTTTTTTTCAGGTGTAAATGCAAAGATCCGCTGCCCCTTCCTCATGAAAAAATTATTTACCCTATCAAGATGGATTTTTAAGTTTATGAAACAATACCAAATAGCTCTAATTAATGAGTATTAAGCAAAAGAAATTTTGATAAAGGGTAAAACAGTTAATTTTTATAATGGCAACATTTGCAGTATTTTATTTAATTTATCTTCTTCTTCTTCTTCCCTTTTTGTAGACTCAGGAGTCTGTTATTTCAGGCGGGTCCTCTTGAGATGCTGAACTCCAGCTTTCTCTCCACCGTTTCGGGGGTCTTCCTGGTCGGCGTTGTCCGTTTGGCGTTCCATGGAGAGCTATGTGTGGTATTCTATTTGAGCTCATCCTTTCTACGTGTTCATGCCAGTATCGCCGTCTTTGACGTCCCCATCTGACCACATCTTCGACCTCGCAGATTTCTCGGATTGCTGTATTCCTAACTCGATCACGTAGGGTCTTGCCAGCTATAGCGCGGAGCGTTTTCATCTCGGTTGTCCTGAGCATGCTCTTTGTCTTGACAGTATCTGCCCTCGATTCAATGCCATATGTGAGGATTGGTCGCACACAGGTCTTGTAGATGCGTACCTTGCTGTCAGTCCTCATGTCCCTGTTTCTCCATATGACATCTTTCAGGCAGCCTGCAACTGCTGCAGCCCTATCCACCTGTGACCTTACTTCTCTGGGGAGGTCATTAGAGCTGGTTACTTCGCTTCCGAGATATCTGAATAGGTCCACCTGTTCAATTTCCTCCTGGCGTACGGAGACTTCGCATCTTAGTTGATTTCTTGCGAATGTCATACACTTCGTTTTTGTTAAAACCATGTTAATTTATGTTAAAACCAAAAGAACTATACATATTTTTTTTTTATAGTAATTTTAAAATCCGGAAGATGAAATAATAAAACACGTAAATATTACTCATTGTGCACTTTATTATCTTATCAACATTGGACTCTAGACAGAAATAACATTCAGGGCATTCACTTATAGTTAGCATAATACATATTTGCAGACTTATCGTTGCCCCTATTCAGGAAAAAGTGTGTTTTATCTACATTTCTCTTTATTTATTCATTTCTCATTGTACATATGAATGTCTCACAACGGATAATGTGAGTATCCCGACAATCTTGGATCATAAGCTCCCCTGTGATCCGGGACAGTCCTCAGGTCACACGGGGACGGTGGTAAGTTATAACTGTTGGCTACACTTTTGAATGATGAAAAGTCTTGGGGATTCGGATGTATCACGGATGGAGGAGGAGATGAGATGTCTCGCTTGACCAGCCTCACCACCGGATTGACAGCTATTTTATTATCCTTAAAAACAATAATATATAAAATATTATAACACAATAAAAAATTTATTCAAATTTAAACAAATTCAATTTCAACACATCTCATGCGGGGCCGATCGAGTGTAAGTTAATGAGTGACGCGGGAGTATTCCGTTTGCGTAATGTATTAATCACGACAGCATATAAATCATTAAAACATTTTAAATCTTTCGGATAAAAAAAAAGAAGAAATATAAACTCTCATCTATATACAATATTATGATGTTTTTATGAAGTAGTTTCTCACATGCACTTAATAACAACAACAACAACAACAGACCATTACGCCGTTTCTCCGTAGGGATAGGCAGAGAAAATGGACCGCCACACTACTCTATCCTGTACACATTCATACAGCGAGTCATACACGCATGTAGATTCTTCCCACTTCTAACATGACCAACCTTTAAAAATTGATTAATTTGTTCATGCCATGTTTTCCTCGGTCTGCCTTGACTCCGTACTCCATTTACATCATTAACGTATACTTTCTTAACCATTCTTTCTCCATCCATGCGCCCCATATGTCCGAACCAACAGTATGCACTTAATAATTTTTAAATATAAACTAAAAGTAATTATACTCTAATAATATGGCTTCCCCTCAATGGATTGCATTCATCGAACGATAGTTCTCGTGTTGGTTTGTATATATTGAGAAACTTTGTTTGACGAAAATTTAGCAGATGTCACTATAAACCCTAAATAACGCAATAGAATAAGCAGGACTGTGTTGACCTTCCGACAGTAAAGCGGCAAAATTTTTGGTAATTGTAATTACAGTCTCCCGTAAACAGCGATTGGTGGACTAAAGACTGTGAAAATCATCTCTCGCATAAGATGTGTTAAAAGATGGCTTGGACACATGGAAAGAATACAAAAAATAATGATAAAGAAAGTGTATGTTAGTTAACAAGATACAGAGAGGAGATCGAGAGAAACAATGGCAAATCAAATATTAAATGTCGTCCACGTGAGAAGTCAAAGAAATCGACGTTTATGCATGACACGATGTATGAATGTTGAAGAAACGAAATAAGTATGTCAGGAAAGAACAGTGTAGCGGAACTTACTGCCTACCCCCTTGGAAGACGGTGTGATGGTTAATTTTAAACAATTCAAAACAATCACCAAATACAATTTTTTTCTACTTTAAAAACATACATAAAAAGGATAGTTATTTTATAAATATATAAGAAACAATACATATTGCTATTAAGAACCAGCTAGTTAAGTCAAGTATTTGCTCCCTAAGATCACCATCCTAAATCAACTATAAAATAACTAATTTAAGAATATATATAAAATAATATAATATATATTATATGGTGCACTTAAAGTTGTCATCGCAAACAAAATCCTATTCAAAAAAGTTTAAATGGCAGTGCACAATGGTGTTCTTGTGTATGCACAATGGTCCCTTATGTATGGAAGCGAAGCATGGAACTGGCAAAATAAGGATGAAAGTAGAATAAATGCAGTAGAAATGAGATTTCTTAGACAAATGTGAGGATACTCTGTGTATGATAGAGTGTCTAATTAAAATATAAGAAGTAAATGCGGTGCGAATGATGGTGTTATTAACCAAATAATGAAAGAATCATTAAGATGGTTTGGACACGTGGAAAGAATGAATGAAGAAAGAATGGTAAAAAAAAGTTTATGTTAACGATGTAAATGGAACTAAAAATAGAGGAAGACCGAGGGAAACGTGACACGATCAAATTAATCAAATATTGAATGTCAGCCACGTGAGCAGTCGGAGAAATCAACGCGCGTGCATGACACGATGTATGAATGTTATATGTCAGGAAATAAAAGTGTGGCAGTCCATTCTTTCTGCCTACCCCTTCGGATAGACGGCGTTATGGTTAGCTAGTTATAAAAAATATATAATAATAAAACATTGATTGATGAAACATTTCATTTGTGATTATTAATTGTAATAGAAAAAATAACTTGTATGTAGTGAACACAAAGAAATATAAATCAATGCAATTTTTACTTTGTATACACTTGTTTATGTTTGAGAATAAACCATAAATAATACATTAGAAAAAATTACAACCAATTGCTTAACTATATATGCTTGCAAATAATATGGCAAACAAATCAATTGGGTAAATAAAATGTTCAATTGTATAACTGGTCATTAAAACATAAACCAGACAGAACACATAGAGAATGTAAGGAACTGAATAAGATGGAAAATACAATTATGAAATGGAAAATCTAATTTTTAATATAAGTTTTATTCTCACCTCTTTGATATGTTCAGTAACATTTATATTGGATGCTCCATCTTGTTCCTGGCACTTTGGTTCTAAAGTAAATAACCTAGAATCATTTTCTTTACGATCTTGATTGTGGAAGATCTGTTTAGGAGAAATGAGATCCTTGGGTTCGCCGTGGGCACTTTTGATGTGAAAATTCAGTGTTGATCTCTGCGCAAAGTTGTGATTGCAAACCAAACAAACAAATGGACGTTCACCTGCAATTGATCAAAGAATTACATTACAAACCTTCCACCGCAAAGACAAGAGAAGAGGAGAGATATGATCCTTTTTAAGGCCATCTCTATGAAACTAGTTTGCCATTGACACGACAAAGAAAAAGAAGATGACGTTTTTAGGTATAACTTAATAATTTTATTCTTGTGACAGAATAATTCAACCAATAATTCAACCATAATTCAAACTCCAGATATTCAGCAGTACAGTTAAAAGCGTACTGCTGTACGGATGCGAGACTTGGAAATCTACCACGGACGTTATTGGAAAACTCCAGGTGTTTATAAATAGGTGCCTTTGCTCAATTTTCAAAATCTGTTGCCCTCAAACAGTGTCAAATGCCGTTCTCTGGACCATGGCAGGCGAAAAGCCAATTAGAGAACAAGTCGCTAGACGCAAATGGCAATGGATCGGTCACAATATGAGACGGAAAACCCAGCCTGCATCACTCAGGGCGCACTAGACTGGTCCCCTATGGGGGGAAAGAGGAAGCGAGGCAGACCTAGAGCCACCTGGAGAAGAGCCCTGCAGGACGAGGTTAAGGCAGCAGGCCTCACTTGGGATGATGTTAGGCATCAGGTATGCGATAGAGTCGGGTGAAGAGGGTTCCTTGAGGCCCTATGCGCCACAGAGGTGTGACAGGACAAGAAGAAGAAGAAAGAAGAAGAATTCAACAATAGACTTACCTGTATGTGTCCGTAAATGTTCAGATAAATTTCTATTATTGACAAATCCTTTTCCACAATGTGTGCATATAAACGGTTTAGCTCTATCACCTAAAAATTAATCACATTTTAAAATACATATCTTAACATTTCAACAGCTACAAACTTAAGAATTAAAAGCATCTATTGTTTATACAAAAGCGTTACAAAAAACCTTACAAGAAAAACTTGTAAAGTCAGAATACAGATAAAATAATATGAAAAAAAAAATGGTTACCGGAATGCGTTTTGGAATGTTGCTTCAAATATCCCTGATTGGCAAACCGCCGGTCACATATGGGACATGCAAACGGCTTAGCACTGGAATGCGTCCGAATGTGAACCGTCAACTTTCCAGCGTGGGCCATTCGAAGTCCACATATTGGGCAAACATATTTTTTCTCTCCTAAAAACAATATTCAATTGATGAAGATACATCACCACGTGCTACAAGTTTAATGTGTGAATCAAATCAGTTTATTATCTCAACAGACATAACAAACAATATTAATGTTTAAGGCATCTGTTGAGTACAGGTAAAATATAATATAATACCAGGAATGCATGAGAAATGGTTCTACATTAGGAAGACAAGATACTCTCTAAAGTCAAGAGTATTTGTCTTCTGAATGTAATTTCAATATGAAAGATGTCAATCTCCGAGGAGAACGCATTCAGCAGACTAATTGCTTTTCCCACTGGTGTCACCAGAGGCATGTTGGTTCTGGCGGCCGGTAGGTAAAACAATATATACTGTCACTGTCGGAGATATGTATCAGGGATAAAACATCCTCCAGCACGGCCGAGTTCTCGAAATATCTCCTGATTAATCTAAAGAAATGGGGTATAAGATGCCCATCTCTTCAAAGCTGCATAGAGTTGGTCCTCAGCATTCCCAAGAAAGAAATGCCGTGGGATAGAGCCACGGATAGCTACCATACTCCCTCATGTAGGGATACCTCAGAATATTTTCTGAACCCTCCTAAAATAAGAGGGAATTCAAAATAAATAATTAAGCTTCAGTTGAAAGAAATTTGACCCTAGTACACATTGCTTGTAATAATTTTCATGTCTCTAATAATCAACACCAGCATAATATCTTCATTATTCCTACACTACGGATCGATTTAAATAATTTAACTAACTAACCATCACGCCGTTTCTCCAGATGGGTAGGCAGAGAGGATGAACTGCCACACTGCTGACATACATATCGAGCCTCTTCTACATTCATACATTGTAACACGCGTACTCATCAATTTTACTGACATCAAATGTGGCCTCCTTTTAGTAATTCATTAATTTGGACATACTATGTTTTCCTAGGTCGTCCTCCGCTTCTTTTTCTATTCACGCTGCTCATTCATTCGTTCTATATGTTGAAACCATCTAAGTGATCCTTTTTTAATTTTACGTAGAATGCAATCATCTGCCATACATTCTTCCTTATTTCGTCGTTTGGTATTCTATCATACATCATTTTCCCGCAGAATATTTTCAGGGACCTCATTTCTACTGCATTTATTATACTTTCATCCTTTTGCCAGGTCCAAGCTTCAATTCCATACATAATTTTATTATTTAAGAAGAGGAACGCAAAGCTTCCAGTTTTGGCCGCTCTCTCCATTGGTTTTAAGCAATTAGATTCAAACTATTATCACTGTTGACTTCAACTGTTATTAATTGAACCAATATTTTTATGAAAATCCCATATTCAAATTTCAAACTCTCATTCTGAAGTGTGTAGTAATTACTCAACACAGTAACACGTGGACTTTTTTAACACAGTAAAGGAAAGATTAATGATTTTGATGAACCTGTATGTGAATACATGTGTTCTTGGAGTGAACTCTTCTTTATGAAGGCTTTAGAGCAAGTTCTGCAAGAGTAAGGTTTCTCTCCAGAGTGGGTTCGCATGTGAATGGTGAGTTCCCCGCTGCGGGCAATTCTCTTTCCGCATATCGTGCAAACAAAATCCTTGGCACCTGAAAATTAAGCATGTAATGAGATGAATTTCATAATATTTTTTTCATTGGAATACATAAATTCCACCCGCCACCATTGGAACGACCCTGAGATAGGGGCAGATCCCGTATTTCCGAAGATGCACGAAGATGAAACTCCTGGAAGCACCGCGCGGCGCTGCCGTCGTCACCACAACCTCAAAGGCGGAGCAAAGGCCTTTAAAACGCCATACATTCCTACAGAACGATACATTCTTCTCGGGCTAGAGTACTCTAGTATAGTACTACTGACCGAGCGTCTCGGGGCATGGCGTTAGCCCCTGTTTAGTTTATAAACTAAACAGGGTACGTGGGCCTCCTTGTGAGGGGTCTATAATAGTGGTACTCCCTACCCCGGATAACTCTCTCCCTGTGTGGGAGGTACGCCGGCGGTAAGCCCTTGGATAACTCTCCCCCTGTGCGGGTGGTAGGCCAACAGCAACCTGCGATCCTGGATACAGATCCTCCTTGTGTGAGGATAAACGCCAGAGGAAACCTGACCCGCGGATAACCCTCTCTCTGTATGAGAGGTAGGCCGCCGGTAATCTGAGATCTTGGATAATGACCCTCCCGGTGTGGAGACGGAGCCAGCGAACGAGAGTTTATATTGAATGATAGATCGGCGTATGGCAAAATCGATGAAACTCTATTGGCCACCCCTGTACAGTATTCCAGGGCTGATAACGGGACTACAAAAAGACTCGGAACTGTGAATTTATGACACCCGGCCGCCGGCTAAGGTTTTATCAACGGGCCCCCTGTCATAAAAGTAAGCCGCTGTCTGTCTCGGCGCGTAATTGTGAGTGTAGAAAGTATTATGTTATGATTTTAATCGATGTATGATTAAGTGTATAGAATTCCATGATGATGTAATTAAAATAAACAAAAGTTGTTTAAAAATAGAAGAACTAAAAATTCTATAAGTGATACGAAATATTCACGTGTCGTATGTTATGACTTTTGCATAATATTCTTTAAACTTAAGATGTGAAAATCTAACAATAATTAAACTGTGTACATGCCGATATAGAGAGATCCTTACCGAATAAAAAGTTAACTAGTGTTACGGGTTTTATTTAATTGCGACATGGCTACAAGCGTAATTTTTTAACAAATAAAACATTCACTAATAATCAAACTAATTATGTCTTGAATGACATACCTGTGTGGACTGGCATGTGAAGAGTGAGACTGGCCCTGTTGGTGAATGCCTTTCCGCACTCCTTACAAACAAACGGTTTCTCACCGGTATGCAACCTTTTATGGATGACCAGATTGCTCGGTTGGATGTAGCTCTTTCCACAAATGTCGCACACGTATGGACGATCTCCCGTATGTGTCTTCTCATGGTTCTGGAGAGGTTTTCTGAAAAAAATATTATTATAAAGGTAGCTACGCTGTACCAAAAATAAAAAATATTTCCGCTACTATTAGATGCTTTTTAGATTATTCAAAAACACGATTAAATAATGATAAAATATTTTCATGTAATAACTTAAATCATTGTTAGTGAATACTCAAATTGACACCCAAAACATTTCACAAATACTTTTGACTTTAGAGAGTATCTTGTATTCCTAATCTCGAACCATCTCTCGTGCGTTCCTGGTATTATATTTTTTTTATGTTTTACCTGTTCAGATGCCTTAAACTATAATTGTTTGTAATATCTTTTGAGAAAATAAACTGATTTAATTTGATTTGATGAATATATAATTTAACATTTAACACATCCATGTTGATTATTACTACAGGAAGGAAATTAATTGATATTAAATAAGTAACACAATTCTCAAAAGGGCAGATGTAGCTTTTAAAATTTACAACCATTAACAGCTGTTTTAATTTTTAAACTAGTTGTTTATAACACCTGATGATGCCAATGCAGGTTGGCGGAACACCTGTCGCGATAATTTCATATAAATTAATTAATCGTGATACGTATTATAACAGCGTTTCAGCAAAAACAATGGATTATCTAACCATTAACAGCTTTTTAAAACATGTACGAGTATTTTCCAGTGTGGTCTACATTAACCGCCCTTTGGGTTATTATTCAAAAAGTAGGTAAAAAATCATCATGTTTTTTTTATAAGATTTCTCAATAACAGTACTTATTTACAATGTTTCAGAAAATCACGAACATATCCGTTAACTTCAACTGACCTTGAAATACTAAACTCGCCGTATAACGTATTCGTATGTGTAGGGCAAGTAGGAACAATTTGACGTTTCTGTGATTGCGGGTATACTTGTTTGTACCGGGACGTATGGGATACGGCTTGTGTTCAGGCGATAATATCGCAGACATATCACGTACGTTCATATGGGTAGGGCGGTTAACTTCAGTAAAAAAAATATATTATGATGAATATAATGAAGATAGACTTACTTTTGGGCAAATTTCTTGTCACAGAATGAACATTGATACGGTTTATCTCCAGCGTGAGAGAGACGGTGGTCACGCAATGAAAAGGCATCCTTAAATATCCGACCACATGCTCCACAACTCAAGTGTTCTGACGGACTGTGCACCCGGCTATGTAGTCTTAAACCACGAATTGTAGTAAAAGTATTTTCTGTAAAAATAATACATAAAGTGGAAACCGTGACAATAGACTGAAAATCTTCTACTTCAATTAGTTTGGATGATATGTTGTCTCGAAATTTGCCTCCTCTTGCGATGTGGAAGAACAGCTATGTCTCCATCTTTCAAGTGGCTGCTTTCAGCATTGCGGATTTGTTGGAATGGAATAATCTCCTTGTTAGTATTAAATATGAAGATAGTGATGTTACATTTAAGAAACTACTGAAGACTGAAACATTGTTCGTTCCGCCTTTTACTTAGTGCGCCCTTGGCGTAATTAATTTTACAAAACAGCGCGTTTTTCAAATAAACATTCAGATAAATAAAGAGAAAATCTTAAGTGTTTGCTTTTTTGTTTGTTAGTTGCATTTATGTGAGGACGCCAGTGTAACATCGGAAAATAATATTTGTTAAAAAAAATACTTGTGGAATAAATATTTGTTAATAAAAATACAGTGGAAAGCAAAGTGTGAATATATAAGACATGTGTCAGACCCATAATGACTTATGGTATAGAATCGAGGGCTGACACAAATAGAACCAAAGCACTATTACGAACCGCCGAAATGAAGACACTCCGCGCTATTCTGGGCAAAACACTGAGGGACAGAATCAGAATGGGAACAGAAGGGACAGAATCACAGTGCCAATGGGAACTCGCCAACCCGGAAGACCTGCGAAGAGATGACGAGACAGTTGGAGTTCTGTGTCCCAGGAGACCTCGACGCCATAAAAACAGATCCACAGATATATTAAAAGAGGAAGAAGAAGAAGAAAAAAATACTGTTATATTCCAATAGATGAACGAAAGAAAATTTTTGATTCAGGTACAACTAAACGAAGTTCAGAATAAAATGACAATTTTATACAAAAAATAATTATTTAAGTACATACGACAAATTGGGCATTTATTTGAATTCCTGTTGTGTTCAGGTTCTTCGGGTGATTGATCACAATTGCCAATGTCATCAATTTGAGAGTTAATTATTATAGACTCGATTAATACTTTTTCATTTTGAGAATTGGAGGCAATACCATCATCTTCATTTTTGGAATACTCTTTTTCATTATCCTGAGAATTAAAATAAAATATGATTTACATATTGTACAATATTTTACATGTTACAATAATATCACACGGTGAGATTTAGTATGAAGGTCCATTATAAAGATTTTCAATAAGATGTCTTCTATATAAAAAAATATACATTAAATAGCAGTAGAACATACATCACAAAGAGACATGTCATCACCAAAATCAGTTCTAACAGGGGCAGTTTTGATCAGCAATTCCTTTTTTTTCTCATTTGATTTTGAATGACTTGTTTCTGAAATTTTTTATTACAAAAAAAACAATTGTAAATATATTTCATAAACAATATAAACATAACTTATTTTTATGTAGTAAAATTTGATCTTATATTTCTTATTTTTGGTTAACTGTTTTATGTTGTTCATTTGTTATATATTATTTGTGTAAAATAAAATAAAATGTATGCCACATTACCTGATAAATCCTTGTGTTTCATACTTGTCTGTATGGCTGCAGAATTATTTAATTGACACATTTCAACAGGATCGGTGTTTTTTAATTTAATCTTTAATTGACGTAATATTCGATCAGTTCTCTCACATAATTTAATAAAGTTATATGCTAATGAAAGATTTTTGATGCAATCTAAACACAACATGGACGGCATATCGTCATTTTCTGCAAACTGCAAAAAATAATAATAAAATATGGGAACAATGTATTACGAAAAAATGCACTATTAAATATATACATACATAACATACCTTAAGTCCTGAACAGCGATTCACAAAATCAAGTGCATCAAAAACAGATATATCTGAAGTGAAGGCGAAATTTTCGTGAGAAAATACTGATTTCATTTCCGAATTATTTTTAAGGCATGCTCTGCATATGTCATTTAAATCGACACATTCCAGTTTCAAAAGAATTTCATGATCTTTTAATTTGAATAAAGACATATTTGTACATTAGACAGATGAGATTGCATTTAAAAATATAAACAAATCAACTCACTGCTGAAAACAACATTAATTACACAAGGTAAATTAAAACGTTTTAAAAACTTCCACTACATGAAAAAAAAATACAACAGTATTATAAAATGTATGTAGTGTCGTTGAAAAACATTGAATTTACATAAAATAGGAATACATCAAAAATATATCCAGTAATTTAAAAATTGCTATCATATAAACAAACTTGACAACATATTTTGAAGTGAGTGCGGATTTCAATTCCTTATATTCTCCGTGGTTAGAGAAAAATAAATAAATGTCTATGGTGGTCGTCCTATGACTTTCTATAGTTTTTTAATTCTTCAATGACATTTTGAAGAATTTTGGCATCACGCTGATATAGCCATGTTTCATGGCATAATAGGTGAGATTGCACTAGACAAATTTTACATGACCGAAAAGGCGTTTTCTCTCTGGAGGCTTGTTTGATCTTAGTTAAGTTTAATTTTAATTAGTGATAAGATTATGAAAGACAATTAAAAAACAATAATAGTGATAGTGACAATTCTGTGAGTGAAAAAAAATAGCGTTCTGCCCCGGTACCGCAAAGCAGTTAGGTACTGCCGGCCGGATGCAGAGAGTGGCCACACTCTGGGAGGGGATGATCTAACCCCCCACCCTGCAGAGTTCCGGGCAGCTCTCGAGCGAGTGAGTCTACCACCGGCCTCCGGTGAAAGGAACATCTCTCCCTCGGCGGACGCGCGCCGGAGGAGATAGTCTCAAAAGATCGCGAAGTGGAAAATCAGACTTCAGAGCAGGCGGACGTGCGGCTTCCCAGCGCCCGCTGGCCGCCGGCGCGGCGCCCGGCCAATGGCCATTCCCGCCTCACACGTCCCTCTTGGCGCGGACGCCATTAGCGGCTGACTCGCCACCACGCTGGCTTCGCAGATCACCGTCCTCGTGCTAACCAGCCGCGCCAGCTAATCACCATTGGGGCTTGATGCTGGCCACCGCTGTCGCTGCGAAGGGAACCCGCGCCATTCGCGGTCCATCATCCGCGTAATGCTTCTGTGTTATGCAGCCTCCGGCAATCCTTGATGCTGGCCACGACAGCGTCAGCGTCGGTCCTCGCCGCAGATCAAGTAGCGTTATTCAGTGACGGAGTAGTTTTAAGTCGTTCCAACGGATAGCAAGTAAGTCATCTTTAGTTTATAAGTGATCTTGTTTCTTTCTTTTTGTATATTGTATGTTTGTGTGTTTAAATATAATTGTAAATAGTAAATATTGGTTTCAATCTCATATCACTATACATCCCGGAGCATCTTAGAGATCGAACAATAATCACATCAGCGAGTAATTTGGGCATGAACACGTTGTGAAAATTGGTTCGAGATATGGAGTGAGATACGACTAATCTCATGTTTCACTCCGTGTCGACCGACTAATTCGTAACAACGCTTTAACATTAAAATTGGTCACTTCGACCTAATAAGAATAAACTTAAAATCATTAGCATTTTTTTTTACCCAAAAATATCTTTGTAATAAAATCTCCACGTATTATTATTACGTACATTTTTTTTTATATTTTCCGCAAACATTTTCATTTTATAACAAATACGAATTACACGATAATCCTTAATAATAATAATAATAATATGCTAACTTTTAAAGCGCCGTTTTTGTGATGTAATCACCTCAAGGGCGCATTAAGACGTGTTTTAAATCTTAAAAATCTAAATGTGACCGCTTAAAAAACGATCGGTTTAAAAGTATAGTAGAACAAAGTATAAATGTTTAAATTGGGTATGAAATATGAAAAAGATGGGTTTTCAATTTAGATCTGAAATCTGTCGGATCATTTATGCATCTAAGGTGTGAAGGGAGATTGTTCCAAGCTGATGGACCGGCTACCGCGAACGCTCGATCCCCGAAATTTGTACTGGGGCAACGCTTCGGCTCAACTAATCTTCCTATTGCTGAGGAGTTCGCCGAGCGAAGTGTGGATTTCCTTGAATTTAGGCTGTCCGTTATACAGAGTTCAGATATATAACTTGGTGCCATTCCATGTAGCGCTTTGAAAACTGTCCAGCAGAGTTTATACTGGATTCTTTCTGGACTTTTAAGCCAGTGAAGTTCTTTGAGATGTTGTGTTATATGGGACTTTTTTGGAATGCCTTTAATGAGCCTTGCTGCTGCATTGAACGCAGATTGAAGTTTGTTTATTTGTTGTTTTGGAATGTTTGCATAAATTCCATTACAATAATCTAGTCGTGACACAACGAAGGAATTTACAAGAGTTTTGAAAGTGTCATGGGGAATACTCCTTTTGACGGATTTTAATCGTCTTAGGTGGAAGAAACTAGCGCTGACCGTGTTATTAATTTGGGATTTTAGAGACAGATTTGCGTCAAGATAAACACCAAGAAGCTTTGTGGAGTTTTTGGGAACGATATCATTGTCAGCTGTTGAAATTGAGGAATGATCGATAAGATGTTGACGCTTTGCGGAAGACGTCCAGAGAAATTCCGTTTTGGATGGATTTAGTTTAAGTTTGTTTGATGCCATCCATCTGGATATGGCATCAATGCAGTTGACAGTTATTGACGTAAGATGTTTGGTGTCATCAGGGTTGCAGAAAAAATAAAGTTGCTGATCATCAGCATAGCAATGTGAGAGGAGGCCAAAGGATTCTATTATTTTGGCAACGTCATTTGTAAACATGATAAATAAAAGGGGTCCTAAAACAGAGCCTTGTGGCACACCAGATTGGATATTAGTAAATGAGGATTTTTTACCTGCTAGCTGCACAGCTTGTGAACGATCCGACAGATATGAATTTAGCCAGTCTATGGCATTACCTCTAAAACCATACGTGATCGCTAATCGTTGGATAAGATATGAGTGATCAATTGTGTCAAACGCAGCGCTCATGTCCAGAAGGGAGAGCAGTGCCAATTTGCCCGATTCGTTTGCCAGTACTAAATCTGACATGACTCTAAGCAATCCCGTCTCCGTTGAATGGAAACGTCTGTAGGCGGATTGTAATTTAGACAAAATATTATTTGTCGAAAGGTGATTAGAAATTTGGGAGGCTACAATTTTTTCAAGAACTTTAGAGATGAAAGGTAGATTTGAGACGGGCCGGAAGTTACTAAGATTTTCGGAATCTAGTTGAGGTTTTTTTAATATGGGAGAAACAATAGCTTTCTTGAGCAAAAAGGGGACTTGTCCTGTTAGAAGAGATTTGTTAAAAATTTTGACTAAAAATGGAGCAACATGGTGACAGCATCTCTTGAGAAGCCATGTCGGAATCGGATCAAGCGAACACTGTTTATTAGGTGCGTTTAAGATAAGTTTAATCACTTCTTGAGGTGTTGTGATATTAAATTTAGTTAGAAGTTTTCCCTCATATGTCGTGAAAGTTGGTGGTGTTGTAGATGAAGTCGTTGCACGAATCACAGCGATTTTATCTTCAAAGAATTGGGCGAAGTCCTGAGGAGATAACTTGGTAGAGGCCTTTTCTTGTTGATTATTTCCGAGTACTGATTTAACGGAATTCCATAGATGTCGGGGATTTTCCTTTTCCGATTCAATTTTACATTTCCAGTACTCCGATCTTTTCTTCTTGATCAGGTCTCTAAAAGAATTCTGCGATCTCACCCAGGCTTCTCTTGAAGAGCTTAGGCCTGTGTTTCGGTACATACGTTCAAACCTACGCATTAGTCTCTTGTTTCTACGACATTCTTCATCAAACCATGCATTAGACACTCGCACCCGGAGTGTTTTTGTCGAATGTGGAGCATGCTTGTCGAGAAGAGAAGTAAAAACATTGTAGTAGGTTTGAACTAATTCATCTAATGACATTTCGAGGGTATTGTTATTATGTTTTTCACAAACATGTGAGTTCATCAAGTCTCTTTCAAATTTTTCGAAATTGAAAGAGCGCCATGTACGTGAAGTGAAAGTTTGAAACACAGGTCGTGGTGGATGGAAAGGGATCTCCGTACGAATCATTTTGTGGTCCGAGAGTCCAATATCTATAACACTTGCCGGAGTGTTAACAGCATTTTTGTTGGAGATGAGGATATCTAGTAATCCACCTGCGGTATGTGTTGGCTCGGTAACCCATTGCTTGGACCCATAGCATTCCATCATGTCTAGGAATTTATCACTAGACGATGAGGTTCTCTCTAATCGGATATTGATGTCTCCAACAATCATCCAATGTTCAGAGAGGCTGGCCGCGAATTGTAGCAGCCTTATTAAGACTGTTCATCAAAAAGCTTTTTAATTTAAAAATATTTAAATGAGTACACATTGAATACGGAGTTTTCTTTTTTATTTAATCAACAAGATTTAATTTTTTTTATTAAACCAAAACATTCATTACTTTGCAATCATGTTTTAGAAAAAAATGTTTAGTGGCATTATAAATAAATTTCGGTATGATCTGGATCATTGGGCAGGTGGTATTAGTTTTCCGTTTCATAAATGAACTTCAAAATGAAATTCATATTATACAAATTACTTCGCGGCAAGTTTTAGTGTGCTTCAGAGCAGTCAGGGTACGGCCACACCGAAGTGCCAGAGTAGGAGTCAAGAGGAACATCTTGTGAACCAACGTATGGAGTACTATGGTACCGGCCACATTACGTTTCGCGCCACAGTGCGTGATCATAAGCCACCTGTGTCTTGACTTCTCCTCTGGCACTCCGGTGTAGCCGTACCCTCACCATTAGCATTGTTAATAAATGCACCAGACTGTAGGTAGCGAGAAACGGAACAGTAAATATTAGAAGATGAACCATCAAATTAGATCAAAGAAACGAAATTCCAATTTGGAGGTTTAATCAAAAAGAGGGGGCAGTTGAGAATATCAAGTATCATTTGGTTCCTTGATATCAGCCAGTGAGTCCTTATAAGGCAGTATAAACTAACAGTCGAAACGAAAGGAAATGGAGGTTACTTGGGACAGTTATTAACTGAACCAGATGGAGGCCTTGTGAAAGGGAGCCACAGTGGAATAATGTAATCCTTGGTCGTAAGAAAATCCAGCAAATAGCCAATGTCATGAGTTTCCGCAGAAAAAAAATCATAAATATTTATTCCACACCCAAATGACGAGGATACGGAATAATTCTAAAAGTTGTATCTAGCGATTTAGATAAAAATAAAAGGCTAAGGATTTGAATTATGCAATTGTTCTTAATTAAAAAACACTTCATTTATTTATATTTGCGTCATTTGGCGACTAGTCTCCGCTTTATTTAAAAAAATTTATGTAACGTCGCTTTTCTTCTTCTTTTATAAACCAATATATTTATTTCCACCCCTATTTTAAATATAAATGTTTTCAGTCTCATTGTCTTTGACAAATAATCATGATTTCAATACTTTAATCTGTGCTCTTATCTCTGAACAGATGCCTATCTGAAGTTAGGCGTAATTCATGCAAGCAAAATCCTTCCGCTGACACTTTGTAAACAATCGCAGTGACATATGCATTAAAAATAACAACTATTATTAGCCTTGTTTTGTGTACAGATCATAAAGTTTTCCCGTGAGCGGCTTTCAAACAAGATATTACAATGGCGTTGACTTGTAGTAACTTTTTTGGTGCATTCTTTAGTTTCATCGGTGTATTTTTAGGTTATTCCGCCTTTGTAACGTTTACTTTTGTGTACAACAATTATCATGCTGGTATTCTGGCTCTGCTCTCAGGTATTTATTGTTATTATTCTTAATGTTTTCAACAACATTTTAATTACAGTTAATAATGAGGTTTATTTTTTAAAGGAATCTACGCCTCAATCGTCTTCCTAATAAACATATTGGAAATTAGAAACCGTGTTTACGAATGGTATTCCAAGGAACATTTGCGATGCATGAGGTTATTTTCATTCGTCGGGATATTAGTTGGCTCGTCCACGCTAATCTGGTATATTTTCGCATTCCTGTACTTCAGAATACGTAAGTCCATATGTTACAATATTTTCAAAGAGACTTTTTTGTAAATGCATTTTTTATCCATGGCTAGACATCATTTATCTATAAAGTTATTTTACGCACGATCTAGTTACAACCTCAAGTTATTTATGTATTTAAAAAAAAATACAGTTAATTATATATCTGTATTCCTTAAAAATGATTTCTAAAAATGTTTGCTCATTTAATAATAAATAATTCTGCTTGTGCCCAATATTAATAATTTTCTACTTCTAGCGGTTCTCCCCGTTGACACCAGCATGGTGATAGCCGCTGTATGGTCCTTTATGACATTTAAATGGAGTGTCGTTCTCTTCTTCTCCACCAAGAAGTGCACTCGGATTATCGAAGAGGAGCAAGTTCTCTTGCCTACCACCAGCGGACGAAGCTACTAAATCCTGCCCCAGAACTGACCGTCTCATGATGCAGTTGAAGTCCTCTTATCTATTTATATTGAACCACAAGTATAAAATATGTACTTTCATCCCAACAATATCTATCAATATTCGAAAAATATTCCATATTTGAAAAATTTCACAGTTACACACAATTTTTTTACTTAATTCTTATCTTCTTAATTCACATTTTCTGTTGCCCTTGAATTATATTAATACATTTTACAATTGCTTAAAATTTTTGATTGCGCAACATTATTATCACACACAATATTTTTTTTTATGTAGACACAATTTTTAAAATGGAATTGAATTTTATCATAATTCGAAGAATGAAGTATTATTATGTTTGCAGTATTTTATTTAACATATTGAAGTCAATATCCAGTCAATTTGTCGTATGGGTACTGTAAATATTTTTATAATTATGCAGTGAAGATATCTGTATTAAAATCATTTTAACTAGTTTATTAGTATTTCTACGACATTAATTCATAAGCTAACTTATCAACTAAATCACTAGTTTAATTTCATTTTAAATATTTTGAATCCAATCCCTCCTATACAATTTTATCTTGTGTAAATTCAAGTCGAATCATGTTTAAAATGTTTAGCATTGTTCACTCAATGATCTAATAAATTGTTATTATTTTAGTAATAGAAATTTAACGAAGAGCTTACCTATTTTTTCAAACTCTTTTTAAACATATTTTTAACAATGTGCACTAAGCCTTTATCTATACGAGAGATTTGTTGATAAGTACATATGAAGACTGCTGATAAGAAATCCAATAATATTTTTAACATTAACAACCTTTAAAAATTATTGAAGAATACTATTTATAATCAATAATATAATAGTCTGACCTGTTTATGTGGCAAGCAATTTTTTTTCGTGCAATTATGTTTTTTTTTAAACTAATAAAATCTTTTACATAATGAACTTAACTATACGAGTATAACATTTCTATAGAATTGGATGCAGGAGTAATTTCTGTTTGAATTTTAAATGTAGGTAAGATTTTAGATCAAGAGGTCTTCCATTGTACTGTGCTTATCATCTGGGTAAATATTTCTGCTAAGTTTTACAAAGGAAATTATGGTCTCTGTATTTTATTAGATGTTAAGTAAACTATAAATTGATAATGTCTATTCCATTGATCTAAATGTGGTGTGTTTTTAAATAATTTCGCAGGTGTTATCATTTATGATTCCTTATTTTTTCGTTTTGTGATTATGATTAAAAGATATATCTACTTTGACTAAACTTCCATGTCTTTTTTGAAATTTTATCAGATGACAAAGAGTGTTTTTTAAAAAAAAATTTAAATATATGATTACCGTATGTAAATATCAAACATATTTTGTTATTAACTAATACATTATTTTCTAGTTAGATTTGAAATGATCTTTCATTTAAAAAAAAAAAAATTGGTTACTATTTTTATATTAGCTTGAGTGTGAGTTCACCAATAGATTTTATTTAAATATTATGAAACATTAGGTATGTTTAAGCAATAATTCCAAAATCAATTGATTATCTTCCATTCCGATTGTATATTTGTTAACATCCTAAAATTGTTTGACTTTCTTGTCGTTGTTAATAAAACCAATTGATTTGCTCATTTTGTTTGTACATACCTAATTATATTAGTTATAATTTTAACCATTTTTGTACTTAAAAATAATATATTTTTGAGGGATTGAGGTGTCACAAACAATTACAATAGAAACATTTAAAGACATTTTAAATTATAATTATATCAGACTGCCATATGTTATGTATATAAAGTCTTCATCTTCTTGGCGCTATCCCAACTCATTGTCTGTGTTGTCTTTTGGGGTCGGCTCTTCTCGATCTCAGGCTGTACTTCTTACGGTTCTGAGTTATCACCTTCAATTAATTCTTCCTTATTTTACCCCCCTGTATACCCTCCAGGCTGATATATAGTGTTTTTTTAAAATCTTGGATCAACTGATATTATCTTATTTTTGTTTTATATAGTGCCTGGATGATGTTCCTCTATCTGTGATTATCCCGCTACTTATTATCACTCGATACATATCCGGCACCTTTATTTCGTCTTGCAGAGTTCTTTTCCAGTTGACTTTAGGTCCGCCTTGTTGTTTCTTTCTATATTTCCCCATTGGACCAGTCCAGTGTCTTTTGAATGATGTAATCTAACTCTTAATCTTACAGTGTCTTCAATCCGTAGTCTTTGAAGAATGGCTTCACAAAACATTCATTCTGTGAAATGAAACTCTGATTTTCTTTTATTTTAAATTACACAATTGAATAATTTTGGCCGCTAGTTTATACACTATTGGTCTTTTAATTTTTTTGTACACACACATACACTCCAAATCCTACAAAATAAGGTCATCTGGCTCGTGCCAAGTGCTCCCACTAAACTCCATCTAGTGGTGGGTCACTCGACTAGACAAAATCGACGCATTTGCCGAACATTACTATCACGGGATCGCTAGACACTAAAATCTCTCTTAACACGAAACCTTCACATGCCTGACACTACTCTCATAAGCCCTAACACATCCTCCTTCTAAAGAACACTATGGGCTATACGTCACTGTCACTTCCTCCTTTACTGCCAGCACCACTTCTTACCCAATTTAGACAGGAAAAAATTTCTCCCCCTAAATTCTTCCTTATTTCACCGCCCTGTAAAAATCACATCAATGTAACTTAACTTCTTGACTGATGGAGAGCAATAACCTCTACGCTGATACCCCGAATAAACCAAGATTCAAGACAAGATAATTTTTTTACATCTATTATTTTTCTACTCTGAATGCCTTCTTCAAAAGGGATAAAAAAAACTTTTTCATTAAGCTATTTCTACTGTAATATTAGCATCATTTCTACTATAGTTTTATGTATGCCTATTTTTAGCTAAATGTGTATTTTATTTTGACATCTATCCTTTTAAGTGATAACAAAATGAATAATCTTCTTCACTCTACAAACTTTAATTCAAATTTCAAAAGGCATTTCTTCTTCTTCTTCCTCTTTTAATAGATCTGTGGATCTGTTTTCATGGCGTCGAGGTCTCCTGGGACACAGAACTCCAACTGTCTCGCCATCTCTTCGCAGGTCTTCCGGGTTGGCGAGTTCCCATTGGCACGTTGTTTGCGGCTGCTTGGGGGAGTCTTTCATCGCTCATTCGTTTTACGTGAACATTTTGAAATAATTCAAATTTCAAAAGGCATTTGACAGATTTAATTGAAATAGTATTAATGAAATACACTAGTATTATTTAGCTACTTACCACCGAACACTGCCGTCTACTTGTAGAATTAATTTTAAGGAGAAATTAGTAAGATTTTCATTGGAATATATTAAGTTTATTTTATTCAAATACATTGTTGTGATGGTATATATTTTTACTTGCCTCTCAATACTGATTGCATTGGCCGTTTCAGGTTCCTAGGCAAGATGCTCTATTGGTGGTATAAAATATTGCCATAGTTTTATAATAACGAAGCTTTCAAAGCAAATTTAATGTTATTTTATTTACATGTATTTGGATATGTTATTAAAAGTGCCAGTTGTTTTCATTCAAACATTCGAAAAGACTGTTTAAACCAGTTATACCTTTTGAATTAATACATATTCAGCACTTTCTGGTCATTAATATTAAGAAATTAATCCTAAAACTTATCTAAATAAATTACATCTTAAAATTAAATTTCTCTTTTATAATGAATACATTGGATCAATTTACAATTTATGTATTCTTAAATCTGTAAATTAAAGAGCACAAATATATTTGTGATATTGCATCCAATTAGTTTATATATTATATATCCCATTATATTTTTGTATGAATGTGCTTATTAATATTAAGTGCTTTTCTTAGTAAATGATAATCAAATTTCTATATATTCCATATCTTTAGGCAATTATATGTTATTCAAATGTTTATTGTATTTTCGTAGTTAGTATATTTTTCATGTATTTAAATATAGAACAAACTTATCTATGGACATCATTATATATTTTTTCTTATCTTAATTGATATTTCTGCTTGTAATTAAATTAGACTGAATGTCCAGTAATACCTACTGTGCATACTTTTCACTAATAAATTATCTCGCAAACCATTATGTATTATATTTATTTTAATAATCTTCTTCTTCTTCCTAGCCTATATCCATTTACTTGGGGCCGAATCTTCTCGTGTGGCGTTTCCAGGACTGTGTCCTGGGTGGTGTCTGATGGGATCCGATCTCTTCCGAGACTCCTGTGAATGAATCCCATCCTCGTCAACTTGGGCCTACCATGTCCTCTGGCTTGCTGGCCCGTTTCCTTCAGCTTCCATGTGACATGGCTGGCTGGGCGCTGCATGACATGGCTGTATTCCAACAATTCTCTTCTAGTTTATCCGAGATTGGCCTCACTCTGAAACTGTCGCAGATTCGGGTGTTCCTGATGTGGTCAAGCAGGTATTTATTATTATTTTTATATATTTATTTTAATAATTAACATTCTAAATTTATTTCAAATCAAATATTTTACAAATGTTCAAATTATTATATTATATAATATCAGAAAATCACAAATTAAATTAATCAATATAATTACAAAAGTTTATTTTTTTTAAATTAAAGGAAATGGACTCCGCAATGAAGATAGTGATGATATTTTTTACTGTTTTTGTGAGAGATTCTTTAAAGTTTTAAGAGAGTTCCCCGAACTTCAAATTTCTTACTTTCGGATGTGATGTACGAGTATAGCATATTTCGTTTCGCCAGTTGTGTATAATTTAAAGTTCTTGAACGTTTTGGAAACTTATTTTCTTTAGAAAATTTTATCTTGCAGAAGTCTGGGATACTACATCCTCTAAATCTATTTTGAAATGCTGACCACTACCTGTATAATTAATCAATTTTATTAAATATTAAATATATGAACAACGTTGAAAATCCAAATCCCCCGAAGCCAGTTGGTATTTTATGAACTGAGGAATTATTACTCCAATCAAACATCTAATGATTAGAATCTTTTTAAATGCTAATTGGAATGTTTTGTCAATCCATCTGGAATTTATAAAATAAGAGTGCTCATAAAAAAATATTTTACCAAGGGTTTTTAATTTATTTTTATGTTTAGTGTATTCACAGTTTATCTACAGATTTAAGAACAGTTTAAATAAATAAATAAAACAAGTGTAATGTGCAATTTCAATTGCCTTGCATTACTCTACATTATTTTCACCTGTTAATTTATAATAAAAAAACACTACGCAATAAACCCGTTTAAATCCATACGACCTGTGAAAAGTACCACCATTCACATAACTGAATTGTGAATCCACTTGTTTGTCAGTCGCTCCGCATACTTCGCGGCGGCAACTTCTTATTCCGAAGAGTTCCGCCATAGACAAAAGTTTCGTAAAATCAGCGCGAACATTTTTCCGATTTGAATAGACATTGTTCTTTTTTTTTTACTTTTGTAAACAAGTAAGTAAGTGTCGTCAGTAAAAATAATTTTAAATTGTGGTTCGAATGTGGTTTGAATTGTTTGGATATTAAACAATGAATGAGAAGAAATTTATGGTTATTAAAATAATGTGTGAATTTTTAATGTAGTGAATTCTCCGCGTTTAAGAAAGTGATTTATATTACAAAAAGAGTTTCCGCTGGTGATTGTTCGCGCGCATCTTCAGTTCGCATCAAGTAAGTGAAAATATTTAAATTTCCACGTGATGGAATAAATTTTAGAGATAACGATTTCTTTTGCACTAAGCATTTAAAAGCAGAATTGAAACGAATATATTTAAATCACGAATAATTTAAAACACAGTACTACTGTGAGTTTTTACGTTTTAAAAATAAACGTGGCTTTATACTTGAAAGAAGATTGTGGAAAATAAAACCATTATTTTTAACTGTTGTTAGGTCATGGTTGAATTGGAACATCTGCAGTTTTAGACTGTTTTAACCACAAATCATTTACCTTAATTCTATATTATATTATATTATTAAATAATAATTGTAACTATTTCAGATTAACGTTTGAAATTAAATTAACGAAACTAAATAATCAATGTTATCATTTAATTTTTAATGTATGTTTTTCATTTCTTTAGACGCAATGTGATAATGGCTGAATTGGTTTTAATTTACAAATAAAAAATGGATTGATCATTTTATTCATAAAATTGATTCTTTTAAAAATATATGAGTTAACTAAACGTTTTCCTTTCTTTTGAGTGCCGAGTATTCTCTAACCGTTTTATTTTTTATTATTTACTAAATTAAACAGAATCATCTAATTTATATGCGTATATTTAATACTGAAAACTATTTAAATAATTATTTCATTACAATCACGCCATTTCCACGTAGGGGTATGATTGGAAGCAGTTAGACAGAGAGGATGGACCGCCATATACTTCTTTCTATAATTCTCTAGTCTACTCTATTTTTCTGACTCCTGTAATAACTGACTTTTCAATTTAATCAAATATCGGTTATATCATATTTTCCTGAAAAAACAAAAGACAATTTATATATTTAAGGAATAAATAAAAATCACCAGAGTTTCCAGTATGACTCGAACCCGTAATTTCCACTTTTCTGAAATACAAGAATTATTATAAATAATAAATTAATTGTTTAAGATAATCTCCGACCGATTTGAACATATGATAATTCCAATTCACTAAATAGATTTGTTTAAATACTAAAAATATTATCGTCATGGTATTAGATTGATTATACAATATTCAATATGAGCTGAAATAATAACTTATTATTATGAACAAGGAGTTGGTACTTAGGTCTCGAAACTGTTACATTGTCCAAACAAAGTGTCGAGAAACTACGAGTGACCCAAAGAGCCATGGAAAGAGCCATGTTAGGAATTAGCCTAAGAGACAGAGTCAGAAACAATACGGTGAGAAAAAAAAAACAAAGGTTACTGACATCATCCACCGGGTGGCGACTCTTAAATGGCAATGGGCAGGTCACGTAGCCAGAAGCTCAGATGAAAAATGGACAAGAAGACTGCTGACTTGGAGACCGTGGACGGCAAAGAGAAGTGCAGGGCGACCGCAACTACGGTGAAAGGGTGATCTGAACAGACACGTCGGAATAACCTGGATGCAGTCTGCACAGGGCAGAGTGACATGCAAGCGAATGGAGGAGGCCTTTGTCCAGGAGTGGACGGGAATAGGCTGAGGAAGAAGAAGAAGAAGATGAACCAGGAGCCGGGTCGTGTCCGGAATTATTTAATTTATTTATTTTAAACATATCTAAAGCATTACAGATTTTTGTTTCCAATACACTAAAGATACAAGTTAGAGATACACAATAATAAGTAATACATAATAGATTAATAAAAAGAGCGAGAAACATAAGGTGCATGACAAATTAATAAAATAAATATACCATACAATTATAAAAAATATAGTACTTCCCTCAGATGAGCCAAACTATCACAAAATATGTCAAACTCCGAGGTGATACGATTAAGCAAAGATATTGCTCTACCTACCGGCATAACCATTGGCAGGTTGGTTCTGCATCGTTGAACCCATGTCCCTTGGATTAACAGCCAGGTATGGTGGTACACGTGACATTTAGTTTCAAAGGACTATAGAATAATTGTGGAATAAAAAAATCGTATTACTGTAAATTCATATTGAATAATTATTACATTATGAAAAAAAATCACATTAACTAAATAAATATTCGTTTGTAACATCAAACAAATAACAATCATTCATTGTATAGGGAAAATTGAAATAATTTCGCTGGTACGTTCACTCAATAACGCAATGAAAATGAATACAGGGCACAATAAATAACCTTGTTCACCAAAAAAATGGATGGTTTCGTGGGAACCAACATTCCTGCCTTCTAATTACAAAAATACAATATCTCTTTCCCGGCATCTTCAATATCGCAATCTCTAAGGATTCCTACCCGCGAAGGTTCTTTTTATCTATGGGCAGTAACAATGTATTCCGTTTTGCATCTATTGGCCAATGGGTGGTAAGGCAATAATCCTCATTGTTCCATAGAAATTACTAGTATCACTGCTATAGCGGTGAGTTACGAGTACATTGGAAATTATACGCGCACAATTTAGATCAATTGAACCTTAGATTTTCAACATGCTTACTTGGAAACAAAATGTTTTTTTTATTATTTGTTTATCTGTGTTTTTGTTATAATTTATTTCAAAATATTCAGTACACCCAACAAACAAACAAAATCTTATATCAATGTACATGTATGTGGCAATATTTTTTTTCAAAAATTAACTAACTAAACATCACGCCGTTTCCCCGAAGGAGTAGCCAAAAATAATTAACCGCCACACAGGTATTTCCTGACATAATTCTCTCGATTCCTCTACATTCATACATCGTGATATATACGCATATTAATTTCTCCGACTTCTCACGTGGTGGACATTTATTATTTGTTTGATTTGATCGTGCCTCGTTTTCCTCGGCATTCCTCTATTTCTTGTTTCGTGTACTTCGTTTTCATATACTTTCTTTACATTCACTTTACAAAATAGTATCCATAAATCCATACAATTCTAAAATGGTGTTCTTGTACCGACCCTTATATATGGAAGCGAAACATGGAACTGGCAAAAGAAAGATGAAAGTACAACAAATGCAGTAGAAATGAGATCTCTTAGACGAATGTGTGTTACTCTGTGTATGATAGTGTCGAATGAAAATATATGAAGTGAAATGATGGTGCTATGAACAAAATAATGAAAGGATCATTAGAATGCATTGGACACATGGAAAGAATGAATAAAGAAAGAATGGAAAAAATATATGTTAACGATGTAAATGGAACTAGAAATAGAGGAAGACCGAGGGAAACGTAGCCCGATCAAATTAATCAAATATTGAATGTCGGCCACGTAAGGAGTCAGGGAAATTGACGCGCGTGCATGACACGATGTATGAATGTTGAGGAATCGAGAGAAATATGTCAAGAAGAGAAGTGTGGCAGTTCATTCTTTCTGCCTACCCCTTCGAGGAGACGGAGTGATGGTTAGTTAGTTATAAATGTGAAGTAAAATATTGCCATAATCTATGATAGATAAATATTATATTTTCATAAGAAGAACTCGCTTTGTGGTTAGATATTTAAAACTTATAGATATTAAATAATAAAACACTTTGTATTTAACTATGGTATGGTTATTATGATTGATGCCATCTAGTTTCGCCTATACCCAAACTTCATCAGTGCAATATGATAACTAAATAAAAAGTGTTCAATTATTTTATATACATAAGTTTTAAACTAAATATTACACAATCCCTCCATGTCTGAAAGGGTAGGCAGAGATAATATTCCGCCCACAATTATATTCTGAGTTATTTTATATTCATACATCGTGATTTATTCAACTTCAAACATAGCACAAATGTTAGTTCTTAAACACATGTACAGGACGAAAGAAATTTTATGTATTTTTTTAAAAACATCATCGCATTATTTTTATCATATAACGTTTTGATATGAACTTAAGTAAGCACTTTCCTTTTTACTTTAAACGATTTTTGCAAACAAAAAATCACCAGGTAGGTAATTATCTCGCAAATGAAAAATTTCTAATGATAAGTAAAATTTAAGAGTGATGTGAAGCTAATTGTTAATAGTGCGAAAAGTCTGTGAATCTCTTTTTATAATAATAATCATTCTCTATTATTAATAATGAACGAGACATGATTTTTAAAAATATCTTTAAATTTATTTCCGTTGCATAGACAAAATAATGTATATCAATGTCGTCTCGAAATCACTGTTTACCGAAATAAAGAAAGACCGAGGAAAACGTGACACGATATGTCGACCGCGCAAGGAGTCAGAGAAATCGATATGCGTGCATGACACGATGTATGAATCTTGAGGAACCGAGAGAAGTATGTCAGGAAAGAATAGTGTAGCGGTCCATTATTTCTGCCTATCCCTTCGGAGAGACGGCATGATGATTAAGTAGTTAGTTTTATATGGATTTTACTTATTTCATATTTCATTATTATTATTATTTTGTTGAAACTCTCTTTACATCGTTACAGCGCGAGCCAAATCGATGTAAATGGTATAGCTATCATATAATTAATATGAATGAAATCGTCAGTTTTATAGAAAATGTATTATATTTTATGGTAATGACATGTTTCGCCCTTCTAAGGCATTTTCAAAGAAAACATTTGATAATGCCTTAGAAGGGCGAAACATGTCATTCCCATAAAATAAAATAAAACTTCTAGAAATCTGACGTTTTCATTCGTATTAATTATTTAATATGGAGTTTTACATCATTGTTCAAGAAACAATAAATAAATATAGCTATCATATTGATTCTTGTAACATGTGATAGGTAGCTAATCTATCGCCATTTTATTGTCACGTGAATTCTTCACCAGACCAAAGACCAATCACACTGCCATCGCTGGGAACCGAACCCGGGGCCTTCGGGGTGGCAGTCACAGCACAAACCACTCGGCCACGAAGGTCGTCTCATCATATACCATAATTGAGGTATAATCTTCGGTTTTACCTCAAATGTTGCATAAATATTTAATAATTGCAACCCCAGAAAGAACACTGAATAACACTTTACCAAGTTACCTGTATAGTAGTTATGTTATTTATCCACTACTTAATACAGACATATTCTAATACATTGTTACGCAAAGCGTGTGCCGCGGCACACTGGTGTACCGTGGTCATCAGTTGGTGTGCCGCGGAAAAAAGTCAATGTTTTGTGAAGATAATACACCTAAGAATAGCTGAGATCTATAAGAGCGAGGCGCTTTATTACGCGAGGGGCGGGACAGCCTAACCCGCGTGGCGCGCCTCGCTCACAAGCTATCGCCGAACGCAACACGTCTGCGTATCGAGTAAGTACTTGTATTTACTCGTTTAGTAATAAATAAATATTAAATAAAGATTGCTCTTTTCTTTGGTGTACCTCTGAAATTTCTTGATTTGATAGGTGTACCTTGAACACAAAAAGTTTGCGGAACACTGTATCTAATACACTCTACTCTTCACATATTAAAAATAATTGATAGTAAACCAGCTAGAATAGTTTACACATCGCTCGATAGGTGGATGCGTGTATCCATATTTATTATACATAATATTAAGCATGTATGTACGTTATCCCATTGAATAACTGTGCGAATCTCATTGTCTTGTTGAATTATGGTAATTGTACAAATGAAAGACCGCTAGTTGATATGCGCTCCCAGGGCTTGAATATCTAGAAATTAATTAAGGCGTGGAATATAATGGCTAACGGATCAATCGAACGAAGCCAAATTAAAATGAACATTGCGTTCAGGTACCTACTAGCGTACTTTATAACTGTTATGTTTTAATTCCATAGATAAAGTGTTGTATGATACTAACTTGTGCTATGAGATTTTCGCAAGTATTTTTATTTTTCGAATTCAGGAAATTAAATTTAACATGGCTTTAATTTTAAAGTTCATTAAAACTGTTTTAACTAATAATTAAATAAAACAATGTTTTTTTAACTACTTCCACTTTTGTCCTTATTTCGACAGCGACCGGTTTCGAAATAAAGAGAAAAGTGAATGTAGTTAAAACATATCGTTTTATTTAATTATTATTTTAAATGAACTTCCATCAAGATATTTCATTAAAATCATTCGATAATACTATTTTATTAACTTTATTATTAGAATACTATAGTAATACCTTCGTGGCCTCGTGGTAAGTGCTTTGACTGCCACACCGAAGGCCCCGGGTTCGATTCCTTGCGATGGCAGTGTGATTGTCACACTGTCTTTGGTCTGGTTAAGAATTCTCGTGACAATAAAATGGCGATAGATAAGCTACCTGCCACATGTCACGAGAATCAATATGATAGCTATACCCTTTACATCGATTTGGCTCGCACTGTAATGATGTAAAGAGCGATTCAACAAAATAATAATAATACCTGATATTTTTGAATTTTTACAACAATATTTAAATGTTATATTTTGATATTGACAGTTGGTTGAGTGTGGTTTGGTCGCGGGCTTCTCCAATAAAACTGGAGTTTTTAGGCGTATAAGTGATTTTTTTAAAATGTTTATATGTTTAAAACAGTACTTTGTGGTTCGTTACCTCGTATACGTGTTGGGTGTGTCCTGTTGGATGAGCAAATTATAATATTGACCTTTGTTTAAAACATCGTCAACTAGTGGACAAAATTTATATATAAATGATCCATGTGTGAATAATCCTGGCCAATACGCATCTTGCCATCCCAAAATAATATTTGATTGTGAAAATTTATACCTTTGTGCTGTTTTGGTGGTGAAAAATATAATTACATTGTTTATGTGAAGTGTTTTGACAGGTGCCAAATTGGTTTTCATAATTTTATTTTTCGAACGTTTATGTACATTTGTTCCGATGTCTATTTGAAAAATTCTTTTGATTCATATTGAAGTGCTTGCTGGAAATTAAACTATTTAAAGTGCCTAACTAACTAAAATTTTATTAATATAACGGTGGTAGCGGAAGAAACAAACTTTTAATGAAAGGATATTATCTTAGAAAATAGCTTATGTGTTATAACTTTTTTATTTTTTATGTGTTATATTTTGTTATTTTTATTTTATGATTTATTTTATTTTATTTATTTATTTTATATAATTGAATTTTATTTAAGATATAGTTTGTAAATGATTTAGCATTTAAGTGTGTGCGGGTGATGCCTACTGGTGGCGATGAGGTCCGCAACCCATCACACCGCATCTCCCGCAGGGGCGAACAGAGAAGGGTGGAGTGCCGCATCGGCACATGGAATATAAGGGGAGGTATGGAAGGAAAGTTGAATGAGATGTGTGCAGAAATGGATAAAAAGTGTTTAGATGTTTTATGTGTGACTGAATGTATGATGAAAGAGTGTGGTTCCTTGGAGCATGCGGATAAGCTTGTTCTGTGGTCGGGTGTGCCGAATGACCACAGAGCATGCCAAGGCGTGGCGGCAGTGCTAGCTCCAAGGATGGTAGAATGTATGAAAGGTTATAAATGTGTTAGCCCAAGACTCATGTGGATTCGCTTCAAGATCGGGTTAACAAGAGTTTTCCTTTTAATTGGATACGCCCCTGGTAACAACGAAAATGAGGCGAGTAAAGATGAGTTTTGGGACAAAGTGAGAGAGACATTGGTGTGTAAGAGTGAAAACGAAAGATTGATAATAGCAGGTGATATGAACGGTTGGGTGGGAATCCGTAGGAGTGGGTACGAGGAATGTCTGGGTACGTTTGGTGATAGACGAATAAATGATAATGGAAGGAGACTGCTTGAGTTGTGTATAGAATGGGGTCTCTTTGTATCAAATACCATCTTCGATCATAAGAGAATCCATCTCTATACTTGGGAAAGAGGATTTGAAAGGTCCATTATAGATTACGTCATTGTAGACTCTAGATTACGGGCGGATACTGTTGATTCAAGGGTCTTCAGGGGAGCCGAACTGGAAACGGATCATTTTTTAGTAGTGGCAAAAGTGATCTTATTCCGGGGATGGCGAACCAGAAGAAGCAAAACAGTAGCCGCACCGACTAGAGTCAAAGTTGAAAAACTGCAAAACAATGACGTAAGAAATAATTTCGTAAGAAAAGTGAAAGATAGATTGAGTGAGCGGGATGTAAGTGAGTTGAGTATTGACGAGACCTGGAAATACTTGAAGGAGAGTTTGTGTGAATCAGCGAAAGAATCGTGTGGTGTGTGTGTACAAGGAAGAAGGAAAGGGGATGCATGGTGGAATGATGACGTAAAGATTGCTGTTAAAGAGAAGAAAGATGCTTGGTTGAATATGTTGTCGATAAATAAGAATGACAGAGTTAAGTATGAAAGAGCAAAAGATTTGTATAAGGTATGCAAGAAGAGAGTGAAGTCGGTAGTGAAAGCGCGGAAAGAAAAGCTGAAGGAGGAAGAAGGGCTCAAAATGACAAACAACTTCCAAGCAAATTTAAAAATGTTTTGGAAAGAAGTTAAAAAAGCCCGAAATCCTCCTGATAGTGGATGTGTGAAAGCAATTTTAGACAACGAGGGAAGAATGTTAACGGAGAGTAAGATCATACAAGAAAGATGGATGGAATATTTTAAGGAGATGTATGGTGGTGATACAAGCGTGATCGAAAATATGACAGCTAGTGCGAGTGCGGGACCTATGAATGATAATATTGAAAAAATAAGTACGAATGAGATGAAAAGATCCGTGAGTGCAATGAAAAGTGGAAAAGCTGTTGGGTTTGATTGTATTGCCATAGACTTTATTAAAAGCGGTGGCGAAGTGGTTTCTACATGGTTATGTAAGTTATTTAACCAGTGCTTGGAGGAGGGATATACGCCGCTAGACTGGAGGAGAGCAGTAATTATGCCCCTGTACAAAGGAAAAGGATCGCGTATGGAATGTGGAAACCACAGAGCTATTAGTCTTTTGAGTGTCGTTGGTAAAGTCTATGGCAGAATTTTAATAGAAAGAGTAAGAAAATTGACGAGTGACAAAGTTTGGGATGTGCAAGGTGCCTTTATGAATGGCAGAGGATGTATGGATCAAATTTTTGGACTTCGTACATTGACAGAGAAGTTTCTGGCCAAAAATCGCAAACTTTTCTGTGCATTTGTCGACTTACAAAAAGCATATGATTACGTTAATAGAGAAAAGTTGTGGAAAATATTGTCTGAATATGGAATAAGTACAAAACTGATCACGGCCATTAAGTCGCTATACACGGAAAGCACTGCTAGTGTCAGAGTAAATGGAGATCTTACAGCCTGGTTTGATATCAATAAAGGTGTCAAACAAGGTTGCGTAATGTCCCCGTGGTTATTTAATCTGTATATGGACAATTGTATGAGAGAGCTGAAAGGGTTGGATGTAGGTGCCAAAATGAGCGGAGTGTCAGTAAGCTGTCTCTTGTATGCGGATGACGCTGTCCTACTTGCTGACAACGAGCATGAACTACAAGTCCTGGTGAATTGTATGTATGAGGTATGCATGCGAAATGATCTGATGATGAATGTTAATAAGTCCAAGGTAATGATTTTTGAAAAGGAAGAAACCACGACAGTCTGCAACATTAGCGTGAATGGTGAAAATTTGGAGCAAGTAGTTGAGTTTGTGTATTTAGGTAGTATGTTTACAAGAGATGGGAGAGTGGAGAGGGATATTGAAAGAAGGGTTGGGGCAGGCAACAAAGTGAATGGTGCACTTAAAGTTGTCATCGCAAACAAAAACCTATCCAAAAAAGCTAGAATGGCAGTGCACAATGGTGTTCTTCTACCGACCCTCATGTATGGAAGCGAAGCATGGAACTGGCAAAGGAAGGATGAAAGTAGAATAAATGCAGTAGAAATGAGATCTCTTAGACGAATGTGTGGATATTCTGTGTATGATAGAGTGTCGAATGAAAATATAAGAAGTGAATGCGGTGCGAATGATGGTGTCATGAACAAAATAATGAAAGGATCATTAAGATGGTTTGGACATATGGAAAGAATGAATGAAGAAAGAATGGTAAAAAAATTATATGTTAATGATGTAAATGGTACCAGAAATAGAGGAAGACCAAGGAAAACGTGGCACGATCAAATAAATCAAATATTGAATGTCGGCCATGTGAGGAGTCAGAGAAATCGACGCGCGTGCATGACACGATGTATGAATGTTGAGGAAGCGAGAGAAATATGTCAGGAAAGAAAGGTGTGGCAGTCCATTCTTTCTGCCTACCCCTTCGGGGAGACGGCGTGATGGTTAGTTAGTTAGTTAGTTAGTTATATTTAAATGTATTTTAACATTTTATTTCATTCAAAATATTGCAAAGTTATTAACTAGTGTACGGCCTTCATGGCACAGTGGTAAGAGCTCTGACTTCCCTACTAAAGGTCCCGGGTTCGATTCCCTGCGACAAAGTGTGAAAAAATATTTTGAACAATTTTTTTTTTTAAATTTAAGTATAGAATAAAAGATTTTAAGTTTCTATTGCTATCTGCTTATATTTATGTCTTCAGTGGTTGCATTGGCACAAATTTTAAAGAATTACATCAATCTAATATACGAATCATTTATTCCAATGACAATATGAATAAATTCTTCAATAATATTTTTAAGTTTTTGCTGGTGTTGGATTGTTTTAAGTGCCTAATTACAGTTAATTAAAAAAACAGTCGATAACGTGGAACAAAAATTAAATAAACACAAATGTCCGGATCGTTCAGCTGACGAAAAGTGCACCATCTAAAATAACATTATGTGTTAAATTGTTTTTATTTATTATTTTATTTTATATCATTGTATTTTATTTTATTTGTTTTAGATTTATTTTGTAGACGTTGGACGATCGAAGTGTGCGCGGGAGATGCCTATTATATTATATATGATTATGAGGTTCGCAACCCATCACACCGCGTCTCTCGCGGGGGCGAAAAGAGAAGGATGGAGTGCCGCATCGATTAAAGTGTGGCAGTCCATTCTTTCTGCCTACCCATTCGGGGAGACGGCGTGATGGTTAGTTAATAGTAAGTTAGTTAATATACGAATATTGTAATGAAATCAAATTAGTTTATTTCATCAACAGACATTACAAAATTAATTTTTAAGGGATCTATTGAGAACAGGTAAAATAATGTATTGTGTATAGTATACTACCAGATACGCATGAGAGATGGTTCATCGGGTCATCAATCGGGTGGTGGTCTAGGGAATAGAACGCTTGGCTTCTGATCAAGGGGACTTGGGTTCGAGCCTGGACACGACCAGATTCCTTCTTCATAATAATGAGCTATTTTCTGCTTACATTGAAGATTGTAAAATAAATTCTAATATCATTGATTTAAATCTTTGGTGTTAGTCTTTTTTTATAAAAAAAAATGATACTCTCTAGAATTAAGAGTATTTGCCTTCTGAACGCACTTTCACTAATATTAAAGACGTCGATCTCCGAGGAGACCGCGTTCAGCAGATTAATTGCTCTTCCCACCGGTGTCACCAGAAGCAGGTTGGTTCTGGCGGCCGGTAGGTAAAACAATCTATGCTGTCGCTTTCGGAGATATCTATCAGGGACATAAACCATTTTGTAATCTTCGTAAAATATTCTTTTGATATTGTAATGATTGATTAAATTAAATAATCGAAACGGAACAATAAAGCTTTAATCCCAAAGAATTTGAACACTCGCAACTCGAATCAATTTCCGAATAATTATTGGCATCCCTAAGAAATTAGCGCAGCGAGCATCCGGAAAAAAAACTCAATTCGCTGGAATCATTTCGAGTCTCGTAATGGCGTCGTCTTTTTGGCGGTAAACAAAGGTGGCGGGAACGGTGATCATCGCTGGAGGAGATTTGGGTAATTGCTCATTGTGCATTTTCTTTAATTACGATCCTCCCGAGACGTGGCGAAGCGGATTCGGGACGCAACATCCGAAACGCGCTGATTTATATCGAATCATCACCGAATAACAAATAAGTCTATGAGAGAATCTCCATTTGAGGTTCGGTCGCCATTTTTTGGCCACTGACCGTGACCGATTTTTTCTGTTTTGGAAGTCCAAAACTCTTGTAATTTTAAATGCTGTTATTTAAACCCCCGAATGTATCACTACACACCAGTTTCAAGCGCCATAATTAAATTTTAATTCTTTAAAACAGTTTATTCAACTTTGTACTAGTGTTTTGTTTTTTACCCAAAAGTGGAAATAAAATCATTTTAATTGCTTTATTATTATGAAATTCCACGGTGTTACATTAAGTTTAGTTCAAAATTATACGCTTTGTTATTAAACGAATTCAATTTTTTATATACGCATATGTTAAGCCTGCACATATTTTGCAAAAGTGATAAAAAAAAATTTCATGAAACAATTCTCAATATTTCAAGAAAACAAATTAAAGTATTCAAAAAGGTTTATCAACACAAAACCTTTGATTTCAACGACCTTCATTTAAATATAAAATCTCTTTTTTAATTATTGTTTGTTAAAACACAATCAGATTGCTACACGCTTGCCAATTGACATATATTTGTATGTATATATTCTTGTATTTACGCTGTATTTAATTTAAAGAACTGCATACTTAATTTGTAACCTATTATTTGCTTTGTTGAAGAAACGTATTTGAAGGCTGTAGATTACAAAGGTGTCAAGTGTACAAAAAGTCAAAAATGAGTTTTTGATGCCAATTGGTCTTAAACATGAAGGCCAATAACTGTGCAAAAGTGATTAAATATTGAATAATATATAATGTATTGTAGTTCAAACGTCACCCCAATGATGCCACCCGTTTTACATGACATATGGAACAAAAAAACAGTTTTTATTTATTTTCTCTGCTTTATGTTTAAACCACTTGGTACCTTTGTAATGACCAGCCTTCATTTATTAGCGATTTTTTTATGTGAAATCAAATAATTTTTCGTAATACATTCCATTAAAACAATATAATTTTGAAATATGAGGTATTACATAGTTATAGCAGAGCAAGGAGGCATATATTATTTTATGTCCCAAATTACCGCACAGAAGCCCATCGAAGTTCTCTTGTATTGAAAGCGATTCGTCTTTTAAATGAGGTTGCAAAAGAGGTAGACCTCTTTGGATGCAATTATGGCGAATTCGTAAATACCCTTACGATAAAGGCAGCAAGCAAATAACTGGCTTTTCCTATTCATAAGGTTCTATGTATATTTCCTTTGATATTCTTTTTTTCACCCTTTACATCGATTTGGCTCGCGCTGTAATGATGTATGGAGTTTTTTCAACAAAATAATAAAATAAAATATAATTTAATTATAACACCTCATATTTCACAAAATACGTTAACATACCGTATTTACAGTTGTTATACTATTCTAAAGACGCAGCGTTGCAAGTGAATTCAATATGTCTAATTGTAAGAGTGGCAAAAAAACAATTAAATAATATAAACATCATATCTTAGTCACGCCATCGCAATATTAATTATAAAAAAGTCACGAAACGCAGGAAGAAGATTGAACAAAGATGAACAAATAATTTGCAGAAATATCTAAGTCAGCGACGTTTCAAAATACCGTTTGACAGCTTTTCACCCGTGTCGTTTTTCCCGCGCTGCCATTCCCCGCCGCCTAACGGTAGAGAGAGTGTTGCCAGTAGCGGGGGAAAACTCCCAACTAGGAAATTAGGAATTACCATTTGTAAGGAATCCCATCACGCCCAGCCGATTCTCAGACCCTCCGGTCGATTCGAATGCAGTTCGTGAGATGAAATGCAAATTTGAAAAATTATCATTCCCCGTTATGACGGATGATTTCAGTCGGTTATATCACCAGCTTATACGATATCTGTAGGTACCACACTAAATACAATCCGTTGCATAAATCTGATACCATACAACTGAACTGTTGTTATTTAAACAAAAGTTGCTGTCTTTAAATGTAAGTCCAGGATGGATCGGGGACAGGCCCAGGGAATGTACGAGCGAGGCTGACAAAAGGGGGCCGCTACGCTCTTTAACAGCCTCGGGTAATATGTAACAAGATTGGATTACCGATTTTTAAATAAACAAGAATAAATAGTCCAGTCATTCAATACCCAATATCCTTGCCAGCCTGGTGTGGCGTTATTAAATATAATATTAATACACTTTTAATTTGTTTTTACACCACTTTATTTTGGTACAACCAACCAGTTACGCTTCCGCCGGAGCTTTGCAAGTGTTACAAAAAACACAAAAAAATGTTTCAACATTTTTAGTGTCTTTTGTAACCCTGACGAAGCTTTAGGGTAGCGAAACTGATTGGTTATACCAAAATAAAGTAGTGTTAAAACAAATAAAAAGTTTTTTCACATTATATTTAATTATTAATGAGTAAATCAGTTCAGTCCAGGGCAGACCTCGAATTAACCTTTCTTCGCCGCTACGCTCTTTAACAGCCTCGGGCATGTGGTGGGAACTTATATGTACCTTTAAAAAAAAGCTAAAGTTAGCAGACAAGCATTTTCAGCCCGATGTGTAAACGTCGAGTACTGTAACCTGTAGTGTATAAATGTGTTTTTCGTGAGAAATCAGTAAAATAACTGTTCTTCGATCGCTCTACACCCCAAATCGAGCCTTTACCTCTACCCGGTTTCGTAATCACTGATTTTTACAAGAAGTTATTAGCACCTCGCCCAACCCCCTACCAGGACAGCCAGGATTTTTCTGTCGAGGATTTTCTTTCTTTAGTTGGGTGGTTCTGGTTTTATGGCACCAGAAACTCGTCATTCGTTCTATCCTATCTGGTATGACTGATGGTATTGTCAGTGGCCACATTTCACAGGGCTCGCGAGGCTTTAGAGACCACTTGGGACGTTAGGGGTAGGACTATTGGAAGTGTTGCTGATGGAATGCAACCGTTTCATTTCATACCATTTAATTGACACATATTTCCTAACAAAATATGCATCCTCTTGACCTTACCAAACATTGAACCCCGTAAAATATCTTACTTCTCCGAAATCCCTTCCGATTTATGTGGCTCTTCAAATCATTCATCAATCTGATTATCGCCTGTGTTCACTAACAAGAAGAGTAAATCAGAATTTGTGTAATTAAAAATAAAACCGTGAAATTACGGGTTGCCTTCACGCAGGCCGAAGACACACCACACCTTCTTTATAATTGTGGGTATACCAATCGGGTATTCAGTGAACCCTGTCAAAATTTACATTTTTCTACCATATTTCACTCTGGTAATTTGACGAGAATAAATTGTAAACGTTAAGAGCTATCAGAGATGTTAATACAATTTGTTTTTATTTACATACTTTTATTTTAGTTCTTGATTCTAAGAATATGATAGCTGGTGTTTTTAAATGGCCAATTAACTCATTAACCATTCCGTCTTATTCCCGAGGGGGTTAATATTTTATTAATTCTTCATATAAAACACTCACTTTGTGGTTAGACATTTTAAGAAGTTATATAAATAAAACAACTTTGTATTTAACCACGGTAGGGTTATTATATTGATGCCAACTAGTTTCGCTTGGACCCAAGCTTCATCAGGGCAGTATAACAACTGCAGTTGTTATACTGCCTTGATGAAACTTGGATCCAAGCGAAACTAGTTGGCATCAATATAATAACCCTACCGGGGTTAAATACAAATTTGTTTTTTTTATGTAATTTTTTAAATATTTTATTGATACGATAATTCCACGTTTCCTTTTGAATTCGACCCCTATTCGTATTTCTAAATAAAATCGCCGAAAACTCAAGATGATTTTTTAAATCTAAAAATATATTTTTGTTCTTCCAATATTTTTAAAATATTCAACGCATCACACTTGTACATTTGTCGAAAAAAAAGTTTTATAATTTATATCATATATTGATATGGACGGTCTTCGTGGCAAAGGGGCAACAGCTATGACTGCCACATCGATGGTTCCGGCGATGACAGTGTAAAAAATAAATTCTCACGCTGTCGTTATTTTTGGTTGAATTCACGTGATAATAAAATGGCAATAGACTAGCTACTTATCACGTATAAAAATCAATTGGAAAAAATGTATACAGTAATTGAATTCAAATAACCTGTAATATATTATACAAAAATGTGGAAAGAAACGGGAAACTGCCATATTAAAAAAGCCCAAGTGACATCCCAAGAACCAGCAAAGATGTTAATTGACTTTGCTGCAAACCAATCCATATAATTGAATCTAAAAAAAGTAAAATTGTATATATACAAGTTTTTTTCTCCTTATTCATGGGAGAAAAAAATACAAACACCAACGCCCAAATCATTAACAATCAGATCAATTTATCCTACAGTCCCATTAGATATTTTTCCGATTCCTTCAAACCACCCGGTGGTAATTCCCAAGCTCATCCCTTCCCCTCCCTCCTCTGCACTTAAAAACTGATTATTTACATCCCTTCCTCTCACCCCCGCCCCCTCTCTTTATAAATTAGCCACCTCCCCCTGATGTAATTTGTATCTCGATGTTTAGTTTTAAGTTTCAGTATGTGTAAAGCCCTGAGAAAGCTCGCATAGAGCGAAACCGGTAGGCCCTCATCCTCACAAATTAAGTGGTTGTATACCAAGTACAAAAAGTGTTTAATTAAGTGTTAAAGAAATACATATACAATTTTCATTATGACCTTATTATGGTGTTGCATTTTCTCTCAATGTTGCATTTGTTTATAATAAAAATAACTAACTAACCATCACACCATCTCTCCGAAGGGGTAGGCAGAAAGAATGAACTGCCACACTTTTCTTCCTGACATATTTCTCTCGATTCCTCAATATTCATACATCGTGTCATGCACGCGCGTCAATTTCTCTGACTCCTCGCATGGCCGACATTCAATATTTGATTTATTTGATCGTGCCACGCTTTCCTCGGTCTTACTCTATTTATGGTTCCATTTACATCGTAAACATATAATTTTTTTACCGTTCTTTCTTCATTCATGGGAAAAGAAGGATGAAAGTAGAATAAATGCAGTAGAAATGAGATCTCTTAGACGGATGTGTGGATACTCTGTGTATGATGGAGTGTCGAATGAAAATATAAGAAGTGAATGCGGTGATGCGAATGATGATGATCAAAATAATGAAAGGATCGTTAAGATGGTTTGGACATATGGAAGCATTTAAATTAGTATAGGTATTTGAAAACGCGTATTTCCGTTAATCTGATTTGAATCTGGGACCGTTACATAGACAAGAGTTAATAAATGAACAAGAAATTATTTTAAAATATATATTGAACACGGTTTGAACATTTAGATAAAACAATGCTATATTTATGTGCCAGATAATGTAAGATTACATAATTTTTCCCAAGGCTATTTGAAACTTCTCCTTCCATTAGTAATCCACGGTTTAAATACGATGTTCAGAACTCTGCCCTTAGCTTATCGAATATCCACCCGTTCTTAGCAAACGGTGGTTCTCATCTCGTTAGTATTCGAACAATTGTGATTTGTTTATATTACACAAATATAATAAATAATTGTACATGTTAAGAAACAATTTTCGTTTACTCACAAAGATTATTTAGCTAACTTGCAAAGATTATTCATCTAACTTCTAAAGAATATTCTTTTTACCCTACTACAATACGAAAAGACGTTAGAAATTTTATTTAAATATTCTAACCTTGTTGGAATATAATTTAAAAAACAAATTATTATTTGTTTAGGTCTTCAAAAAATTATTTCAGTAAAATAATAGCGAAAGTGGTACATCATTTATAAATTATATTTATATTTGTTGTTCATCGTCGTGTTAAGAAGTACTAGAACGGTTAAATTTTTACAATTCGTTGGTTTTTGTATTTCTGTTATATATTTGAAAAAATTACCTTATACACAAGTAAACTAACTACCTAAGCATCACGCCGCTTCTCTGAAGGGGAAGGCAGAAACAATGAACTGCCACATGAGCATGCTCATGACTCACAGTTCTACCATACTAATTGACCTCGTGCACACTTTCTCTTATTTCATTTTATGTTTATTTTTTATATATTGTGTTGTTCACTGATTTTATATTTTGTGTGTTTTGTAACCCTGACGAAGCTCCAGCGGGAGAGAAACTGGTTGGTTACAACTAACTTACTAACTAACCATCACGCCGTCTCTCTGAATGGGTAGGCAGAAAGAATGGACTGCCACGATTTTCTTTCCTGACATACTTAACCGATGTGTCACTCCATCCTTCACTTTTCGCCCTCGCGGGAGACACGTTGTGGTGGGTTGCGAACCTCATCGCCACCAATAGGCATCTCCCGCGCACATTTGGATCGTTCAACGTCCACAAAATAAATCTAAAAATTAAATATAATTTTTGTTTACAAAAGCTCCGACTGATAAAGAAACAATCTAACGCTATGTATTTTTTTGATATTTGTATTAAATTTCCCTTTTACCCTGTCTTAAGGTATTAATATTATATTTAATAATGTCACACTACAAATTAAGTGCTTCATAAGAATGTATAAAAATACTTTTTTTATAGCATACATGAACTGTATTGTAGAAATTGTTTCTGCGTCGTCATATATTTTTTTTACCGAAATTTGCGTTGTACCCGAGTTGATATTTTCTCACCGCGATCGCGCGCGATGTCGTCTTAAGGTTGGGCGGATTCCGTTAGAAAAACAGTTGTGGAACCGCCAGGAGCGAGTGCTCGAGAGAGATTAGGGATTAGTTCCGCCGCGAGTCCGAGCTAATTACACACTCTGCTCTATCCGAATCGGATCTCAAAACTCAATAAGTGCCGAACAATGTTCCCGGCGGGGCTGTCTCTCGGTAGCGGAACTAACAATGCGTTGACCTAGGTAATTCTAATGTTACTATACTTCTTTGGCTAGTACAGCCACTAACACCTCTAAGGGATGCTTATATAAAACTATTTGCACCCTGTGAAATATTCACGAACATAATATTCAATCGGGCCGAGATAACCAAACCGCAGAGCTAAAAAGAAGAATTGGACTAAGCTGGGCAGCTTTCGGAAACATGAGTTACATCCTTAAAAACCGGAAAATACCGATCAACCTGAAACGAAAAGTCTATGAAGCCTGCGTTCTGCCAGTTGGTGCTTATGGTCTTGAAACTGTTGCACTGTCCAAACAAAGTACCGAGAAACTACGAGTGACCCAAAGAGCCATGGAAAGAGCATGTTAAGAATAAGCCTACGAGTAAGAGACAGAGTCAGAAACCATACGGTGAGATATGACACCGGGTGGCGACTCTAAAATGGCAATGGGCAGGTCACGTAGCTAGAAGCTCAGACGAAAAGTGGACAAGAAGACTGCTGACTTGGAGACCGTAACGGCAAAGAGAATTGCAGGGCGATCGCAACTACGGTGGAAGGATGATGAACAGACACATCGGAATAATCTAGATGCAGTCTGCACAGGACAGAGTGACATGGAAGCGAATGGAGGAGGCCTTTGTCCAGGAGTGGACGGGAATAGACTAAGGAAGAAGAAGAAGAAGAAATATTCACGGAAGTTAAGATTTTCTATTATTTATAATCTTGGTTCACTGTACAATTGTAATCAGTAATTAGTTATAACTTTTGATGTAAATCTTTTTTTTTCACACACGTTAAAAATTCACATTTAACAACACCAAATTGTTCTCCTTTTCTTCTATATTTGCATGCCTAATATTTAATTATTACATGCCTAATATTCAATTAATTTTTTTTAATGTTAGTGTTGTACGAGTATATACAAAGTATATAAAAAATAAAAAGACAAATAAACTTTTATCAATTTGGGCATTCGTAAAGCTATGTTACAATCGACTTAAACTAAAGTTAGTGGAAGACAGATAAAAAAGTGGCACGATCAAATCAATCATCTGATGATAATGTCGAAGCAATCGGTGTGCGTGCATGACACGATGTACGAATGTTACGTAACAAAAAATGTATGTTAGGAAAGAACAGTGCTGCGCTTCATTATTTCCGTCTACCCCTTTGGTTAGACGGCATTATGGTTAGTTAGTTAGATACTAATATAAATTTTTATTCTAGACAATGGTTTTAGGAGTTGCGTAATATTAATTTATTCTAATAACATAATACATTCTAGGTATAATAAATTATTTTAATTGCATTTTTTATTATTGTGCTTAATTAATTTGTTTATTATATTTCTTGCTTGATTACGTTTTCAACTCTAATTTTCATTTGTTATATTATCATGTATGAATATGTGTCAGTCATTTAAGATAAGTGCAGTTTATTAATTACGAAAGGTCATTAGGTTAATTTACTGTGAAATTGTATCTTGCCGTACTGCCCTATTCGAGACTGTGCTTCATTCTAACTTATAATAAATCTTTCTTGGCATTCGTTTATATTGCGGGGCGTGTATGGAGATAATCATTACATTGTGGTATACTTCTGAAGCTCGAGAACTTTATGGCTGTGTGAAGATTAAAATATCAGAACACGCCTTACTGTAACTCATCTCACTTAACGATTTGGTTCAGTTATCGGTAGTAAAAATGACGGAGGTTTCAACGTAAAAAAATATATATAAATTGTTGAATACCTCTTTACATCATTACAGCGCGAGCCAATCGATGTAAAGGGTATAAGAAACTATTATATTAGGTCCTTACCTATGAAATTGGCGTTTTGTATGGGAGGAACATAAAGTTGATTTTTTTTAAATATAATATATTTATTTAATCAAAGTATGTACCATTGCTATCTATGCACTTTTGCCATCTCATAGGTGGTTCATCGATCCCTTTACTAAAAAAACCATTCGGACGGGAATCAATAAAATCTTTGAAGTCGGTTTGGACTGCCCCATCGGAGTTGAATTTTTTCCCTTGCAAGAAGTTATCCAAATTTCGAAAAAAATAGTAATCTGTTGGGGCAAGGTCCGGAGAGTACGGTGGATGTCTTAGACATTCCAATTGAAGCTCTTCTAATTTGGTAGCCGTCTGTTGTGCAGTGTGTGGTCTAGCGTTATCATGAAGCAGCAGTGGCCTAGAGCGATTAACCAGCCTCGGTTGTTTAGCAGCTAGCTTTTCCATCATGGTTTGCAGTTGCTGACAATAGACATCTGCCGTAATCGTCTGGCCAGATTTAAGAAAGCTGTAGTGAACGACACCAGCACTAGTCCACCAAACGCTCACAAGTATTTTTTTTGGAGTCAATTTTCGCTTGGGGCATGGTTTGGCTGGTTCGGCAGGGTTCAGCCATTGCGATGAGCGTTTCCGATTATCATACAGGATCCACTTTTCATCACAGGTAATCGATTCAAAATCCCTTCATTATTGTGCCGGTTGAGTAATGCAATGTTTGTTGATTTGCTTCACTCAATTCGTGAGGTACCCACCTTTCAAGCTTTTTCACCTTCCCAATTTGCTTCAAGTGGATTAAAACAGTTTTATCACTAACACCGCAGCCTGCAGCTAACTCGGACGTGGTTTGCGATGGATCCGCTTCCACAATAGCCTTCAATTCTTCATTATCAACTTTGGTCTCCGGCCGTCCACGGGGCTTGTTCTGCAGGTCGAAATTTCCAGAACGAAAACGTTGGAACCAAAAACGCACTGTGTTTTCTTTTGCGGCACCGTCGCCATACACATCATTAATCCTTCGAGCCGTTTCTGCAGCACTGGTGCCACGGTGGAACTCGTACTCGTAAATAACGCGATATTTCAAGTTTTCCATTTTGTAAACTGAGTGACGCAAAGAAAAAAAACAATTAAGGAAAAAACAAATGAATTATAATTTTCGAAACACAAATACTTGAGTAAATAGCTGTATAAATTTGAATTTGGAATTCCAAACCAAAGAGAAGATATTTGAGATCAAAGTTGCCAGTACGGCAAAACGCCAATTTCATATGTAAGGACCTAATATACGAGTATAGGTATATACGAGTATATAAGGAATCTGGTCCTGTCCAGGCTTGAACCTATCTCCTGGATTAGCAGCTAAGCGTTCTATCATCTAGATCTAGACCACCACCCGATTTTGATTCTCATGACATGTGATAGGTAGCTAATCTATCGCCATTTTATTGTCACGTGAATTTTACACCAGATTAATTTTTTTGTGAGATCTTATATCATAATTTAACTTATCTTCTTCTTCTTTCTATATATCTTGCGATCTGTTCAGACAGGATATCAATTTAGTTCCTGTGATGAAAACGTCCAACTATCACTCAATATTTTTTGGGGTCATCCTGGTGGTCGGTGGCCCTCTGGAAACTTATGTCAATCTTAGTCAAAAATCTTAACTTATAAATGAATAAAATTATAGAAACGATTTTTTATGACATTTAATCGTAACGTCAATGTTGATAATCAAAAGAAAGTTTATTAATTCTCACTAAAAGTGTTTGACTATCGAATTGTTCTTGTAATGGTCGATTCTCAGAGCGTCGCACGGCAAATCAAAGGCAGGCACTATTCAAATAGGCATATCATTGACGTATTGGCATAAGACGAAATACAATCATCTCCAGACATGAAATGCGATACCTACTCACGATTACTCAGGTACTGTACTCTCGTGAGTAGGTACTGTTATACTGACACGACATCGACAAATTGAACACACATAGCTTAACATGTACACTTTGAAAGGGTCAATGGATTTTCAAGAACTTTATCGTTCATACATACACACATACATGCTCATTCAAATTGGGAACATACGATTTATTTGTGTGGATTAAAGAACAGCTCCAATGGTTTGAAAATACAGTAGAACGTCGTTTATCCGAACTAATTGTAACCGGAGATGTTGGGATACCCATTTTTCCGGATGATCAAACAGGCGCCAATTCTTTAGCAAAATAAGGTGTAGATCTTTCTTTTTCCTGGGCTCATTTATTGATTACGAAATTATAAATTTTACTGCGAAAACAAGTATGTATGTAGTACATATACATAAAAAGGCTAACATTATTCTACAGTCCTGGAAAAAACAGCCTCTTGTGTCTCCTGCTGTGCATTATTTCTTTTTTATTCTTTCTCTAACACATGTTATTTATGTTCAATTGTGTATTTTCTTTTGCTGTTGTATTGCTATGTGTGTACGGCGGGACATCGAGGGAAAGTAGCGTAACTTAAATGTGGTCTGGGTCTCTCTTGGTTGCAAATATACATATATTGTTATTATTATTTTTTAACGTAAGTCCCGCATGGACGGGGAACGGGCCTAGGGAGTGCACGAGTGAAGCTGACAAAAGGCGCCGCTGCGCCTATAACAGCTTCGGCCATATTATATACAGTCCTGGAAAATTAATCGAGGATTTTTTTAACAACATTTCCTCGTCTATTTTTAAGCTTTATCATCTCGGCTTGTACGGATAATTGACGTTCCGGTTAACTGACGTCCGGATAAACGACGTTGTAATATTTTCATTACTCAAACAAAAATCGATTGAAGCGTAAGCAGTGTTTTGATTTTGTATTTATGCAATATTACATTTATGCAATATTACAATATTACTAACAAACCATCACGCCGTCTCTCCGAAGGGTTAGGCAGAAACAATGGACTGCCACACTTTACTTTCCTTGAATACATCTTTCACTTCCTCAACATTCATACATCGTGTCATGCACGCACGTTGATTTTTCCGACTCCTCACGTGGCCGACTGATTATATTCATTTGATCGTGCCATGTTTTCCTCGGTCTTCCCTTATATCTAGTTCCATTTACATCGTTTACTCATGCACGCTTATATTTCATTATTTATTTATTAATTCTTTCCATGTGTCCAAACCATATTAATGTTCCTTTCATTATTTTGTTCATAACACTTTCATTCGCACCATATTCACTTCTTAAAGTTAAAGTTAAAGAACTTTCAAACATTGGGGTCTTTGGATTGCGAAGGAACATGCTTTAATTTTCTATAAATTATGTAAAAAAAAATATATATTTATTACTATTACCATGTACAGGGGGCGTCCTAAGACGGATAACATTGGAAATGAGCACATCAGGGGTACGTTCAAAGTAATAACAAAAAAACTTAAATATTGTAAATGCGGCTTTAATGGTTTGGACATGTGATGTGCAGTTACTTTGACCACATTGTTAATAAAGCGCTCACCATCCCATGGGGTGGAGGATATCCGCTGGTAACATGGTGAGCCAGCATTAGGAAGGAACTAAACACTACCGGCTTGTGTTAAGAGCAGAACCAAAACTTATAATGAAACGATGTTTTTAACTAACATTATTGTCTTTAATTCGATAGCGACCGGTTTCGCCAGGCTAGCTGGCATCGACAGACTGATCGCTGTCGAAATAAAAGTAGGTAATAAAATACATAATTTTATTTCATTATCATTTAATATAAGAAGTGAATGCGGTGCGAATGAAAGTATTATGAATAAAAAAACGAAAGAAACATTAAGATGGTTTAGACACGTGGAAAGAATTGACGAAGAAATAATGAAAAAAAAGCGTGCATGAGTTTTCGATGTAAATGGAACTAGGAATAGAAGAAGATCGAGGAAAATGTGGCACGATCAAATAAGTCAAATATTGAATGTCGGCCACATAAGAAGTGATGTATGAATGTTGAGGAAGTGTGAGATGTATGTCAGAAAAGACATGTTTGGCAGTCCATTATTTCCGCCTAACCCTTCGGGGAGATGGCGTTATGCGTTGTTAGTTATAAAGCAAATGTAAGATTGCTTGAATACAAAATCAAAACACTGCTTACGCTTCAATTAAATTTTGTTTGGGTAATGAAAATATTATTATATACGAGTACTTAGGAAATTAAAAATAACTTTGTTTAATCCACCAATTATTAAAAAAATATTAAAAAAACACGACATGTTTCGGAGGATACCTCCATCTTCAGGTGTAAAAATATAATAAAAACTAAACAAAGAAAAACTAATATAAAAACGCATTTAAAATTCGAAGCAATAATTCAAATTTAAAAATTAACTTAGTTAATTAATTTAGTACTTATTATTATTATTATTTTGTTGAATCGCTCTTTACATCATGACAGCATGAGCCAAATCGATGTAAAGGGTATTATTATAGCTATCATAGTGATTTTCGTGACATGTGATAGATAACTAATCTATGGCCATTTTATTGTCACGTGAATTCTACACCAGACCAAAGACAATGTGAAAATAACACTGCCCTCGCCGGGAATCGAACCCGGAACCTTCGGGATGGCAGTCAAAATACTTACCACTCGGCCACGAAGGTCGATAACAAATAGCCTAGGTGGAATTCCACAGTGTTCAAAGCCTTAGCGTTCAATAAAAAAAATATTATAATATTATTGGTTATAAATTTGGAAGCGCGTGTAGGCATTATTACTGTAAGCTTAACCGCCAATTAAAATGGTGTGCGACCTTCGTAAGAATTTAGTGCGGATGAGACTGGATCCGGCCACTGCGTTCAATTCAAACCTTCACGCTTCTTAGTCCATTCTCTGAGGTAAAACATTTATTAAATTATACCAACATAAATATACTGTGGTCGCCAGTGGCTTATTATTTTACCCGCCATACAAAGACATAATGGCCCATGATGTGATAAACCGTGCTGTAAAAGTGAATTGAAAATCAAATCAGTTAATCATCTGAACAGACATTACAAACAATATAACTGTTTAATGGTGATCTCCTTAGATGGATAAACTTCTATATAAAAAATCACAGGCAAGCCGTGGTGACTGGTGGCTTTAAATCAGACTTCGTGGGAATACCTTCCAGGGTTCCCCAGGGCTCCCATCTGGGACCTCTTTTCTTCATCCTGTATATACACGACATTGGCAACTGCTTTCTCCACTCCAAGCATCTCCTTTTTGCTGATGATATGAAGGTCTTCCTGAAGGTTTCAGACACTTCTGACTGCCTTCGACTCCAGTCAGATCTTGACAGACTCTCTCATTACTGTATACTAAATAAATTATCCATAAATGCGAACAAATGTCATAAGCTTTCACTGACGCGTAAAATGAACCCCCACAAACATGTGTACTCCATCAATGGTTCCATAATATCCGATTCAGACCGCGTGAGAGATCTTGGAGTCACAATCGACCCTAAACTCACTTTCGTTAGTCATATTGATGACATGATGGACCAATCTCTCAGAACATTGGGATTTATACTGCGCACATGCAAACCTTTCCAAAATATCACTGCCCTTAAAGTATTATTTACAACCATGGTTCGCTCACGCCTTGAATATGTATCTCCCGTTTGGTCTCCTTATTATGCTGCACATATACAACGCATTGAAAGAGTACAAAAAATGTTTATTAAACATATTAATTTTAAAATGTGCAAGTCGTTCTCTGATTACAAATCTGCCCTAATTTTTCACTCCTTGGACTCTCTTGAAAATACTTTATAAAATAATTCACTTTAAAATTGACAATTCTGAACTTCTCAGCAAATTGTCACTCAATACCCCCATGTCTCACACGAGACACCCCGCCAGCCAAGTTTTCCACCTTCCTGTTTATCGCACAAACTACGCTCTGAGCGCGGCACTGTATCGAATCTGTGATATCTACAACAAACATTTTGGAGACATTGACGTCTTTCATTTGAGCGAGCGAAATTTTAAAAAAGTGATCCGAGCAACATTTCGGCGCGGATGTGACCACGATGTAACGTGATATTATAATACTTGTATATTACTTTTTATTTTATTTTATCTTAATTTAATTTTTATTTCCAGTACTATAAGTATTTTAACTCTTAAATATTATGTATACCTTATTTTGTCTTAGTTTAACTTCAATCTTGTTTCTCACTATCATTTGTTGATTGTTAACTATTATTTTTAATCTGTGGTAGCATGTAATTGGCCTTATTTTAATTATTCTGAATGTTTCTTTTATATATATGTTATTGATATCGCTGTATGTTACCCTAAATAAATAAATAAATAAATATTGAGTACAGGTTAAATATACTATTTACAACAATTTAACAAAATTAATTAACTTTATTACTGTTAAAATTTAAAACACTGTTATAATATCACAATTTTAATATCACAATAACACAACGAAACAGCTGTCGCGACACTCTCAGTGAATAAAAAGAATATGTGATGTTATAACAGTGTTTTCGATTTTAACAGTTATAATGTTGAAGTATCATAGTGTTTCGGCCAAAACAATGGACTATTAAATAACTTTGTTTTATGTATCACAATTGTATTTTATTTTACGCGACAGCTGTTTCGTCAACCTACTTTGACATCATCAGGTGATACAATATTATATCAAATGTAAAATTTTCGTGATTTTTTAAAAATAAAATACAATTGTGATTCTAGGAAATTCCTAATAGTCTTCTATAGGACCACATCTCAAAAGCCTCCAGTCTCCGCTTATCTCTTTCGGATAGGCACCATGTCTCGCAGCCGTACATCAAGATACTCCATACATAGGTCTTGATGAGGAGTATTCTCAGTTTTAGGTCTATATTATTTGATTCTATTATTTTCGACCTTTTATTAAATGCAAGCCTTGCCTGATGTATACGGCTGTCGACCTCGCTCTTAGACCGACCGTCCCATGTTATTTTGCTCCCGAGGTAGACAAACTCCTTAGTGTTCTTTAGTGGAAATGAACAGGCCGGTATTAGAACATTACTGTCCACTGATGTATTAGCTTTTTTTGATGGACAGAAATTTAGACGGAAATTCATATGTTTTCTAGTCGAATATCGTGCAATTTTTTTATATAATGTATCATTAAAATATTTTAATAGTATGAATATTAAAAAAAAAAAAAAAAGTGAAAAACTTTTTTTCTAGAAACATTATCTTCTGTTGAAATGCATATCGCTTGGGCCCCCAACCGACTCAATCCGTCACTAGTGAAATGATAATGATTAAAGACATTTTTTATGCTGAGGGGGGGGGGGGGGATCCTCATGAAAGAATGCAGTACTCTTGCCCGTGGGCAAACCTACCTGCTAAAAAACCCTTCCTCTGGTGCTTCCTTTCTGGAACTGTACCACCTGTCGGCAATCCTTCGTTGCAGCCTTGTCATTGCAGAGGGAATTAACCTGTCTGGTGATATGCCAGTACATGTATTGTTGGGTCTACAAATATTTTATAATTGAATTTCTTCCCAAATACCCAATGATACTGGGATCTGTAAACCCTTAAATATTCGAAGTTTTTAGACGGAGTAATTCACATTCTGTCACGTCATCACTCCCTTGTTGCTTGCCAACATTTTAATGTCAATAAATTTTCTAAATATTCATATGAATCACTCACTTTGTGGTTAGACATTTTGAAATTATAGATATAAAATAATAAAACACCTTGCATTTAATCATGGTGTGGTTAAATATTCAATCTCTTCCCAAATACCGAAAGATGCTGGCATCTGTGAACCATTTGTCACAAATGTTCGAAGTTTTTAGCAGTTCGTATAATACCAACGGAGTAATTCACATTTTAAATATTCTGTGACGTCATCACTGTCATGCTGGTTGTCAACTTTTTATGTCAGATTGCGTTTATGGGTAATTTAATAAAGTGTGATAATTTTATGTGAAAAGAAAAATATCATTTTGTACTTCTCGTTTATCTTGACGTAACTCCAATTTTGTTAAATAAATAAATAATCTTTTCTGGTAGTTCGATGGTTGACTATTTTTGAAAAAGCATTTATATTTTCCCCCTAAATCGCTTAACACATTAACTACCAAAAGCCGACAAGTCGGCATTTCGCTTTCAACCGTATACGATTGTCGGTTTTTCTATTGCTACTGGAAATGATCCTCAAAATTACGTAAATCACTACATTAATTTCCAATTTGAACTATTCATTTGAAAAGTATATTTACTATGAATTATAATTTAAAAAAATAAATATTGTTAAAATTAAAATTTGAATATTCGTTGGTAAATAAAGTGTTAATATATTTTTTGTAGTAGTTCATAAGTAAAATGTATTTTAATTTTTTATTATATGATGGGGCATTAAATTCTTATTATTTTGTTGAGTTCAAGACAACTCACTACCGGGCAAGTTAATGTTCAATATCTGATTTATTTGATCATGCCACGTTTTCTTCGTTAACTACGTTATAAAAAAAAGTGCTATTAACTTGTTAAAAATGAGTGACTGATTGTAATATTGCCCATTGCTCGTAAGGTAACACAAAAATATCTAGGTCTGTCTTCTGTGCCACCTGATGTGGCTAAATAGTCCTATCCTAGAATAATAGACACTCCCCGAAAAGGGATATTCTGCCCCTAAGGCTGGACCCCGTCCTCTCCGTCTCTCCGGGCACTGGCATATAGCAACGACTGTTCTCCAATGCGCGGAGACCAACGTGAGACCAAGCGGACCAACGCGACTCTACGCCAACTCTTCTCGCTGGGAGCGGTTGCGAACCGCTCCCAGTCCGTTTGTCCGTCTACTGATTGTATACTGCGAAGTAAATGATAGAATGATATATTATTGAAAAACTGATGTACGAGGTGTGGCAATGAAATTCCGAGTATTTGTAAATAAAACAAAGGCAAATAAAGCTAATTAGTTGCTTAAAAACTGTCAGTCATTTCTGCGACCGAGTTAAAAAACTTGTATCCGAAAAACGCCAAAAAAACGAACCAGACGCCCAATTACCATGAAATCTTCACTGCGACTGAGTGGAAGGCGCATGCGCGCCAGTCATGCAGTGTTGCCGGTTCGCACGCCGCAACTAAATTCTCAGAATTTAATTGCCACACCTCGTATTTCCAGGGATGTAGTGTTACAAGAGTATTGATACAGTTGAATTAACCACAATTAATCTTGAGACTGAGGATTTAAATGCGTAATTCTCGTATAATGATCTCGTGTCCGATAAACGTATTGCCAGATCGCTTAACGTGAAGGTATTCGGAGCTTTTTGCTTTTCCACTTGAATATTATTGCGTCGTATAACCACAAACAGGAGAACGTGCCGATCCGTAACTAAGCGCGATCAATAATAATGATTATACATTTATAATAATAACATGTAATAGGTATTCAGTGCTGGGTGAACTAGTAAAACATATGCCGGAAGACAGAATCAATGCGTATACTTTGAAGCGGAAGACACGGCCAAGCATACTAACTAACTAACTAACTAAATAACTTGCCATCACGCCGTTTCCCGAACGAGTAGGCAGAAAGAATGGGCTGCCACACTTTAACCGACGCGGCACTCCATCCTTCGCTTTTCGCCCCTGCAGGAGACGCGATGTGATGGGTTGCGAACCTCATCGCCACACATTGGCATCTCCCACGCACATTTCGATCGTCTAATGTCCACAAAATAAATCTAAAACAAACAATAAAAATACAATGATATAAAATAAAATAAAATAACAAAACAAATAATGTTATTTTTTATGGTGCACATGTCAGCTGGACGATCCGGACTTGGTGTTTATTTAATTTATATTAAATTAATATAAACTTGTATTTATTTGACTATTGGATAATATTGGATAAAATAACCCAATAATTGCATAATACCATTCTTCCAAATAATTGGCTTCTGTATTTATATGTGTAGCAATCTTTCTCTAATTTTTATTTGAATATAAGAACATATAAAGATGGAGCGTATCTCCGAAGTATGTAGTGTATATATATATAATATATAAAAAATTGTTTTACATTAAGTTCATCTTTCCTTCCAAGTTTTCAATAAGCATTATTTGTCTAAATTTAAACAACACGTGTTTTAGGCACTCTTAAATCGGTAGAAATTTTTAAGTTTTTTAACACATGCAGTTTCACTTTTAAGGCTGTCTGATTGCATTTGACATGTTTATACTTGAAGTATCTTAATATGTAACGTGTTATTCTGTGAAGTTATCATTATTAATAATGAATTCTTGCTTAAACCGGACTAGGAGAAAACTTTACTTTCTGTTAGCAAAAAAGTTAGTTCATTCAACTTAATCAAATGCGTCTTGCACTTGCGATTGAAATTAATTTATGAAATTATATCTAATACATAATTTGTCCACCAGTATATAAATAACTTAACGTATATTGCTGCAATAGTTCTTCAAACAATGAAACTATGTAATTGTGCGACATATTTTTGTAATTAATTTTCTTATTACTAAGCGATGTGATTCTAAGCCATAACCCTCGGAAATCGGGTGTATAGTTTTGTCATAAATACAATTTCGAAGTTTAAAAAAATATAATGTCAGTAAAATAATTAGTACTAATGAAAACGTCTGTTTTCTAGAAGCTTTAATATAATTTTATGCGAATGACATGTTTCGACTTTCTAAGCCATTATCATAGGGGTTTATCCCTTAATTGTTTTCAACAATGGTCACGTCAATTAATTAAATACCGTATTCCGCTCCTTTGACTCGTGTATATAAACAAAAACGAATTTGAATTTCGCTACATTTGATAATGCATTAGACTGGCGAAACATGTCATTCACATCAAATATAATAAAACTTCTGTAAAACGGACGTTTTCATTCGTATTAATTATTTAATACGGAGTTTTACATCAACGTTCAAGAAATAATAAAATACTCCCATAATGTAATATTTTTCCCGTTAATCGTTAATAAACATTTTTTGTACTTTTAGAATTTTAAATGACATGAGTTCAAATGTCGTTGTAGATTATTTTTTGCTGTAAATAACGAATATTGTTTTAATACGAATGTATAGTCTAAATCAATGATACTCAACCTTTTTTTTCTTCGGGTCACATACATCTATTTGTATAACTACGCGGGCCGCAACACTACGAGTATATTGGTATGACGAAAAAATCATTTTGGCACAAGCTAAATTATTAACGTAGAATAAAAAATTCAATATACACAAATGTCCGGATCGTCCAGCTGACGACAAGTGTACCATCTAAAAGAACATTATGTGCTAAATTATTTTTATTTCTTGTTTTATTTTATATCATTGTATATTATAAAATTTGTTTTAGATTTATTTTGTAGACGTTGGACGATCAAAGTGTGCGCGGGAGATGCCTATTGGTGGCGATGAGGTTCGCAACCCATCACACCGCGTCTCTCGCGGGGGCGAAAAGAGAAGGTTGGAGTGCCGCATCGATTAAAGTGTAAAGTGTGGCAGTCCATTCTTTCTGCCTACCCTCTCGAGGAGACGGCGTGATGGTTAGTTAGTTAGTTTAAATTATTTGCGCGCATACTTGCCTGTCAAATGTTTGTTTTTTGGGAATAAATTTGGGAATTTGTAATTTATGTCCCTGATAATAAATGTGTTTAGGGCCGCACAAAAAAGTTTGGCGGGCCGCAGGTTGAGTATGGTTGGTCTAAATGATTTGTTTAATTATTATTTTCTTATTATTTTTATAACCTTTCTTTAACCTAACCGGGTGGTGGTCTAAAGGATAGAACGCTTGGCTCCTGATCCAGGGGACATGGGTTCAAGCCTGGACACGACCAGATTCCTTCTTCATAATAATGAGCTATTTTCTGCTCACATTGAAGATTGTAAAATAAATTCTAATATCATTGATATAAATCCTTGTTGTTAGTCTTTTTTTTTTTTTTTTTTTTAAAAAAAGTGGAATATTTTTCAATTTAATGTTTACTTGGTTACGTTTTTCATTTTTTTATCATTGAATGATAATGCAGGTATTTGGAAGATTATGAGCAAGAATTTTCTTTAATATCTCAATTAGAATCGTGAAATCACTGCATTCAAGGTAATGTCAGGCGTATTCCCATTACATTATGCTGCGGTTAAGTGATTATTGCGGTATTCTGTGTGTGGTATAATAATTTGACATTGATGTTGTTAGCTTGCTGTTTAATGCTACCCAAAGGCGTAGTATCCATCAATGGGAAATAGATATTATAAAGATAAACATTATATTTTATTATGTATTGTATTTTAGTAAGTATTCGTATACATAACTAACTAACTAACTAACCATCCTGCCGTCTCCCCGAAGGGGTAGGCAGAAAGAATGTACTGCCACACTTTTTTTTCTGACATATTTCTCTCGCTGACTCAACATTCATACATCGTGTCATGCATGCGCGTCAATTTCTCTGACTCCTCACATGGCCGACATTCTTCTTCTTCTTCTTCCTGTGCCGTGTCAGGTCCCCCCGACGTTGGCGATCACTCCGGCGAAAACCTCCCTGTCCTGCGCTGCCCGAAACAGGTCATCCACCGTCCTCATTCCGGTCCACTCTCTAATGTTGCGCAGCCAGGACATCTGTTTTCTGCCAACTCCCCGTCTTCCCTCTATCTTGCCCTCCAATATAAGTCGGAGGAGGCGGTACTTTTCTCCACGCAGCACGTGACCCAAATATGAGACCTTTTTCACTTTGACATTCGACAACAGCTCTCTCTTGGCTCCGGCTCTCCTAAGTACTTCGACGTTACTGACCTTTTCGGTCCAAGGTATACGAAGCATTCTTCCGCCGACATTCCATATTTGATGTATTTGATGGTGCCACGTTTTCCTCGGTCTTCCTCTATTTCTGGTTCCATTTACATCATTAACATATATGTTTTTTACCATTCTTTCTTCATTCATTCTTTCCATATGTCCAAACCATCTTAATGACCCTTTCATTATTTTGGTCATGACACCATCATTCGCACCGCATTCACTTCTTATATTTTCATTCGACACTCTATCTTATACAGAGTATCCACACATTCGTCTAAGAGATCTCATTTCTACTGCATTTATTCTATTTTCATCCTTCTTTTGCCAGTTCCATGCTTCGCTTGCATACATAAGGGTCGGTAGAAGAACACCATTGTGCACTGCCATTCTAGCCTTTTTGGATAGGTTTTTGTTTGCGACGACAACTTTAAGTGCACCATTCACTTTGTTGCCTGCCCCAACCCTTCTTTCAATATCCTTTTCCACTCGCCAGTGGAGAAGGATATTGGACGCCTTCGCCACTTGTAAACATACTGCCTAAATACACGAACTCAACAACTTGCTCCAAATTTTCACCATTCACGCTAATGTTGCAGACTGTCGTGGTTTCTTCCTTTTCAAAAATCATTACCTTGGACTCATACATACAATTCACCAGGACTTGTAGTTCATGCTCGTTGTCTGCAAGTAGGACAGCGTCATCCGCATACAAGAGACAGCTTACTGACACTCCGCTCATTTTGGCACCTACATCCAACCCTTTCAGCTCTTTCATATATTTGTCTATATACAGATTAAATAACCACGGGGACATTACGCAACCCTGTTTGACACCTTTATTGATATCAAACCAGGCTGTAAGATCTCCATTTACTCTGACACTAGCAGTGCTTTCCGTGTATAGCGACTTAATTGCCGTGATCAGTTTTGTACTTATTCCATATTCAGACAATATTTTCCACAACTTTTCGCTATTAACGTAATCATATGCTTTTTGCAAATCGATACATATATTAACATATAGAAATAAATTCACTTATATTTATTGAAACTTTGATACGAAGCCGTTATTTGGTGGTTTGACATATTTAAAACTAAAATTAAATACTTTTTCACTTTGTATAAACCACTTTATTGAGTTAGTAGCGTCAATAGGTATCACTCAATAACGTGCTTTCTCAGGGCTATACATAAACTACACTAAACCTAAATACAGAGTTACGAAGTAGAGTGGGGAGAGGTGTCCATCCTAGACAGGGAAGAGTATATGTAATTAAACAAATTAAATATTATGTGCAAAAAATAAAGGGACGGGGAGAGGGGTCATTCAGAAGCATTTCCAAAAGAAATGCCGTTGTTTAAAACCACGGATAACTACCATGCTTCCTCATGTAGATACTTCTGAACCTTCTCCAGTATAACGGAATATCTCGCCTTGTGAGGACACCATATCACAGAACCACTTTCGAGTTTACTCCGAACTAATGCATTGTATAGGACTCTGAGCACATTGGGATCTCCGAAAACTCATCCGGTCCGAACGCTGAAGCTCAACATCCTCAGTGCAATGCCAAAAATCCTCTCGATATGTGTACGAAAAGTTAGCCTACTCTAATAGATTATGTGTCGAACCATCTCTAATGCGTTCCTGGTATTATGTTGTATTTTTATAATATTTTACCTGTACTCAATAGATTCCTTAAACATTTTGCTGTTTGTAATGTCTTTTGAGCTAATAAACTGATTTGATTTGACTTGATGATCCCGAGATCTTGATAATGCCTTCGAAGGGCGAAATATGTAAATTCATCATAAATATAGTAAAACTCCTAGAAGAAAGAAGTTTTATTCGTTTTATTTACTTAATTATCCTTTTAAAAGTGGTCTTTGATTACGGTAAAAAATACAATATCGTAGCCGTACGTCACTGCATTCGAAATAATATCCACAGATGTACAGATAATTTTTAAATATTTCTAAAGTTGGTATCAATCATTACCCATCTGAAATTGAAGATAATTACCCATGTACTCGTATATACTCAACTAGGTAATAATTGCGATGTTATTATTGTGTGGTACATTTGTAATCAGAATTCAGTTTCATAACTTTTATTTGAAGGTCTGATTTTACAACTAGAGCACGTACATTTTCCAATTTTAATTTGAAGAATAATTCTACATTCCACATAAACTGTGTTGAGTACATCCTTTATTTACATTTAATTTTAAATGATTAACATAACATCAACTTTTTTTAAACATTGTTATTTATTATTAGTGTTTACTTTTAAAAGTGATTTAAATCCCAACATGCATTTAACGTATTTTCAAGTATACACTTATATAAAACCATTCCAATTTTATTATTGTTTTTGTATTTTTTTTTAAATCTTTACTGATATAATATTTATTGTAAGACCTGATGATGCCAACCTCGGTTGGCGAAACAGCTGTCGCGACACTCTCGGTGAATAAAAAGAAATTGTGATATTATAACAGTGTTTTAAATTTTAACAGTAATAATGTTAAAGTATCATAGTGTTTCGGCCAAAACAATGGAGTATTCAGATAATATTTCTTAAGCAACGATTAATTCATCTCTGGCAACTATTTTTCAAACTAAAAATTTGCTCTGCTTAAAGAAAAAAAACTTTGTCATAAATATCACAATTGATTATATTTTGTCGCGACAGCTGTTTCACTAACCAATGTTAGCATCGCCAGGTCTTACAATGGATGATTTCAGTGACCTTTGTTTTTTTCTCTCACTGTATCGTTTCTGACTCTATCTCTTAGGCTTATTCCTAACATGGGTCTTTCCATGGCTCTTTGGGTCGCTCGTAGTATACACACAATTTTATCTTCAGTTTATTATTTGTACCATTTCCCTAACATCACTAATGTTGCAATTTCATATCAGCGATGCTGATAAAATGATTTCCCTAACATCACTAATGTTGCAATTTCATATCAGCGATGCTGATAAGATGAATCTCGGCCGTGCTGGAGGGTGTTTGGTTTTTGTCCCTGATAGATATCTCCGACAGCGACAGCATAGATTGTTTTACCTACCGGCCGCCAGAGCCAACCTGCCTCTGGTGACACCGGTGGGAAGAGCAATTAATCTGCTGAACGCAGTCTCCTCGCAGATCGACATCTTTCATATTAGTGAAAGTATGTTCAGAAGGCAAATACTCTTAATTCTGGAGAGTATTCTGTCTTCCTAATGTTGAACCATCTCTCATGCGTTTCTGGTAGTATACTATACACAATATATTATTTTACCTGTTCTCAATAGATGCCTTAAAAATTATTTTTGTAAAGTCTGTTGATGAAATAAACTGATTTGATTTTATTTGTTAAATTAATAAAAAAAAATCGTTTGTAGGGGGAATTAAATAATATCGAATTATTATGTTATAAATGTAATTCCAGTGTCAGTTCGTGGTATTTATCATCTTATAAACATAAGTACTTTATAGGATTCTATAACCATGTTCTGTGCCGTGTTCTACTGATGTCTGCAATAAAAAACAAGTGATATATAGAGCCAGCTACTAGCTTGTAACACGAATCAAACTGTTGATCTGCACTGTTATTTACTGCTTACCGTTAAAGTAACGAGATTTACCCGTCTACATGCATAACACACCGCCACATGGTACCTCTATAATAATCGGAGTCTATGTACAAGTACTAGGTGGATGCTTTATCTGTAGTTTCATTGTTTATGGAGTTATGACACGATCGGTTTTGGGTAGCTACTGATTACCAACTAGCAACTAAAACATTATTTTCTAAATCCATAACAATAAACTATCACATTTTGATATAAAATACTAAACTAACCATCACGCCGTTTTCCCGGAAGCATAGAGAATGGACCGCCATACTGCTCAGCTCTGACATACCTCTAGATTGCTCTACATTCATTCATCGTAACATGCACGCTCGTCGATTTTTTCAACTTCGAATGTGGCCGCTTTGAAAGTATTTGATTATTTTTTTTAGTATTTTAAAATTTATTTTTCATTTGATTGTTGCTTCGTTATATAGTAATATATTAATTTAATTTTCTACCAGTTTTATTAAAATTGTATGGGAGTGACATGCTTCACTTTGCAGGAGCAAAATTAAATATTCGATTATTCCCTAGTAAAGCGAAACACGCCACACTCATAAAAGAACACAATTTCTTGAAAACGGACTTTTAAATTATTGTTAAATATTTTTCATAACAATATTACACATTTACACATTTTTATATAAAATACCATTTATTTTATTTTATAAAATTCACGATTTGACATTTTTTAAATTTATTAACACAAAGCGATTGTTGTATACATAAAGAAGCACACAAAGGCAATTAAGATAGGCCAATTATTGGGCATTTTTTATATTTTTATAAGACAAATTTTCTTTACGTAATATATTTTTTCTTTCAACTTTGTGTGAGCTTTGATATACGATGAAATTGATGAGTGATTCTTCCGTGGACTAATGAGTGTAATAATGTTGGAACAAAAGATTTATTCATATTTATCGTCAATATTGAAAAACAAAAATCAAAAAATATTATACTCCCTACACTTCTGTCAGTTGAGATTGAATTTCCGTCGCCGAATTTGGCACACAAAAAACGAATTACGGAGCGTACTTCACACCTTGCGGGCGATGCGATCGGGAGCTCCATTCTTTACGGCTGCCAAACCGACACTGAGCGTTGCAGCGGGTTCGGCTGGGTGGGGATGTGGAGGGGGAAGACCAAACTACGATCCAGTGTTGCCGGATCGCACGTTACAGCGATCCGCGCGCCCGTGGCAAACAAGGAAACTTATTTTACGGACAAACCTCGTATATAGCCAAGTATATAAAGTGTGAAGGACAAAATACCCAATACCTAAATCAATCAAAAGCCGAATTAAGCTTTTCGATATAATGGACCGTGTTGTCAAACTAAAGTGGCAATGGGTAGGACATATTGCCAGACAGGGAACAGAGAGATGGGCACCGAGTCTTAACTTGGAGACTATGGGAGGAAAAACTGAGCATTGGTCAATCCCAAAAAAATGGGCTAACCACCTAATTCCAGTCGGGGGAAAAAGATGAATGATAATCGCAAAGGATATAGAAAAATAGAGAACGTTTGAAGAGGCCTACATCCAGCAGTGGTGAGACTGCTAATGAAGAAGAAGATATAAAAAGATTTATAATAACCGGATGATTAAAATGAATCGTAATAACTAAAGAATGAGTTTTGATTCTATATTAATCTCCATTCGCTAAGTAATAAAGCGAGTAATATCATAAATTAATTACGTCTAACTGTTTATAACAACTGATTCAAATACGTAGCAATTCAACTGGATGATGGAGTACTTTCATAGATCGATCTATCGAGAAGATGGAAGTAGAGATAGCAGGGGAGGTGATTCGTTCAATGTCTCGCACAAGTTCAGTATCGCTACGCTTCATCGCATGTTCTGTGATCCAAAAAATCATCTATGGCTTCTGAAACAGTTAACTCTGATCTCGCCCCAAGGGATAGTACGTAAGTGGATGATAATATAATTATAGCACTTATATATTATTACTATAAACATCGGTTTTTGCCGAGGATGAAGGATACCGCGGAGAGCGCATTCCTTACAAGCAATTGAAATCGTATAAAAGTTATCTCTCACCGTTTTTTTAAACAATCTTAAAACTTATACGTTGTTAACCTCTTATGACATATGCGTTATTTATTGTTTCTTGGGTAATTGAGTAAAAATCCATAATATGTGATTTTTTTAACAAATATTTTTTTTATTGTGAAATAATTTTTCGACATTTTTAGAATGTTATATACCTAAAATAATACGTTTAAATTCAAAAACGGTAAAATACTATTTTGATTATTTGAAAACATACATTATTTTTGAATTTCACAACGTTTTATTATTTATTTAACTATTTAATATTGATGTAAACGTGAATTTTCTAAAAGATTTATTATATTTTATCGAGTGATAAGTTTCACTTTACCTTTGCATTATCAAATAATATTTGACAATACTCTATCAGACGGTGTATCCCACTATAATGAAATATAACTTCTTAAAAACTTAGGCTTCCATCAATCCCTTTCTAGCAAATCAGCAAGACATGTACATCCTAAAAACATAGAAAAGTCAAAATATTCTTAAAACATCATGTTTATTTTTTTTAATTTCTCGATAGAAAAATATTTTAGGGAAAAAATAACTAATTCTTGTAGTTTTAATATGACATTATCTACTGACACGAAACATGTCACTTTCATAACATATGATTCCTATTAGGCATTTAATACATTATTAAATTATACATTTAAATCCAAAGTCAATAATAGCTAAAAAGTCTTTAAATCAAATAAACAATATCCACGTCATATACCTGTATATGTATATTGTTGTTAATATTTTTTTTAAAAAGCTTGATTAATATATAACTATTTTCTTAAAATCAATCCATGTTTTGACGTTTTAAATGACAAGAAAGAGGTAAAAGTTTCTAATATCTAGTCAGCTTCAGTGTTTCACTTTTATACTCCACAAATCATCGTGGAATCTCTCCGGTTTCTTCCGAGTCATGTTGTTGTTCGTTACCCAGAAGATTATAAAGTTTAGTACTTTTCACAGTAGTCAACAATCAACGTGTTTCGTATTAATAAGCGTTTTTCTACCAGTCACTCAGCGTTCAGTCAACCTTTTGTGTGCGTAATTATTAAGATTTTTTAATGATTTTTGAATGGATTACTCCTACCAAGTATTCTTCTTTGAGAGTAATTGACTTTCGCTCGACGCAATCAGAAAATACCTATAGGCTAATTTTAATGAGTTTTTAATTTATTTATAACTCAAAATTACTTACTCAAATAATAGAAAGGTAAAAGAGAAACTATACTTTTTGACGCTTTCTTAACATGTTTACTTTTGATGTTTTTTTGCACTTTTATTTTATTCTTCTTCTTCCCTGATAAAGACCTATTTTTTTCCTCTCCTCCTTCCTTTTGACCTCTGCTTCGCATATCTATAATATTCTAGTGTTCCTTACGCGATCTCTTAATATCTTGCCTGCTATTATTCTCAATGTCTTCATCTCTGAACTCCTTAAAAATTATTTTGTCCTGACTGTTTCAACGCAAAATGTTATTATTGGTATTAAACACGCTTTATAGATTCTCATCTTATTCTTGATGGCCATATCTTTATTTTTCCATATTGTGGACTTTAGAGCATTTATTTTGTTTTATGAATAAAGTGTATTTGTTGGGGCTATAAAGATTATCGTTTTCGGGACTTGGAAAGAGCTACGATGTTAAAAAAGTGATATTACGAGATTCGATAGAAACGTTTTCGGGACTCGGAAAGAGCCACGATGTTAATAAAGTGATATTACGAGATTGGATAGAAGCGTTTTCGGGACTTGGAAAGAGCCACGATGTTAATTAAGTGATATTACGAGATTGGATAGAAATATGTGAAAAAAACAAATTTTATTTTAAAATTATTTCAATGCACGGTAATATCCAAACCTTTAGATAGTTAACATCAACAACACTAAATAATATTTTATACTTTCGCACGAAGCGTATAATTTGTGGTAACCTTTAATAAATAAAAGAGTATGATTTCTTTTTTTGAACTAACAACCGGTTTGATTAATTCACATCGATTTGTTATGTTTTGTCACCGATGAAGCTCCAGTACGAACGAAGCTGATTGAAACAAAAAATGAACTAACTAACCATCACGCCGTCTTCCCGAAGGGGTAGGCAGAAATAATGAACGGGCACACTTTTTATTCCTGACATACTTCTCTTAATTTCTCAACATTTATGCATTGTGTCATGCACGCACATTGATTTCTCCGACTCCGCACGTGGCCCACATTCAATAATATATCGAAATTATACGAAAATAAGTATTATCTAATAAAATGGTTTTAATTTATACTTGATAGAGATTCTTTTCTTGTACAAATAGAATATTTTTTTCCTGTGATTTCTATGTATTGAATTAATAATATGATAAAAGGTATACGGTACAATTATTAACGGGTATTAAAATCGATCGATCATTTCTATCTAATTGATACTCTATACAATTTAATACAAGTATGAACATTCAATCGGGTGGATTGTACAACTAAATATGCAATTAGGTAGTACACGGTACGTATCAGTGGTAGCCTGTGAATACATTTTATACCAGAAAATGATTCGCTTAAAGAATTTTTTTTTTTTTAAATTTTGTCGTCAACGATGTGGCAATTTATAACTATTTTTTTGAGCTAAAATTCCGTTGAAAAATAAATCTGTGTTCGACGTATAAAAATATACATATTTATAATTTTTATGAAATATGTCGACCTCCGAGGCGACCCGATTAAGCAATAAGATTGCCCTACCCACAGGCATAACCATTGGCAGGTTGATTCTGCAGCGCGGAAAATAAAACAATCTGTGCTTTCTTTGACGGGGGTAATTATCAAGGACAAATAGACCTACATCACTCAGGACATCCGAGTTTTGTATACGGCCACCAATCAACTGAAAGAAGTGAACTCCCAAGTGGATATTCCTCCTTCTCTCCAATAATTGGTAGCTTGCTTAGCATACCTAGCAAGAATTTAGTCGGAAAGAGCCATGGGTAATAACCGCACTCCATGAGGTATAATAATCGGGTGGTGGTCGAGGGGATAGAACGCTTGGCTTCTGATCAAGGGGACATGGGTTCGAGCCTGGACACGACCAGATTCCTTCTTCGTAATAATGAACTATTTTCTGCTCACATTGAAGATTGTAAAATATATTCTCATATCATTGATTTCAATCTTTGGTGTTAGTCTTTTTTTTTAATATTAAAATAATGCCTATTTTTCTTACGTCTGCTGGAAACTCTGTTGAAAATAAGAGTATGAACTGGTGGTTATTTTATATTAGGGCTAGATTTGTAGCCCGGAGTGCTCTTTTAAAATAGTGCTATGGGATTTTAGATGTCATGTGAAGATATTTGAGTATAGTAATTAAACAATACGCCACTGAGCGGTATACGAGTGAAAAAATCGCATTGCTTTTTGCGTTCTTTCTCAGCTATGGTTGTTTTATAATATCACAGATCTCAGTCTTAGAAATCCATTGAGATATTTATGCTGAGTCGATAATTTGATTTGGATACCGTCTAATTCAATCTTACATAATAACAGCAATCGGTCAGAATGGCCGCCAACTGCAGTTCACTGCCATACCGGTAAGTGTTGCCAGGGTCCTACTCGCATAAAGTCGTAATTTTGTAAACATTTTTTACAGAAATGATACAACATGCCCCGATATTATCTTCTATATATTTTAATGGCGTCTCATGTCCCTCAGACGTTGACAATCTATGGATGAAATTGCTTTTCTATAGTTCCAAGTCAGTTCAACTCACATATATTTTAAAACCACGGCAATCGATGTTTATGATGTAAATAGAGTAGGGAGTCGAGGCAGACCGAGGAAAACATGACATGACCAAATTAATCAAATTTTAAAGGTTGGACATGTTAGAAGTCGGAAGTATCGACATGCGTGTATGACTCGTTGTATGAATGTGGAGGAAGCTAGAGAGGTGTGCCAGGATAGAGTAGTGTGGCGGTACATTCTCTCTGCCTACCCCTACGGGGATACGTCGTGATGGTTTGTTTTTGTTGTTGTACAACAATCGTATTCAGCCAATGTAAAGATGTTTCTTGACCACCCACTACAATTACATAAATTAGGAATTAACTTTAAAATTGTTTTAAAATTATGAGATTATAGAAAAGTTTTTTAAAAAAGTTTTACCTTCATGATAATATGAAATATATAAACAACCAACAGATAAGAGTGTACGTAATATACTACTGATAATTATGAATATTTCATAGTTATATTATTGATTAAATATGTGAAACTAAAAATATTTTATTTTACGAATATGAAAAAAAAAATAAAAAATAAAAAATAAACAATAAATAAAAATTATTTATAATTTATTATTAAAGAAGAATTTTTTTTTTTTGAGTATACGAGTATATTGTATAGAAAATGCTTATCAGATTCATATCAAAATGTTAAGGAAAATATAGATGTTTTTATGCAACATTGCATATAAAAACATGTAATAACAGCAGCATAGAGAAAACTTACTTGAGATTTAATGGGAGAAAAACATTTGTTAGGTTACTCGTATAACATCAATGAGCGGTTAAAACAGAAACTTTGCAATCAAGTTATAATATAAAATTCGATAGATTTAATTTTTTTAATTATAGAATTTTATTAACATATTTGTTTTAAATTATTAAATTGCCAGAAAACGCATCTGTTATTGATTTTTTTTCTCAATATTTTGAAGAATGACGTTTTTCGTTTTATAAACGCAAAACACAATGACAATTATTTTCCTTTAGTAAGTCAAAATGTGTTAATCAATATAATAAAACTATATTACAAAACATTCAGTTAAAAAATACGCTTTACAAATAATTATTGTTTTTCAATTTTTTATTTGTTGGCTCACAAATAAAGCTTCTAATGTTACAATAGTAATTAGTAAAAAAATAATTTATTAGATAAAATGAAGTATTTATATATGTACAATAAGTTCATAATATTGGCAGTAATCTTCCGCGTTTAAGAAATATATAAAATAAAAGTATTTGTGAAATGTATACTTACATCTGTATACGAATCCTGGATTTTCACCTGTGGGTGGTTAATTTTAAATTTTTAATTGTATCTCAATAGAGACGAAGAAACAAACTGGAAACTGAATATGGATGATCAAGGTGTTTACAGGACTTATGACCTGTCATTGGCTGGGTTAAGCGCACGCTTTATGTAATTACAACATTCCCCATTCCACCATTGTTATTATGATCATGTATGATACATTTTTGGAAGTTGTATATATACTCCAAATTCATACTTATCTTCGTAATACTTATTACTTATCTTGTAATTACATAAAGCGTGCGCTTAACCCAACCAATGACAGGTCATAAGTCCTGTAAACACCTTGATCATCCATATTCAGTTTCCAGTTTGTTTCTTCGTCTCTATTGAGATACAATTAAAAATTTAAAATTAACCACCCACAGGTGAAAATCCAGGATTCGTATACAGATGTAAGTATACATTTCACAAATATTTGTAAATATTCTGGTCAATTATTTGGCGTATAAAATAGGAGTGGATACTCCAGGCGACTTCTAACAGTACGATAGGAGGCGGTAGCCTCTTCGCATTGTGTTAATAAAGTAGTTTGCTAAATGCTAAACAATCATTCTTCATAGATGGCGTTAGTGGATGGATTGTATAGATTAATATTAAAAAATTAATTAGTACAATCAAATCTACATAGATGGCTAACTGGAACTGCCACGTGAAGATAAGTATGAATTTGGAGTATATATACAACTTCCAAAAATGTATCATACATGATCATAATAACAATGGTGGAATGGGGAATGTTGTAATTACATAAAGCGTGCGCTTAACCCAACCAATGACAGGTCATAAGTCCTGTAAACACCTTGATCATCCATATTCAGTTTCCAGTTTGTTTCTTCGTCTCTATTGAGATACAATTAAAAATTTAAAATAAAAGTAATCAATTTTTCACTCAGTAAAAATCACTTTGTTTGAGTTAATAGCGCATAACAAAGTCTAAGAAAATGCATTTATTCTTATTAAACGTAATAAATGTGGCTCTATATTAATATTTTTTAGAAATATTTTTTCATGATTATGTTAATGAGTTTTACCCGTTCGTGTTTTAGTCCTACTAAATGCCTATAGCCTGCTCTGGTAGCGATGATAGCAAATCAGAATCGGCCAATAATTCACAATAATTGAGATAGAGCTTATTCTCGCCTTCCTTACTGCAAGAGATTTAACCATATGCCATCTCAACACATTCACACATGTACAAGAACATTATTTCACCCATATCAACTTTTTTTATGACTCCATAAACACTTGCCAACCATTCAATTACATACACTTTTTCAAATGATGTAATGAGCTACACTTAAAATAGCCAATTAAATGATATTGAGTTATTTGAGGTTAACTTAAAGTTTCATGGGAATACTTCAATCTCCAACCACAATTCATGCAGGTAATGGGCTAGGTCATAGGTGCCCGACGGGGACGGTACCGTACCCCAGTAGACACTGCATCCCTTCATGGGGGCGGTGACGGGTCCAAACGCAAATGGAGGGCGTTAGGCTAGTCGAGTTGGCGGCCGTTATGTACTTGACTAAATAACTAACCATCACGCCGTTTCTCTGAAGTGGGAGATAGAGAGAATGGACCGCTATACTGCTCTGTCCTGACATGATTTTTCCGACTTCGAATGTAGCCGTCTTTTATTAATTGAATTGGATTAATCGTGGCGTACCTAATTAAAAAAATATCAATAAAATAACGTTTTCATGAATATTCATTGTATCTGTCTACCTAAATAAAGAAAAAAAATCCAATTTATTGTTATCGCGTAAATTCATATTTTTAATTAGCATCAACACGTAGTACAGCTCGGTTGGTCTGCATTCTGCATCTTCAAGTCGGACATACCACAAAATTTAAAAACAAGTGCTGGAGCAGTATGTGTTACCAGTGATGGCTTATGTATGCGAGACATGGACGTTAACTAAGGATGCAATGCAACAAAATAAAGTTGCACAACGGGCCATGAAAAGATCCATGTTGGGTATCTCGCTAAGACTTCTGATATAGAGAAGTGGCAATGGGCTGGACATGTGTGCCGACGCAATGATAGAAGATGAAGCCAGAGGGTTACTAAATAGAGGCCAAGATTAGGCCAGAGAAGTGTTGGGAGACAGCCTTCCAGATAGAGGGGTGATATTGTGCGAACGGCGGGAAGGATCTGGAGAACATTAGCGAAAGACTGAGAGGGATGGAGTGGGGGTGGAGAGGTTTACGTCCAGCAGTGGATGGAGACAAGCTGACGATGATACGTATACCTAATTCGATTTAGCATTGTCGGTAACAAGTCTTTGCAAGTAGGCAAATAAAGATAAGATTCACACAGTCAAACATGTTTCGTAATAAATATGAATGAAAACGTCAGTTTTCTAGAAGTTTTATTATAGTTAATGGGAATGACATGTTTCGCTCTTCTAAGGCATTATCAAATGGTCAATATTAGGCATTTGATAATGCCTAAGAAGGACGAAACATGTCATTCCCATAAAATATAATGAAACTTCTAGAAAACTGACGTTTTCATTCGTATTAATTATTTAATATGGAGTTTTACATCATTGTTTAAGAAACAATAAATAAACATGCTTCGATTTATATAATGTGTAAAAACATGTTTATATTTTGTGTAACTATTACGGGAGAGCGGAGGTCGTATTTTTTCCTTGTACAGAAGGCAATGTTTCAGAAAAGGTTGAGAACCTATTTGCTTGGTTAAAAGAACTAGAAAAAAGTCTATGGATAGTAAATTCTTTTAAAATAATTGAAATACTCTTATTGAAACCGCATGTTTTCAAGACTGATACTTTTTATTATTATTAGGTGTCCTTTTTATTATCCTTTGTAGAAGTGTTTATTTATTTTATACGACTTCCTCAACATTGTGTTATCTTTTATGTTCGTTCTCCCCTCGCGCCCGAGGCGAGGTCTAACAATACGCTAGTCAAAATATTATTGTTAGACGTTGGCCCTTGTCAATAGGTATTAATTACACACATTCAGAAATTACTAATATAAAACTAACAACGCCTTTTCTAAACTCTTCAATTATCACGATGGTTCGTTAAAAAACGTAATATTTATTGATACTAAATTTATATTCTCAGAGAAATGAGGGACAATATAGACTTGCGAGAGTAAAATAGAATAAATAAATTTACTGTAATTTTAAATAATATTTTCGCTTTTGAAATTAATAATTTTATAACGTTCTCTCAAAAATTAAGGTATATCGCATTACCTTCTAATCATTTCAAAAAAATCAACCAACATGGAAGAAACAGGGTTTACTGAATATAATTTATCCATATAGTTCATACAAAAAGTATCATTATAATATTTGTAAATTAACAAATTTATTTTAGGATTCAGTAAACATTTAAACAATTAATTATTTTTTCTCCTTTCTAAATCTTGTCCATTCTCTTCATCTTAAATATCTGTTTGATATGTATTTTTTATTATATTACTTTTATTAGCAATAGTATTATAATTTTAAAAATAATTTTTAAAAAAATAAATAACTAACCATCACGCCGTCTCTCCAAAGGGACAGGCAGAAAGAATGAACTGCCACACTTTTCTTTCCTGCCATAACATACTTCTCTCGATTCCTCAACATCATACATGGTGTCATGCACGCACGTTGATTTCTCCAACTCCTCGCGTGGTTGACATTCAATATTTGATTTATTTGATCGTGCCACGTTTTCCTCTATTTCTAGTTCCATTTACATCTTTAACATATACTTTTTTTTACCAATCTTTCTGCATTTTGTTCATAACACTTTCATTTGCACCGTATTCACTTCATATGTATATTTTCATGCGGCACTATCATACACAGTTTTTTACACATTCGTCTAAGAAATCTCATTTCAATTTATTCTACTTTAGTTCCATGCTTTGCTTTCATGCATAAGGATAGGTACAAAAACACCGTTGTGCACTGCCATTTTAACTAAAATATAATAATTATTTATATTTTTAAAATGTAAATGTTATGTTTGATTATATTTAAACAATTTCGTATTAAACGTCGGGTGGTGGTCTAGAGTATAGAACGCTTGGCTCCTGATTCAGGGGATTTGTGTTCGACCATGGACACGACCAGATTCCTTCTTCATAATGATGATCTATTTTCTGTTCATATTGAAGATTGTAAAATAAATTATAATATAATATCATTTTTTTAAATCGTTGGTGTTAGTTTTATATACAAATAATAATTATTAAATTATTTGTCTTCTCTGAATAAAAAATTTATGTGTCTAAAATTACCCCATTTTTAGCCCCTATCTCCCCTGCATGAATGCATACAAATGTGAACATTTTTATTGACGTATTGAAATAGGTTAAGTGTAAACATACTCTAGGTTTTAAGTGTGTAGTGGAATTTATTATAGCTACGGGCCATAGCTTAGTCCGGGAAGTAACGGGAAGGTAAATTTCTTTGCTCGTTGTACAATTGTGACAGCTTATATCGCTACGGTAGTATTCTTACGGTAGGTCAACAGCGCTGGCAGTTAAAGAAGCAATAACATGACAATGCAACGATAATCTAAGCATTGCTTGTATTACTTACAACAACGGAAAACGCAATACAACAGACATTTTTTTATTTGTCAAGTTCAATATTTTTAAAACCGGCTTAGTAAGCGTCGTTGACCTTTTCACCAGTCAAATAAATAATAAATTTACGATAGAAATAAATTAAAAATAATGCTAATATAAATTTCTTATTTTTTGTGTAAAGTTATATATTTTCACTTTCGTATGAATCACTTAATTTTTGGTGTGGCATTATTAAATATTATATAATAATTTGTTTTTTCACCATTTAATTTTTCAACAACCAACTGGATTCGCTCCTGTCGGAGCTTCGTCAGGGTTACAAAAGACACAGTCTTTGTAACCTGTAAAATAAAGTGATGTTGAAATAAATTAAAAGCGTATATATATTATATTTACGTTTTTTTATTTCTTTAAAATTGAAAAAAAAAATGGATTTTTCTGTCAATTGAGATTATGTATATATTTTTTTGATAAATAGAATTCTTCTTCTTCTTTAACAGCCGTTGTCGTCCACTGCTGGACATAGGCCTCCCCCATACTTCTCCATGTATGACATGTCATACGGGGGGTGGTTGGCATTACAACGCCACGCTTGCCAGACGGGTTTGCGAGGTGTCCTTCCACGTTAGCCTACGCATCAATATTATCCACCGAGGTTATTCACACTCAATCTCTAACATTTCGCATAGTTTCCAGGGGAGACCAAAGTCGAGGAGGTGTGGATAGGTACTTGGGATCAGATCAATCCTCCAGCGTAGCATGGTCATCACCACGGTGATGGCCATGCACCGCTCGAAGAGTCAATAGGATCCCCCTTACTCCCCCTTACTCCCCCTTAGAAGTTAGAATTACCTTTGTATATCCTTACTATTTACAGACATGTTTCTGACGATTACGTTTTATTCTATCGACAAAGTTTGTGGATCGAAAAACATTTGTATTGAAACGTATCTACAAATATGTGAATCCACGACACAAAGTTAAGGCAAATATAGAAAAAAAAATCAAAAATATATGTTTATTTATTTATTTGACATTTCGATACAGCATACAACAAAGCTGCTAGTAAACATTGCATAAATAACGTGTGTAAATAATAGAAATCTGTAACATGGTTCATTTTGTTAATTAAAAACCCAACGAAATATGAAGTGGAGTCGAACCGTAGTCCATCTAATAAAATATCACAGTCTAAATTAAAATAGTCAGGTAGGTACCTATCAAATTATAGATGCCTGGGCGTTTGTTCCCGGGAGTGAATAACAGCGTGTTCTCTTTTTAAAATAACAGATCGTAAACACCGGAATAATCGAATCGAAATAATTGTTTCTAGACGCTTGACTAATTATTATTACAAAACACCAACCAGCAGGTGTGGGGGAAGGATTCTTTTTTCAAAATCGTGACGGCCGAGCCCAGGCAAGCGGTCGGCGGCTATTCATGTTCTTAATTCAAATCCTAATCAAAGTACATATCTAGTTCAAAAACATTCCAAATAGTGTGATTATTTTAGTTCTCGTTTTAACCTGCCGATATAAATGTGCGCAGATAAGATGAGATTTAGATAGAAAATTACCTTTTTTTTAAATTCGCATATTCATTGATTTCCTACCCAAACAACCGATTACGTAGTAAATTCGGTTGCTTGAGCAATAAAAAATTTGATATTAAATAAAATTGTTTTATGTTTATTACTGCTATATACGACCTTCGTGACCAAGTGGTTAGTGCTTTGACTGCCATACCGAAGGCCCCGGGTTCAATTCCCGGCGATGGTAGTGTGATTGTCACACTGTCTTTGGTCTGGTGTAGAATTTACGTGACAATAAAATGGCGATAGACTAGCTACCTATCACATGTCACGAGAATCAATATAATAGCTATAGCCGTTACATCTATTTAGCTCGCGCTGTAATGATGTAAATAGCAATTCAACAAAAAAAAAATAAAGATATGAACATTACAAATATGTAGACTTAAATATAAATATTTATTAAATGTTACTAATCTTGGAAGAAGTTTAATTGTGAAAACGAAAAAAAAATCTTCATAAAATATTAAGTGGTTCCACTTGGTCTTCTAGTTAGTTGGCTTTTAGCTTGCTTCCATTTTCTGGGGTGGGCTTAGAAGATGGCAGCGAGCTTCCGAAACCGGTCGAATCCAAGAGAACAAATTAAACAAATTAACCATCATACACATACAAACATGATAGATATACTTAGTATTAAATTATTTTCGTAAATACAACATTTATGTATTCAAATTAATTAAAAACCGTTTTTTTTTTTTGTTTTTCGCCACTTTGTTTTTGTTTTATCAAACCAACCGGTTTCACTCCCGCCTGAGCTTCGTCAGGGTTACAAATCAAAGTGAATCCTGACGAAGCTGCGGCGGAAGCGAAACGGCTGGTTTGATAAAACAAAAATAATAAAGTCTTGAAAAAAACAAATAGAAAAGTACCGTGGTTAGATACAAAGTGTTTAATTATTTTATATCTATAAGTTTTAAATGTCTAACCACAAAGTGAGTATTTCATAATTTAAGTAGAAAAGTTTTCTTCAATTATTTTAATAATGACACACCACAAATTAAGTGTTTCATGGGAAGGTATTTATAAAATTTCATAAAATTCTCCGTTATTTATGGAAATTTTATTCTGAGATGAAGTATTATTATTTTATTTTTTTCATAACTCTGTAATGTTTTCAGAACTAGTTCCGTCTTGTAATTACATTAACGAGAAAGTTTTTAACTAACTAACCATCACGCCGTCTCCCCGAAGGGGTAGGCAGAAAGAATGGACTGCCACACTTTTCTTTCCTGACATATTTCTCTCGGTTCCTCAACATTCATACATCGTGTCATGCACGCAAGTACACTTGTTTGTAAGCACAGAAAGTTTTTATCTGATAGATAATACATTTTTAAACTTATTCTCATTCGATAATCTGTCTTAAGTTAATAATAATATATATCTTGAAATTTTAAATATGATTGACGTTATCCGATATTTGTCATAAAAACATTTTTTTACGCGCTATCTTTTTTTCATTTTAGGCATTTAAGTATACAATTATTGATTCTTTCGAATTAAGAATGTTTAAGGTTAGTTGCTCCCTGAACAGCCCGGTTCAGCCAACATGGCGGATTGGCAATCACGGGGTCGGCAGTGCAAGTCGTGTCCTCTGAATGCAAACACGCCGCGGTAATTAAACTTCCCTCTTGCCTTCTCCTCCCTTCCACCTCCCCGCGCCGGAGATATTGTTAGAGAAACGAGATGGAGCGAGCGAGCCCCACAGATGCTATCGTTATAGTGAACTCACGTTGATAACTGTAACATTGTTTGCAGCAACTGATTCAGTTATTATCGTGCATCCAGATAAATGATCTTACTTTTGCAGATGAGAAGCAAAATATTACTGCTTTGAAAAAATAAATTAAATGAAATATAAAACTCATTACTCTGTACTTACAAACAAGTTTCTACGGTTAATTATCTATTTTAACTAACTAACTAACTAACTAACCATCACGCCGTCTCCCCGAAGGGGTAGGCAGAAAGAATGGACTGCCACACTTTTCTTTCCTGACATATTTCTCTCGCTTCCTCAACATTCATACATCGTGTCATGCACGCGCGTCGATTTCTCTGACTCCTCACATGACCGACATTCAATATTTGATTTATTTGATCATTCCACGTTTTCCTTGGTCTTCCTCTATTTCTGGTTCCATTTACATCATTAACATATATTTTTTTTACCATTCTTTCCATATGTCCAAACCATCTTAATGATACTTTCATTATTTTGTTCATGACACCATCATTCGCACTGCATTCACTTCTTATATTTTCATTTGACACTCTATTATACACAGAGTATCCACACATTTATCTAAGAGATCTCATTTCTACTGCATTTATTCTACTTTCATCCTTCTTTTGCCAGTTCCATGCTTATTATCTATTCTTCTTCTTATTGTCCTGTCCCACCTCCGTGGTGCACAGGGCCTCAAGGAACCTTTTCCACCCGACTCTATCGCTTGCCTGATGCCTAACATTATCCCAAGTGAGGCCTGCTGTTTTAACCTCGTCCTGCAGGGCTCTTCGCCAGGTGGCTCTAGGTCTACCTCACTCAGGCTGGGTTCCGTCTCAGAGTGTGACCGATCCACAGCCATTTGCGTCTAGCGACTTGTTCTCTAATTAGTTTTTCGCCTGCCATGGTCCAGAGAACGTCATTTGGCGCTGTTTGGGGCCAATAGATTTTGAATATTGAGCGAAGGCACCTATTTATAAACACCTGGAGATTTCCAATAACATCCGTGATAGATTTCCAATTCTCACAACCGTACAAGCTCCAAATATTCAGCAATAGCGTTAAAAGCGTACGGTTAATTATAACTGTTTATAAGTATTATATTTATTACACTCATACGAAACGCTATAATCTGAAGATATTCTGCTTCAAATATGAATTTAAAAAACATATAAAAGGAAGAACCGTGTTTTTAAGATTTTTCGGTTTTCCGTTTTCGAATTTAGCCGCTTTTTGGTAATTTCTAATTTGGTCATGCCGTGTTTTCCTCGGCTTTTATTTCCATTCACACTACTTGCATACAACTTTTTTTTACAATTCTTCCTTTATCCATCGTTCTGTATTTCCAAACCAACTATGTGATATTTTTTAATATTACTTGGGATGATTGAAAATGCCTTAGATAGGCGAATCGTGTCATTCCCGTTAAATATTATAAAACTTCTAGAAAACCGACGTTTTTGTTTGTATTAATTACATACACTAACTGAAAGTAAAGTCAATATTCACAAAGCATGCGTCCGCCCCATCATGACGTATGGAATAGAGGTCAGAACCGATACCAACAAAACAAAGAACCTTCTAAGAGTAGCAGAAATGCAAACCCTACGCTCCATCGCAGGCCAAACCCTCAGAGATCGGATCAGAAAAGAAACGTTAAGGTCCGTCTGTGGTATTGAGGACATAATGAGATAGGGAAGAAGCAAAAGGGCTTTTGGAGAGACCACGTGGACCGCATGGAGAATACAAGAATTGCAAAAAATTGTTAAAGATGAAAAACAGAAGCAGCTAGAAACTACCAGGAAGGCTACCAAAAAGATGGAGAGATGGCTGGACATCATCATCCCAGGACAACTCACCGTCACAAACAGGTCATACGACCCTAAACTAAGAGGAAGAAGGAGAAGACATACAGATATATACATTGTTTGGATCAATTTTACTTCTGGTCAACAGTTGAGAACTTGATTGATTTACACCGGCATTATATCTATGTAATCAAATAGATAATTCAATCATGCATGACTTCTAATGCTAATTTAATAGGTCGAGTCGAACAGTTTTATTACTCGTTAAACCAGTTAAATCTGAAGCCAAGTTAAAGACCGTTGTTGCGAACTTGACAGATTCCATCGCAATTCAAGCAAAATGCTCTCTAACCTAATAAATCATGAACTTGGCTTTGAGGTTATTATTTTTCACCGTAATTACTTTACCATTTCAATGTCTTGTTTTGTTTAACAAGTTTATTATATACGAGTTTCTAGTTTATGAAGGAAATAACATAGATTGAAAAATTAAAATGAATGATAACGTTTGTTTTCTAAAAGATTTAGTATATTTTATGACATGTTTAACCTGTCTAAGGCATCTTACAATGCGTAACTTTTGATAAACATGTCATTCGAATAAAATATAATAAAACTTTTAGAAAACAGACGTTTTCATTCGTATTACTGATTGAATGTGGAGTTTTACATCATTTTTCAAGAAACAATAAATTACTAAAATTGATATAGTTTTTTTTTTATAATTTTAAACATTCATGTAAATTATTTTAACATTGCTTTTTTTTTTTCTAGATCTAACAGTTTCTCTCCCACCGGAGCTACATCAGGGTAACTATTTTATTTATTTATCTGAAATATCCACTAGTGTTAATTAGAGTAATATTTTCCATTGATTGTAATCTTGTATAAATTCTACGTGGTTAAGGTGAACTACACTTTTGCGTAAGCAGAAAACAGATCAAAAAATATGTTAGCTATAAAAATGTAACAGATTTCAAATTTTAATTATTGATTTGTCAATTAATTTAATTTAAATTTTTAATATTTGTAACATCAGTTTGAAAGCATACCTTTGTTATTTGACCAGAAACATGGTATGTTTGCAATTTCGAAGTTAAGAATGCAGGATATTGTATAATGCTTAGAGTTTTTGTATCTTGGTATTTTTACTAATACGAGTTTATGAAATCATTAGATTTCTAATATGATCATGTTCAACAGTTTAAACTTTCTACCAAAATAACAAGCGGCAAAAATAATCTAGAATATAGAATAAAAATCTTCGATTTATATAATTGTCGATTTAGAACAAACAATTTAGACAAAAAATACGAGTACATTAGTTAAGATTTAACATAAGGATTACAATAAATCTCTCTAATCTAAAGAGCATTTGCTTATTGGAAACTATTGTAGGTATTATTAATATAAAATAATGTTGATTTTTTAAAATCGAAAGTTTAATTTATCCTTCCATTATTATCATTAGATGGGTGATTGGAATTTCAGACCGGAGAGTAAAAATTCAATGCTACTATCATATAAATGAGGTATCACCTCCTTTGGAATATCATAAAGAATACTTTTCAAATTGAATCAGTTCTTATTTCTTCATCAGCTTGTCTCCATCCACTGCTGGACGTAAGCCTCCTCTCTGCGACGTCATCTCTGCGCTGTACTACAAAGTCTTGCGTGCCTTTATGTACTGTTGTTCTCCACCTAGGTCTGTCTTTTATAGGTTTCCTTTAAGGATCCTTAAAGCGTTTCCTCTAACCACCGTATGAGCGTTTCCCTTGGGTAAACTGAGAGTACATTATCTTCCTTGGGAGTCTTGTCTCAGGCATTCTGATGACGTGACCACCCCAGCGCAGTTCTCTCTGAATAATGGCAGCCTCAATACTTGTCATATTGACCTCAGCAAGTATGCTGTCATTTGTCCGTTTGTCCTGCCATTTCACATTTAGGATCCTACGTAGACAGCGTTGGTGATATCGCTCTAGGGCTTTTATGTGTCTTTTGTATGGGGTCCATGTTTTCGAGGCATACAGGAGTGTTGGAAGGACAACAGACTTGTAAACAAGCAACTTGGTGTCCTTTCTGAGGTCATGGTTGTCAAATATTCTCCTTCTCATCCACCCGAAGGTTGCGCTTGCCGACTTTATGCGGTGGACCTCTTCGTCTTAGTCAAAAAAAAACTCAACCTTAATATAAGAGGGTTAGTAATCATAAGGATAAGAATCTGGTTTTAAATATTCATATGAAAAATTGAAAGTAAAATTTGTGGAAAATTTTCTGCCTTAGACATTAGTTAATGGATAAGGCTTTTAAAAAAAATACTTTGGAAGTTCATTAAAGTGACATGAGCGCAAAAAGATGATGTAAGGTTACTTATCGTAGTCGCTGTTGGTTGTATATTTAGGTATCTACATACACCAAGAAACTCCAAAACCCTTAATAAAATTACTCAAATTACTTCAATTATGATAAGCATCAGTTCTCACATCTCCTGTGATGACTTTTTGTATAGAAAAAACTTCTTTCACACCGAGAGTAATCTCAAAAATTAAATCTAGCAGTTGATATCGCGTGTGGTCTGGAACGTAATAAGAATTATACTTAGTTTATTAAGCAAAAATGTATACTCGTATACCAACGTAATGCCGACTACGTTTTGCGTAATTTCACGCTGTGGGCATGAAAATAAGACGGTTACTTTTGCCATTTATACGTGCACTTAAAAGCCAATAAAATAATATGTATGTGAATTTATTTTTCTATTTCTTTTTTATATGCTTTGTATATACAACATTTAAAAAAATTAAAACTAAATATCAGACATATTTCGGACAACCCGGTCCTTCCTCGGTGATATTATAAAGATATTTAAAATATTATAAAATTAGTCCATTGTTTTGGCTGAAACACTATGATACTTCAACATTATTACTGTTAAAATTTAAAACACTGTTATAATATCACAATTTCTTTTTATTCACTGAGAGTGTCGCGACAGCTGTTTCGCCAACCGATGTTGGCATCATCAGGTCATACAATAAACATTTATTATTTCGGAAAACCCGGTCCTTCCTCAGTGATATCATAACAGTGTTTTAAAATTTAACAGTAATATTACAAATATGATCAGATTTTTATGAATTTCATTAATTATTCCGATAACTTATTAACCATCTAACCATCACGTATTCTCCCCGTAGGGATAGGCTGAGAGGATGGACCGTTACACTAATCGGTCCTGACACTAACTTTCCCTATTTATATACATTAATACATCGTAACATGCTCGCTCGTCGATTTTTTTCGATTTCGAATGTGTCCATATTATAATAATTTATTCATTTGGAAATGCCACGTTTTCTTTGGTCGTTCTCGACGTATCTTTTTTCACTCACACTGGTTAATACAGATATTTTTTTTAATTCAGATGATTATGAAAAGTAATATTTACAACATTTATGTATTAAAAAAATCGAAACGGAATTAAGAATTTGAATAACATTTCGTCACCTGAGAGTAAGAGGGTTCCAAATAACACAATTTCACTTTGGCTTGTTTTCGTGAAAAGGATTCTTACTAACCTTATCTATACATACAATTAAAAAAAACATGTAATAGTATCGTCATTTTGATGTTACGAAAAGAATCAAGTTCCATCTGATCATCGAAAAAACACGATTCACTGAAGAAGGATTCATTTACACTTAGAACTTTATTATTCCCACTGTCGCCAGAAAATTTACACGCTTCTCGGTAAAATAGTTTTATCTGCTTCAGATGGAACCCTTTTATTGCTAGATACACAAAGAAACCAACAAAACTTTCACTTAATTTTTCTCAGCTTTTTACTTTTGACAGTTGGAACCTTCTTACTCTCAGGTGACGATTTGATAAACACTGTTTTTTTACAACATTTTTTGTGCTTTGTGAAAATACAATGTTTTTCAAATGTTATACAAATATATTTTTAAACTTCGAAGTGATGGCAAATATAGAAGGAATTATGAATGTTAAATGTGTTGACATAAATGCGCGAGGAACGGACGAGTATATACAGGTACGTACGAGAAGATACTTGAATTCAGTCGTACAGATTAGATGCGCTCTTTAATCATTTTTAGCGCGTCCTATGTATTTTTCAGTTGCTCGATATTAAAGCTGTCAAACTGTTTGTATGTACAAAGTCGATTTAAGTAGTTTCGCTTGTCTTTTTACTTATGAACCGTTTTATATGCTCCCTTATCAGTGTACTAATCTGTTATGCAAATGGATATGAAGCAGTAGTACAATTTCAAGACTCGTTAAGTCTGACGAGGCCCCTGTAGCGGTCGTGTGCGACGGTCAATCGGCAGAAGACAATGGGTGTAGCCTCAAAATGGCAGTTTTCACTTTAGTTTCCGCGCCGCTGATGTACGCGAGGCTAATTGCGAGCTGTAATTACAGAGAGCAACTCTTACACAGTCATAGGAATATTTACGAAAGATTACTTACTATCATAGGATATTGAAAGAAGGGTTGGGGCAGGCAACAAAGTGAATGGTGCACTTAAAGTTGTCATCGCAAACAAAAACCTATCCAAAAAAGCTAGAATGGCAATGCACAATGGTGTTCTTCTACCGACCCTTATGTATGGAAGCGAAGCATGGAACTGGCAAAAGAAGGATGAAAGTAGAATAAATGCAGTAGAAATGAGATCTCTTAGACGAATGTGTGGATACTCTGTGTATGATGAGTGTCGAATGAAAATATAAGAAGTGAATGCGGTGCGAATGATGGTGTCATGAACAAAATAATGAAAGGATCATTGAGATGGTTTGGACATATGGAAAGAATGAATGAAGAAAGAATGGTAAAAAAATTATATGTTAATGATGTAAATGGTACCAGAAATAGAGGAAGACCAAGGAAAACGTGGCACGATCAAATAAATCAAATATTGAATGTCGGCCATGTGAGTAGTCAGAGAAATCGACGCGCGTGCATGACACGATGTATGAATGTTGAGGAATCGAGAGAAATATGTCAGGAAAGAAAGGTGTGGCAGTTCATTCTTTCTGCCTACCCCTTCGGGGAGACGGCGTGATGGTTAGTTAGTTAGTTAGTTTACTTACTCACTACGATTTCAAGCCCATCAATTGAGTAAAGGAGTTCTCTTCGTGTTCAAATCAAATCAAGTTTATTTTCTCAAAAGATATTACAAATAACAATTACAGTTTAAGGCTTCTATTGAGAACAGGTAAAACATAAAAATATATTATATAATACCAGGAACGCATGAGAGATGGTTTGACATTAGGAATACAATATACTCTCCAAAGTCAAGAGTATTTGTCTTATGAACGTATTTTCACGAATATGAAAGACGTGTTGCCCCCCTTTTCCCTAAACAACCTTCCTGATGGGTAGGCAGAAGGAATAGACCGCCACGTTGTTTTATCCTAACACACTTCTCTCGTTTCCTCTACATTCATACATCGTGTCATGCAGCACGTATTTTTCTCCGACTCCTTATGTGGTCGACATTCAATATTTGATTTTTTGATCTTGCCACGTTTTCCTCGGTCTTCCTTCGTTTCTAGTACGTATTTCTAGTTCCATTTACATCGTTGCATTTACTTTTTTTCCATTTTCTTTCCATGTATCCAAACCATCTTACTGATCATTTCATTATTTTGTTCATAACATTTTCATTAGCACCGCATTCAATTCATACATTTTAATTCGATAGGTTATAACATAATATTTTATATTTAAGTTTTTATTAAGGTTATAGAAGAAGACCTGTTCTTGTGCCGACTCTTATGTTTGGAAGTGAATCATGGAAGTGGCAAAAGAAGGATGAAAGTAGAATAAATGCAGTAGGAATGAGATCTCTAAAACGACTATGTGTAATAAATCTGTATATGATAGAGTGTCAAATGCAAGTATACATAAGAAGTGAATGCGGTGCGAATGAAAGTGTTATGAACAAAATAATTAAAGGGTCGTTAAGATGGTTTGGACACATGGAAAGAATGAGCGAAGAGAGAATGGTAAAAAAGGTATATGTAAGCGACGTGAACGGTGCTAGGAATAGAGGAAAGCCGAGGAAAACGGGGCACGATCAAATCGATGGTTAGTTAGTTAGTTAGTTAGGTTATTATATAGTTATTGTGTAATACATAGTATACATCCAATAATTCTTAATAGGATTGTATCCCTGGTTGGAATTCGTTACTTCGATACAAAGAGAAATATTTTGACAGTGTAATTGCTACTTTTCCGGCAAGTGTTAGATTGCGGTGTACGTAGAATACCAAGCAAGAACGTACAATGACGGTATAATACGCAGTTACCAACAATGAGAAACAAATTGACGAATGGGGTTTCAGATTTTTGATGAGACAGCAGTGTTCTTTTGTCGGGTGTTATGAAGTTGTTGCTATTATTATTGTTTGTTTACGTAACGGTTACTTGATTCATTACTCTGAATGGCCGAAGATATAAAAGGAAGCCAACAAATTTATAAGACTTTTCTAACGATCGAATAGCAATTACACTTGTGTACATACGAACAAAATCGAGTAATTTTCTATTTACTATGTTTCGAAATTCAATGATGTCCGTTATTTTTTATACAATTAGAAATTGAACTATTGTAGTTTAACGAAGCCTTAAAAAATCACACGCAATCAATATAATGCATTACTAGAGATTGCCAAATCAATTTCAAAGAAATATTTCAGGATGTAATATAAACCTTCGCTCTTTGATTTTCATACCACAGAAGAAAAAAAAGCAAAATATTATTTATAAGTAACTATTAAAAATTTGTCAGACGTGGTGGTCGTAAGAAGGGAGGAATGGGGAATGTTGTTAACATAAAGCGATCACTTAACCCAACCAATGATAGGTCATAAGAATTAAGCGCCTCAACCACCATATTCTGTTTTTGATATTAATGAGTAAAGTGGAGGGACGTCGGGGAGTTGGTAGAAGGCAGCTGTCCTGCCTGCAGGACATCAAAGAGTGGACAGAAATAACAAGAGTTCAGAACCTGTTCCAAGTGGCGCAGGATAGAGATGCCTTTGCTGTAGTGATCGCCAACGTTGGGGGGACCTGACACGGTACTGAAAGAAGATATTTTTTAACCCACATTAGTTGAATAAAAGGTAATAAAATAATCTGGCGAGTTATTGAGCCTTTAATGGCATATAGGGTGTTGCAGGTTTTTAATATAACATTCACGTTTTTCCATGTTTGAGTTCTATATTTTATAGCACGTGGTATTTTTACAATTGGTTTCGAGCGAAATCTATAATTTGTAGCAACAAAAGCTTTTGCCATATTATACAGTTAGTATTTAATGACATATTCCATGAAAATCTCAAATTCGTCAAACGAAATGTGTGGTTTGCAAAATACGAGTAAACGCGGATTTCAATACGAAGTTTACTTTAATAACAAGGGGAAGGCATTATAATTGAAGTTGACTTTGGGATGGGATTTTACAGGATTGTAGCACCCCTTAAAAGTCGTCCATATTCAAATTAAAAAACTGCAATGGATAGCTTATTTCTAGGAAAAGACTTTTAACTTTTCACCATTGTTTATATATTAGAAATTTTGTCATTAGTTTCAATAGCTAGGTGACTGAGCGTCTTCTCTATTTCGCTAGCCGACTGGTCTCCGATTCAAATCCCGCGTCATTCGTTTTTTTTTAATGGTGAAAAGTTTATTGACTTTTTTTCTATAAATAGGTTGGCTATTGGGCTTTCTTACTTTGACTATGGACGACTCTTAGGGGGTACTACAATTCTACAAAATCCCATCCCGAAGTCAATTTCCTATGTCGGGCCATCCTCTTGTAAATGCTTTAGTACCGTGTACATCATTGTAATAAAAGGTTCGAAAATAATAGAATCAAATAATATTGACCTCAAACTGAGAATACTCCTCATCAAGACCTATGTATGAAGTACCTGATGTACGGCTGCGAGACATGGTGCCTATCCGAAAGAGATAAACGGAGACTAGAGGTTTTTGAGATGTGGTCCTATAGAAGACTATTAGGAATTTACTGTATAGACCACATTACAAATAAAGAGGTTCTCCAAAGAATCGAAGGAGGAAGGCACCTGCTTAGGACCTTGTCCGAAAGGCGTGCAAGATAGATCAAGAAGGCCTCTTGCATGCCATAATGGAGGGTATGACCGAGGGGACAAACTCTAGGGGACGCTCACGCCGAGAGTACCTGGAGGACCTGTTGGTGGACGTGCCCTGCTCATCATATGCGGATTTCAAAAGAGCCGCTCAAGACAGGGAAGAATGAAAGAGAATAATAGAGGAAATTGCTGCAAACCAATCCCAGGATTGAAACCAGAGAGAGAAAGAGACATAATTGTTGTTAAACATTGTTTCATTTAGGTGTTTCGCCTATTCTTACAATTATTTAAATATCAAATATAATTCAACGTTTCCAATGTGGTGGTATATAAAAATAGAGCTAAATACACGATTTGATAAGAACTCTGTGATTCCAATACGATTGTCTCCGGAGAGAAATGGCGCCGGTTTCACATACGACCGATAGTAAAAGTATTTTTGTTGAAAAGAAAGTTCCCAGAGACTCCATTGTGATCGTGCGACTGTTTGGTTCGAATCACAAAATTGCACGAAAAAATAATAATGGCGTTGGAATTATTGTCAGTACTTCGGGTACACGCGATCCGTTATTAAAATAATTTGTGTAGAAGAGAAACATAGTTTATTATCGGTTATTTTTACAAAAAAAAATTGTTGGGGAATTCAGTAATCAACTAGCAAGTATTTTAATGTATATTATAAGCATAGCAGAATGTAATGTTTTTCATATTCTTTCTCTCGTGTACTAAGAAAAAAAAGGATTGTCAGTGAATTTCTTCAATTACAGTCCTCAAACCTTCGTGAGTTACTTACAAAAAACTGTAAACAAAATATTATAATATATAAAATGAAATTTAATTGTATCTCAATAGAGACGAAGATGCAAACTGGAAACTGAATATGGTTGATCAAGGTGTTTACAGGACTAATGACCTGTCATTGGTTGGGTCAAGCGCACGCTTTACGTAATTACAACATTCCCCATTCCACCTATTTCTTTATGACCATGTAAGACAAATTTTTGGAGGTTGTATATTAGGGTGTCCCTTATTTTTCAAAGTTTTAATTTTACAATGCATAGGCTATTGTTTTATTCATTTGGGCCTAAAACATCCGAAATATTTTTTTTTCCTTATTCGGAACAGTGTAACCCGTGCCGACTTGCGCGTAAAGGTGTCCCATACAAATTGCCTCACTGGAGCGGCGCTTTGTCGTTGTTATTATCATTTAGTCTTGACTTGTCGGGTAGTAAACACAGATTGTTTTATATTTAGAAGATATCAGTGGAACTAAGAAGCAATTGAAAATGTATTTTCTTGGTTGATGAAGTAAATCACTAAATAACAGGTGTAAGCTACCACCTAATCGTCAGGTTCTCGCAGTTATATTTTTCAACATATGTGAAGTTAATTTGACTGTTAATGAAAGCGCAAATCTTGTCATTCTGTAGTGCAATATATTCTGAAAAAAGGTTAGAATACCTACTAGAACTGTTCCTAATTATGTTAAGAAGTAAGTGGACCTTTATCAGGTCTGACGAGAACTGCAAAAAATAGCAAGAAGATTCAGGACTTACATAGGCGCCGCGAAGAGAACTTTCAAGTTGAATTAGATAATTTATTCGATATCGTACACGCCGATGCTCTTGAATGTGCTGTGATATGACAGCATCTTATACAGGATGATTGAACGGAGCTGGTGTGCAAAAACTAGAAAGAGATTTGTTACTCTCTGCTTGCCGCCATCATATATACGAACTGACGCTCAAAAGTGCGTTTGAATCACAAAATCGATTGTATGAGATAATTATAGCGAACTCATTGAGCTTGCTATTATTTTTCTGAGTAGAGGCAATGAAAATAAAATAAAAATCAGACCTGCGGGCCCAATGCATCAAGCACGATGGATGGCAAGAGCTATTTACTCCTTAAAAATACGTTTGCTGCAGTCCCAGTTTAAAATGTGCGCTAAGGACAAACAAGCTTTACGAGATGTTTGTTTATTTATTGTGGCAGTTTATGTGAAGCCTTTGATTGAATGTAGTTTGGCGATAAAAGCTCCGAATCAAGATTTTTATTTTTTAAAAACCTTAAAAGATTACGAAGAAGTTAACAATTTCCAAAGCGGCTTTAAACAAGTTCAGTCAACATTTGTGGTACTTGTCAGAGGAAATGACAGAACGAGACAACGTTGATGAGTAGACCAAAGGAAACAGGTAGAAAACATACAAAAATAAAGTTTTGGTCATTCGAGAAAGAGATATGTTCCATCGAAGGAACAGATGTATGGCTCTCTATATGATACGCAAGTAGTGTTTAATCTGGTATTTAATTTAGAACTTATTTGTTTTATTTATAGGTACTAAAAGAATTTGTTATCTTGTTTTATAGAAATCTTTGAGTGATTTTCTTTCTGTCAAGAGTTAAGATTTATTTTCACGACTGAAACTTGATAGTAGTTTCCTTCAAGAAATTGTATCTTCATAGAAAGACAGCGCGGAGTTTGTAGAAGCTAAAAAGAAGGTTACAAGCTTAAAAGCAGTTAATGACACAGCTGAAAGAGCTGTTAATCTAATGACAGACTTTCATGGTTTGACTATCGCAGATGAATAACATAAGCAGTTCATATTATGTTGTGTGCAAGAACATAGAAAAATTTACCCAGACTGTAAAAAAAGAGACTTTTAAAGAGGAAATATCCAAGTAAATAAATATAAATTTGGATCATTTTTGATAATTACAAGAAAAGCATTATATAAATATATGTTTTCATCAATATTTATCTAACATGATGGTTTTAAATGATCATCTACAACTACATTTAAGAGACACTTAAAGCAGCTATTTTCTAAAACTTTGAGGGCAAGTCGGCACGGGTTAGAATTAACGTAGGAAGTTAAAATTATGTATTTGGGTAACTAGTAGACTACTAAACACAATTAGGGGGTATGCGTTTCAAAAATCCAAAAAAAAAATTTTTTGCCCATATAAGGGACACCCTATTGTATATATGTTACAAATCTATGTTTATCTTCACATAGCAGTTTCAATACGCCATCTATGTAGATTTGATTACATATGTTAATCTTTTTAAGATTAATCTATATAATCCACACACTAACGCCATCTATGGAGATTAATTTTTAGCATTTAGCAAACTACTTTATTAACACAATGTGAAGGCTATCGCCATTAGCGCATTGTTTAGAAGCAGCCTGGAGATATCACTCCTATCTATAAATCCAGTATTCGTATACAAGTATAAGTATACATTTACAAAAAAATTTATATTGTCACGATAAGCATGATTATTAATTTTTTTAATTAAATACCGAATGCTAACTTTTCTAAAAATATATATTTTTTTAACGAACAGAATAGTATACTAATCATCAAATAAGTAGTATATTTATTTGAATGTGTAGCATAATATATTAAATTCATGCAATTATATCTTTAAGTTTAGCCATCACGTGTTGTGAATTCTCATTCGATTACCCTTATTTAAAAATAGTCATTAAAAATATAAATGTTACCAAGGAAGGACGTCTGGAGTGCGAAACTGTTTGTGAAAAGCACAAAAATATCTTGTTTTTTAAAAGTTATTTTTGATAAATGCAATAATTATTTTTGGTAATATGGTAAAATCTTGTTATATTTGTCCCTAAACGTCTTATATCTCTTGAATTATATATATATATAGTATAGTATATATATATATATATATATATATATATATATATATATATATATATATATATATAATAACTAACTAACTAACCATCACGCCGTCTCCCTGAAGGGGTAGGCAGAAAGAATGGACTGCCACACTTTTCTTCCTGACATATTTCTCTCGCTTCCTCAACATTCATACATCGTGTCATGCACGCGCGTCGATTTCTCTGACTCCTCACATGGCCGACATTCAATATTTGATTTATTTGATCGTGCCACGTTTTCCTCGGTCTTCCTCTATTTCTGGTACCATTTACATCATTAACATATAATTTTTTACCATTCTTTCTTCATTCATTCTTTCCATATGTCCAAACCATCTTAATGATCCTTTCATTATTTTGTTCATGATTACCATCATTCGCACCGCATTCACTTTTATATTTTCATTCGACACTCTATCATACACAGAGTATCCACACATTCGTCTAAGAGATCTCATTTCTACTGCATTTATTCTACTTTCATCCTTCTTTTGCCAGTTCCATGCTTCGCTTCCATACATAAGGGTCGGTAGAAGAACACCATTGTGCACTGCCATTCTAGCTTTTTTGGATAGGTTTTTGTTTGCGATGACAACTTTAAGTGCACCATTCACTTTGTTGCCTGCCCCAACCCTTCTTTCAATATCCCTCTCCACTCCCATCTCTTGTAAACATACTACCTAAATACACAAACTCAACTACTTGCTCCAAATTTTCACCATTCACGCTAATGTTGCAGACTGTCGTGGTTTCTTCCTTTTCAAAAATCATTACCTTGGACTTATTAACATTCATCAGCAGATCATTTCTCATGCATACCTCATACATGTTAATATATATATATAATATATATATTATTACATATACATATTATTATTATTACATGGCATATTATTACATACATATTAAAGAGCATACATATACATACATACATACATATATATATATTATTATTACATATTATTATTACATACATACATATTATATACATTATTATTATTGCCATATTATTGGCCATTATTGTTATTATGCCATTACATACATACACATATTACATACATACATATGTTATTATTACATACACATACATATACATATTGGCTGCCATACATGGCTATTATTATATACATATACATTATTACATACATACATGCTATTATTATCTTTAAATCCTATTTTGTAACCTATTGTAATATGTTTATACACGTAATGTTACATATGTACAATCACGGTTATATAATAATACTTCGTTACCTTCATACAATTTATTTTATTCGTCAATAAATAATTCTTCCCATTGTGTAACACAATTTTCCCATCAGTATCCCGCGCTTTCTCGATGCACTTCCTCCACGATGCGTCAAGCTACATCCTACGTAGGCTCCGTCTTCATTGCTTCTTCCGCATTCTTACCTCGCGAATATCTTCGGAATTACAGATCACGAACTGCTCCCGAGAAGTAGGGAAAGGCGTAACTTCAATTCATGGGAAAATTATGTTGTTTATTTACTCAAAGCGCAAACAATAGTTTATTATTTATTGTTACTTGAACAATGATATAAAACTTCATATTTAATAATAATATAAATGAAAACATTTTATAGAAATGACATGTTTAGCCTTACTACATTATCAAATTTTCTAAAACTTCTCGAAAACTGACGTTTTTATTCATATTAAAAGTTTTTTATAAATTTTCATTTGTATACTTACGAAAATAACGAAAACATATATCATAACTAAGTTTTTTAAATATTATGTTTTATGATTCAAATATGTACCTACAGATATAAAGATTGATTTTTTTTTTAGATTTTCTCGGCTAAATTTTAAAAAAATCGTGATACTATTATAAATAAGTGTAATATACATTTTTTACTTCCATGAGTTATGGACATCCTATTCTGGAAACATATTTTTTCTTTTCTTTTTTGTTCTATTCGAATAGGTATATCAATAGTTAAAAAAAATACGTATGTTTACAAAAGATGGGCGAGTGGAGAGTGATATTGAAAGAAGGGTTGGGGCAGGCAACAAAGTGAATGGTGCACTTAAAGTTGTCCTCGCAAACAAAAATCCAAAAAAGCTAAAATGGCAGTGCACAATGGTATTCTTCTACTGACCCTTATGTATGGAAGCGGAGCATGGAACTCACAAAAGAAGTATTAAAGTAGAATACATGCAGTAGAAATTAGATCTCTTAGACGAATGTGTATGATAGAGTGTCGAATGAAAATATAAGAAATGAATGCGGTGCGAATGATGGTGTTATGTACAAAATAATGAAAGGATCATTAAGATGGTTTGGACATATGGAAAGAATGAATGAAGAAAGAATGAAGAAAAAATATATGTTCACTATGTAAATGGAACCAGAAATAGAGGAAGTTCGAGGAAAACGTGGCACGATCAAATAAGTCAAATATTGAATGTCAGAGAAATCGACGCGCGTGCATGACACAATGTATAAATGTTGAGCATCAAACACGTCTATTATACATATCTATTAACTCTGTCAGGTAACCATGATACCAGGTGGAAATAACAAGTGCTTTATTACAGATTAAGAGATAAGTTTCTCCACAATAAGACCTATGAATTGTAAAGAAGGCATTCTCATTGCTTCCACTACGTGCAGACGCGTTTATCTCTCCTGGAAATTTTTATTTACTGAAGTATATGTTTTCTATTCCTATTATTGTACAAATAATAAAAGAATGACAGGCTTTATCACTCCTCTTTTTCCAGCCATTTCGGTGGACTTTCTATTATTTTTTTTTAGTATACAACAGGTCGCTTGAACCCAATTACTGTATACAATTTGTTTTTAAGCTCATATATTGATTCTCGTGACATGTGATTAGCCATTTTATTTTTACGAGAATTCTACACCAGACCAAAGACAGTGTGACAATCGCACTGCCATCGCCGGGAATCGAACCCGGAATTTCAGTATGGCAGTCAGAGCTCTTACCACTCTGCCACGAAGGTCGTCATTTTACTTATGAGTATCTTATTTATTTGCCCATACTATTAAAAACGTGTAAGTGTTTGATAAATAGAAATCTGTTGTTGATACAATATAAAAATCCGAATGTTGTTATTAAAGCATTTAATTTCTTCCCCACACTAAAAACCATTACGGCACTGGTACTCTCGCCATTATATGATAGCATTGTGTTGTTTTATAATGGCTCCCGACACTTCCCACTAGCTCTGCAAATGAACGGTAAATCAGTTTAATTATGCATTTAATAACGAGCATCTACAAAAAATTTCCACAGGGAAAATTTCTTTTGGTACCTACTTAAATTCAAAGGCGTTTTTTTATCCTTCGTATATTACATGTACAAGGGTTTATTAAGTTGCTTAATTAAGTGGCAATATTATACAGGGCGTGATTTTATGAACACATTAAATTAATTTTACAATGAGAGTGAGCAGAATTGATTTTACACGGACAATTATGTTACATAGCGTTATTTATGAAATCTCTATGTTCTGCTTAGTCACACCTATACGGTACATAGTCTCAAGGATTTTTCACAATTCGATTCTACCCTGCGCATGTTGTTTACCATTAATTGAAGTGATAAGAAGTTTCTAATGGAATCTTCTTTTCTCTAGTCATATCTCTACTGCTGGGGCTCCTCTTTTTAAATAGTCCCCTTTTTTTCTCTCTTGCGCGAATTTTATCCATATTCTTCCGCCTACTGGTATTGTGTCCGACTGAATTCTTGCTAGGTGTGCTAAGCTACCAATCATTGGGGAGAAGGAGGAATATCTACTTGGAAGTTCACTCCTGCTGCCGTATACATAACTCGGATGTCCTGAGTGATGCAGGTCTATTTGTCCCTGACCTTCGTCAAAGACATCACATATTGTTTTATTTGCCACACTGCAGAACCAACCTGCCAATGGTTATGCCTGTGGATAGAAAAATCTTATTTCTGAATCGGATCGCCTCGGAGGTATATCGAGGACATATATCGTGATAGTGTGAGTTGCCTCAGGGATGCAATATCAATATTATGATTCCTTCTGATTCTTAATCTTTAGGTTTTTTTATGCTTCTCTTATAAATTCTTATAATGCAATTAAAAACGATCTGGAATTATATGTCTGTAATGTTTGTGATATAAATTTAATGAAATGTTTTCAGCCAATATTTTCTGGGGTCGATCGAAGCCTCTTTTCCTTCCCATGATCTCCACATCACGACTCTGGGTGCTCATTTATCCATTCCATGTCTGACCATTTCTGCCCATTTCAAAACATGCATTGTAAAAAAAAATCTATAATTTGTTTTGGTTGTAGTTTTTTTTTAGTCAACAGGTCGTTAGAACCCAATTGCTGTATACAATTTGTTTTTAAGCTTTTATATTGATTCTCATGACACGTGATATGTAGTTAATCTATTGCCAAGTGAATTCTACACAAGATCATATTTTGGAACGTTTACGACAAAACTTAAAAACTAAACTTTGGTTGTAGTTTTTTTTTAGTCAACAGGTCGTTGGAACCCAATTGCTGTATACAATTTGTTTTTAAGCTTTTATATTGATTCTCATGACACGTGATATGTAGTTAATCTATTGCCAAGTGAATTCTACACAAGATCATATTTTGGAACGTTTACGACAAAACTTAAAAACTAAACTTTGGTTGTAGTTTTTTTTTAGTCAACAGGTCGTTGGAACCCAATTGCTGTATACAATTTGTTTTTAAGCTTTTATATTGATTCTCATGACACGTGATATGTAGTTAATCTATTGCCAAGTGAATTCTACACAAGATCATATTTTGGAACGTTTACGACAAAACTTAAAAACTAAACTTTGGTTGTAGTTTTTTTTTAGTCAACAGGTCGTTGGAACCCAATTGCTGTATACAATTTGTTTTTAAGCTTTTATATTGATTCTCATGACACGTGATATGTAGTTAATCTATTGCCAAGTGAATTCTACACCAGATCATATTTTGGAACGTTTCCGCTTTTGTTATACTCGTATAACAATAGCATAAACGTTCAAAAATAAATCTTTATAATATCTGTCAGATCATGTAAACAATTTTATTATATTTTAAAAATGTATCTTTATAATATGTATAACTGAAGAAGGACTGGTTGTCCGAAACATGTCTGTCATTTTAATTTTTTTAATGCTAGTTTTGTATATACAAAGTATATATAAAAGAAAAAGAAAAATAAAGCATCTGCAACACAAAGCATGGCGAACATAGAAGAAATATTTAATAATTTTTTAATAATTTGTTATTTCGTTCTTAATTTAAATGTGTTTTTAATGTGATGTGAGATTGTTATACATTTTTATTCTCGCGATACGTGTAAGCAATAACAGTAAACAAAATAAAATTTATTACGAGCATGTGTATCACTTTTTTCGTAAAGTGTTTTCTCGAGCGAAGAAAATCATCTTGCATTAGTTAATCACCAAATCTGTAAAGAGAAAAAAACTGGTATATTTCGCCAGGTCAACGAACAAGTTGAATAACATTATTGTCTGCAAAAGAACCGATTCTGCTTTTTTGTACCATTTTATTTGACAATCACGAGTGGAATGAAATGAAGTTATTTATAAGAAAATTTTCACACAGTTATCTCTTTCTTTCGTTCGTTTTTTTACCATACTTAATGTCAAGTTTATTGTGAAGTCAAAATATTATAAACTGTTAACTTGAATACGGGCGCATTGAAATATTTTCTATTGATATCTAACGTAACCATTTAATTTGAAATATCTTATTATAGAAGCATTGCACCATAACATATTCTTAAACCTAAATAAAAAGGATGCACAGTCAAACTAGTGCGCACTGATTAATTAATTTAAAATTTGTTTTAAAATTTTAACAGATTCAATATACATTTATTGTTGATTCAACAAAGTAATCATAGTCATCAGTTTAATTATATTTTATGTGAGTGACGTTTTTCGCTATGGTAGGGCATTCTCAAATTTCAAAAATATTTGTTAAAACCCTAGCAGGTTGAAACATGTCACTTAACATGTCACAAACTAACTAATCATCATGCCGTCTCCCCGAAGCGGTAGGCAGAAATAATGGACCGCCATACTGTTCTTTTCTGACATACTCGTACATCTATCGAATGTCTAGAACATATAGTATACCTACTTATTACGAGCTTAAACTTTTTCGGTATGCCCTTTATTCATTTTTATGTTTTAAGCATTAGTTTCGTAGTTAACCACTCTACCCTTTTTGTACCAACCGGTTTCGAAACAACCTATAGCTTCATCAGCGTTAATACTTAAAATAATATATTTATAAAATCATAGTGAAGTAATAACATTTTTAGCATTTGACTAATACTATTCCAGTTTGTGTCATATATTTACAATCACTTACAAATAATTTGAAAGAAAAAAGTACTAAATTTGGAATATCGTAATCAAATCCATAATTCATATTTAAGATTATTCAAAGTTATTTTTAGGAAATTTAAAATAACTATTTTTAATCCACAAAATATTAAAAATACGAAATGTTTCGGAGGACACCTCCATCTTAAGGTGTATTTTTATATAATTAAAACTAAACAAAATACTAGTATAAAAAACGCATTTAAAATTCGATACAATAATTTTAATTTAAAAATGATTTCAATTTCCTAAGTATATTACTATGGAATTCCACAATGTTAATGCCTTAGCGTTCAATAAAGTTATTTTTAATTTGTAGTTGTTTACATGGTATATTATAATTTATGTTAAAAAAAATATCGAGATTTTAGAAGTTTTGTTATATTTTATGTGATATGCTAGAATAATATTAAATATTTTCACATTTTGAAACTTTTGGAAACGCATGTTTTCATCAATAAATATGTACTATTTACTACAGAGTTTCGCATAATTTTTCAGAAAACGACTTAATTTTTAAATGTTTGTTTAATTGCTCATATTTTCAAAACCATTTACTATATAATACATGTAAGACTCTCAGACCGAATTAGAAATACTGAAATACGTAGAAGATCGCGAGTAACGGATGTCGTCGAAAAGATGGCTAAGCTTAAATGGTTGTTTTCGGGACATGTTGCCAGATTGGTAGACGAAAAATGGACCAGAAGGGTGGTGGAGTGAAGACCTCGCGAGGACAGAAGAAACAGAGGGAGGCCTTCCACACGATGGTCCAATGACATTCGAAGAATTGCTTATGATTGGATACGAAAGGACAACGTGGTTCTCCACGACCAAAAGGGTGGTGGAGTGGAGACCTCGCGAGGACAGAAGAAACAGAGGGAGACCTCCCACACGATGGTCCAATGACATTCGAAGAATTGCTTATGATTGGATACGCAAGGACAACGTGGAGAAGTATGGCGCCTTTGTCTAACAATGGATGACAATGGGTGTTTAAGTAAGTAAGTAAAACTATTTGTGACATAATATGAAAAACGTATATATTGTACGGAGTATATTGTAAGATGGGTACGACAAAGAAGAAAGGCAGAATCAAGGACCGTGAGAACAACATGGGACGGTTTATCTCAAAGAAGCAGACCTCAAATACACTATCCAAGATGATGGAAAGACAGCTGGCAGTACACATACATCCCAAGAAGGATCTTGATGCAGAGATTAACAGGCCAAATTACCATCACTAAAAAGAAAAAGATATTATATGTTATACTTCTGGGATATAAGACATATATTAAAATTTATTTATCACACGTTTCAATAATAAGTACCACGCAAGTATAAAAATGAAAAATTTAAATATCTCCCCTTTGTACCTCAACAACCAGCCTTTTTAATCTGACCTACCGCTCTATAATCTAAAGCCGATCTGAATAATGGCTTTCCACGTCGGACATTACGGAGTGGACGCCCTGTGATTGCGGCTAAAGTGAGGTTAGGAATAGTTTAGTCAACGGGTAATGTATTGCGGTGTCGATTCTCAGATTTATATCGGGAATTAGGGGGCATTACTCAGTGGATGCTCGTTACTACAATTTACGTCCCTCTCGACCTGAGTGGGTTTACATAACTGTAGCATCGCGGCTGGAAGTGGGTACCAGGAACGACGCATGCATAAAACTAATTAAATCAATTAAGAATATTTCAATAAATCTTCGTCTTCTTCTTATTCTTCCTTATTGTAGACCTATGTGGTCTATTCTCCGGAGTATTGCTCCTCCTGTGAGGTAGATTCCCAGCTGTCTTTCCATATTTTAGGAGGTCTTTCATGAGGAGGAGTCCCATGAGTCCCATATAGGGGAGTCTGGTGGTGTCCATTCTCTGAACATGACTGTACCAGTCCCTTTTTTGCTGTCTGCACCAACTTGTAATATCCTCAACCTCACATATCTCTCTTATTCTGGTGTTCCTCAAGCGATCCCTCAGCGTCTTGCCTGCTATCGACCACAGTGTCTTCATTTCGGAAGTCCTCAAATCTACAAATGTTTTTTTCTTTATGATATATGATTGAAGTAGTTAACTTGTTTCAAACGCAGAATTATCTTCTGTTTATGAAGAGCTTAATTCGTAATTAAGTAATTTGTCTAAATATATATTGAATGGGAATGACAATATCAAATATCATTTCAACAGAAGTCTTCATTCGTATTAATTATTTAATATAGAGTTGTATTTATTGATTTCATTATTTATTGTTTCTTGAACAATGATGTAAAACTCTGTATTAAATCATTAATACGAAGGAAACGTATGTTTTCTATAAGTTTGATTTTATTGTGTATATTTGTTTTATTGATGGCAGTGTGATTGTCGTGCTGTCTTTGGTCTGGCGAAGAATTTACGTGACAATAAAATGTTGATAGTTTAGCTACCTATCACATGTCACGAGAATCAATGTGATAGCAATTCCCTTTACATCGATTCGGCTCGCGCTGTAATGATGTAAAGAGCGATTCAACATCAAAATAATAATAATAATAATTAATACGAACGAAAACGTCAGTTTTCTAGAAGTTTTATTATATTTTATGGGAATGACATGTTTCACCCTTCTAAGGCACTATCAAATGTTCAATGACAATGCCTTAGAAGGGCGAAACATGTCATTTACATAAAATGTAATAAAACTTCTAGAAAACCGACGTTTTCGTTCATATTAATTATTTAATATGGAGTTTTACAGCATTGTTCAAGAAACAATAAATTATAATAATTGTAAATGATTGACGTTTATCGCCTTGCAAATAATATTTTAACAGATGTTGTCATTCGTATTAATTATTTAATATACAGTTTTATACTATAGTTCAAGAAACATTTGACAATACCTTAGCGAAGCGATTCTTTTAGCATATTTTTATTTTATTTATATTTTTACTGCGGGATTCATTACAATTCTCACATTTATCTTATTTTTTCTGCAACCCATTTGCTAGACTTATCGCGTGATCTGTTTGGAGCTATTCTGAATAGATTCGTGAAACTGATACAAAATAATTTACTAATATTGTAATACATATTTTTTTGACAAAACGCTTTTTTCTAAATTTTCTCATAACATTTTTCACAAAGAACTGCCGCTATCCAGATTAGCTTCATGAAAAAAAATCTGTTTGCGAAAACTAAATTACAACGCAAAGTGTAGGTTAATATACTCGTATTAGAAATCATACTAAAAATATTCACATTTACTGTAGCATTACCATCACCATTTTTTAAATTACTTAGCCTAATCAGTAGGTACGTGAGTCTTAATCGTTCTAAATTCTTTAGCCTAGTATTGCGTTATTACAAGGGACCCTTAAGCTTTGGTTAATGGCCGTGGTTAACTGAGCCAGAGCCCTGGCTGAGGTGTGACGAAGGCTGTCTTGGGTCCACCTGACATAACTCAAGGGCGGATCTACTAACAAACATGCAGTACTTATTTATTATCTTGTGACTGTACACTTAACCTTACTTATTTATTATCTTGTGACTGTACACTTAACCTTAATAATTTCTGAACACAAAAAATGTTGAAACGAGCTATGGCTCTTTAATCGCAGTTTTACAGCAAACTGTTTAACGCACATCGAACATTCGTATAGTTTTTCGAGGGAATAAAATGGCTCGTGTTCTTTTAAATTTACTTTGCGAGCGAATTTTATATTGCATTTCTTACTTGCAATTGCATAAAATTATTATTTTTATATCGTTTTTGTTTTTTATTTTTTATACGGTGAACACTAAGTTAATGGAATTCACTATTTGAATATGTTTCTTATATTTCCTTTAATTAGTGCAATTTATGATGTTTCAAAATGATCAAATATTATAATGTAAAATAATTTTATAAAGCAACAAAATTTAAATATTGTAAAATATTTTAGTTTTAAGTCAATTTCTTTTTCTATTTTCTGAATGTCCATAATTATTTTATATGTAACTTATCCCTTTTGTTCCATAATGAGTTTTCTACTCATGGGAATACAATGTAACTATTGTATGTTTATAAATAAATAAATAAAAATACTTTTACTTACTTCCTATGGCCATACAACTCTTGAACAGTTTTAGCCTCCTTGATGATTTTTCGCCAAGCTCCTCGATCCTGCGCCTTTTGCTCCCAGCAGTCCGATTTGCCCAAACTAGCCAGGTCAGCCAGAACATTGTCCATTAGGCACTGTCTAGGCCTTCCTAGAGGTCTTACTCCAGTCGGTCTAGACGCGTACAGGGTCTTGATTGTTCTGATCTCTTCGGCTCGGCATACGTGCCAATCCATGCTAGTCGACCGGCTCTCACGGTGCTCGTTATAAGGGGCTGCTGGGTCATCGTACGGATCTCTTGGTTGGTCCTATGCCTTTGTAGTGTAAAAAGTTAACCCAATAATTGAAGTTATGTAAATATAATGCACTTGTGAAATTTGTATAATAATAAACCATTTTATTTAAGTAAATTAGTTTATACAACGTTATTTAAATAAAGTGTTTTAGATACAAATTTTACAAGAGCATTATTATCATATTATTGCGGGAAGAAATACAAACCCAAATAAACAAGACTGCTGCAATCTCTGGGGCTCTAAAATTCACAATATGGAAAAACAAAGACATGGCCATTAAGCGTAAGATGAGAATCTATAAAGCATGCGTAAGACCAATAATAACATATGGCGTCGAAGCAAGGGCAGACACAGGAAGGACCAAACAAGTTCTGAGGATTTCCGAAATGAAGAGTCCGAGGACGATAGCAGTCAAGACACTGAGGGATCGCGTGAGGAACACCAGAATAAAAGAGATATGTGAGGTTGAGGATATTATAAGATGGAGCAGACAGCGAAAAAGGGACTGGTACGGTCATGTTCAAAGAATGGACACCACCAGACTCCCCTACATCGCATTGCATTATCAACCTCATGGGACTAGTCCTCGTGGAAGACCTCCTAAAAGATTGAGGGACAGCTGGAAATCTACCTTACTGGAGGAGCAACACTCTGGAGAACAGACCACATAGGCCTACAATAAGGAAGAAGAAGAAGAAGATTATTATTAAATGTAATAATGTCACACCACAAATTAAGTACTTCATACGAAAGTTTGAAGTAATGTACTACTTTTTATGTGCCTAACTGTTTATTTTAGTACATACTGTCCGAAATAGTCCGTGAGGGCACTAGTTACCCGGTAATTTATTGTAATTTATTACCCCGTGTGATTTTAGGAGATTTATATACGACCCGTGAACATCTCGGACGTCCAGAGCGCCGTTAAACACCAAGGAATATATGTCTGGCCTCTCCTCTCCGTCACGCGAGAATCTTAAATCTCCTTTAATTTTTATCGTTACCGTAATCGTTACTCATTTACTATTTTAAACAGCCATGTAGATACCTATAAATTACCCCGCTTAAGTACTTACAGTACCTACCCAGCGGTAAGTATTACACATCGGGCTTAAGAAAGAAACTATCGGTCATAATCGGCTAACTTCGGCTTTGAAGAGCGTTGTCACTATCAGCGGACTGTAAGAGCTTCGTTCGACAGTGTCTACAGTCTCTTTCTTAAGCCCGATGTGTATTACTTATCGACAGGTAATGAACTCATGGGTATTTTTTGTTTCTTGAACAGTAATTTAAAATTACATATTAAATATTAACAATTAAGAAAAACATCATTTATATAAAAAATAAATAAAAAATTAGGGCAATTTTTTTACATTTTATAAGTTTTCAGGAATATTACAAAAATATATACTTTTTATAAGAAGTTATAATCAAAATATGACTAGCTTAATTTATTCGTTATTTTATCTGTTAATTTCGTTATATTATTAATCAAAACGAAATCTGTTCCATCTATGTATGTTAAGTTAATTTATCTCGTTTCAACAACGTTACAGCTTCATCATCGGGAAAATTATATTTCCGGTAGTTATAGAATTAAATAAACTCATTGTAATGGAATGAACAGGATATATACGAGTATATTATATTATAGTATAATATAATATAGGTAATGAAAATATAATAAAAATGCAAAAAATCTTTTTAAAATGCATATTTACTTAAAATCCACTTATGTTTGTGTCTCCGACCGGTTTCGGCATCTCGTTGCCATCTTTCTACCATCTTCATTCTACACCAGAAGATGGCAGCGAGCTGCCGAAACCGCAAACATTAATGTATTTTTTCTAAATATACGTTTTACATTTTTTTTATTTTTTATTTACAATGAACTTCTACCATGAAATTTTAAATAACAACATGAATTTTTATAATATAATATTATTTTCAATATGAACGAACTGTTTAATTGTAATGACTTCTTATGATATATAACTATTAAAATAGTTGGTTGTAACACCTGATGATGCCAACATTGGTTTTCGAAAGGGCTGTCGCGACGCTCAAAAATTGAGTAAATTTTAATATTGAATATATTATAACAGTGTTATAAATTTTACCATTTGATAATGTCGAAGTATCATAGTGTTTCGGCCAAAACAACGGACTATTTATTAAAATAGGATTAGATTAATTTTGATCATTTTATTTATATCAATAACAATGCTTTTCAAGGTCAATTTGAAATTATACAATATAACTCATTCAACCAGTGATACTTGTATAAGTTCGACATCAATAAGGCAGATTATTCCCGTAATATATGGAGTATTTGTCTCTTGTTCCGTCAATATAAAAAATCGAATTTCAAAGTGATTACCTCCTAAATTACATTGTTCTTCTTACCGCGCGCATCGCTAAAAGCACTTATATCACATAACACGTCGTTTTTGAACTATAAGATTAAAAAAGCTGCTATTCTCTGAGTGCTCGCTGACTTTGGTTTTTGTTCGTCTGCGTGATTCTTAAATGTCTGAGATTTTTTGGCTATTATGCTCTTTGGGCCTTTATTCCGGTGAAGTTTTTATTCATTATGAATGCCTCACCGTTAATCCCAGACATTAAACACCTAAAGAGCGCATTGAAACCATTTCATTACATGACTTTGGCAGTTAATCTTCCTTTTATTTTTGAGTGTGTCATAATCCGTACTTTGCAAAGATAATACATATTTTAATAGTTTAAAATCGTGTAAGCTAATACCATTTGACTAGGAAAACAAACGTGGTCTTCGTTTGAGTCCCCTATTTTTATTCTTCTTCTTTTAATAGATCTGACGTTCTGTGACACAGAAATCATGTCTCGTCGGATGATGAGGTCCAGCTGTCCTTCCATCTCTTCGGCGGTCTTCCAGGTGGGCGGTATCCGGAGGGGATTTCATAAGCGGCTGTATATGCAAGTCTGTCACCCATTCGGGCTACATGGTCCCTCCAGTATCTTCTTCTGGATCTACTCCACTGAACGATATCCTCTATGTCGCAAGTTTTTCTTATGTTACGTTGCGGACACGATCTCGGAGAGTTTTTCCAGTAATTGATTTTAGGACCTTCATCTCTGATGTTCTTAGTAGTCCTTGGTTCGCACAGTGTCGACCCGCGTCTCTACAGCGTACGTCATGATTTTTTTTTTAATATATCAAATTCAATCATGTAAAAATCAACCGGTTCGTTCTATAGAAAGAAAAACTATTTTTTTTAGTTAATTCTTGTTTAACTCCAGGCATTTTAAAATCATCGAATGTAAAGGGTTCTTTTACGCTCTTAATTTTATTACCGACTTTTTGTCAATAGTTTTCTATGATCTTACTCTAAAAAATGTGCCTATTAATTTTAATTTGATTTATTGCAGTAACCCGCATATAAATATATTATGGATTTAAGCTTATGTACATATTTAATAGATATAATTACCTTGATCATAAAGTATCCATGGATAACATAATACAATGACCATTGGCGGTTCGAGGCTTGTTGTGATTTTGTATAATTTTATACTCATTCTAACAAGAATATTATTCAGATGCACAAAATGCACTGAAGCAGCATTCCACAATTGGTTAAACTAAAATAAGTTAATAAATACTGGTTTTTTTTAAATCATATTTATTTAATGATGATTCTGCTTTATTTGATAGTTACTACAGTACATTCTGCTATAAATTAATAAACTTTCGTATGAAGCACTTAATTTGTGGTGTGACATTATTAAATAAAATAATAATACACCTTTAGTAATTTGTATTAACACCACTTTATTTGGTAACACCAACCGGTTTCGCTCCCACCGCGAGAATAAACTAATATAATAATATTTAGTTTATGCTCTCACCCTGACAATGCTCCGGCGGTAGCGAAACCGGTTGGTGTTACCAAATAAAGTGGTGTTAATACAAATTATTTTAAGCATATTATTATTTTATTTTATGAATTAATATGTAATTTAGAGTTCCATTTAAATAAGACTACTCGCAAAGACACCTGTGTATTAATACTCGTATCACAATGAATATAAAACACCATTTGTAATAATTTGTTTTAATAGCCATATACAATTTCTAGTTTATTCCTCAAATCACTTTTTACTAGTGCCGTGTCAGGTCCCCCCAACGTGGGCAATTACTTCAGCGAAAGCACCTCTGTCCTGCGCCACTTGGAACAGGTTCTCAACTCTGATGGTAACGACGTGATAGTTTGTTGTTGTTGTTGTATAACCTAATATAACAATGCTAATAAAGAGAGTAGCAAAACATATTTTTATCATGTTATAAAACATTACGAACCGCCTATGGTTGCATCGTAGATCTGGCTCTATTTTATTTCTTTTTTAGGGTAGATCGTTAATGTCATATTACGTTTTAATAACCCTTTATAATGCCCTCTCACGTGATTCTGGATGACGAACACTATGGGATATTAAAGTCTGAACATTCCTGAGCGGCCGTCCCTTTGAACAGTCGGCATTCTTCATATCAGAGCGAGATTGTTCTGAACCACGCCGAACATCGATTCGCTTGTCAATGTCTCTTTTATTGTACCACAAAGAGCAAAGGTCGTCATCATTACTTGACAGAATAGCACACAGTACCTACTGAGATTTATACGTTTTATAAGTTCAACCAGTCATGTCAATACTAACACATACAATTTATATCAATTTAAGAAGTACATTTTTAAATTCATTTTACGCGTTTTTTTTATCTATTTCATTGTGTCACCGTCGTTTTATTAATATATTTGAGCCATTGAACCTTTAGAGATGCTGTTTTTTTTTTTCAAAAGCTCAATATTTTGGACGAAGGGGTGTGAAGCATATTTTTTTAATTAATTAATGTTTAACAATGTTTATTAACAATATTAAAATATAAAATAAAAACTTGTTTCGGACACAGAAGCCTTTCATCAGTGTTTTTAGAATTTTGTATATAAAAACGAAATTGGATCAGCAAACTCAAAAATAGAAAAAATGTGAATTTAAAAAATCGTAAATAACTTAAATAATTTATATTTTTAATTGAAATTTCTTGGTAAAAACATTTTCAATAATGAAAACAAAAAAAATATATCCAATTTTTTATTATTATTAATCACTTGTGTTTATCGTCTGACGATTTTAAATTAATAAATGTTGAACAATGTTTATTAACAATATTAAAAAATAAAATAAAAACTTGTTTCGGACGCAGAAGCCCTTCATCAGTGTTTTTAGTATTTTGTATATACAAAAAAGCTAACAGGAATAAATAAAAATGAAAATTGGATCAGCAAACTCAAAAACAGAAAAGATGTGAATTTTAAAAATCGTAAATAACTCAAATAAATAATATTTTTAATTGAAATTTCATGGTAGAAGTTCATTTTAAATAATGAAAACAAAAAAATTTTCACAAATTTCTTTATTATATAATTATTTAGTGTGCTTCCATTTGTGTTTATCGTCTGACGATTTATATCATAATTATAAAGAAATTTTGTATAACTTTTTTTTTGTTTTCATTATATAAATAACACACTTTAACTATCCAAATTTCTAAGTCAATTTATGTTTCAAATGGTATTATAAGTTGACTTATGAATATTTTAATTAGTATTATTAGCTTCGGTATTCGATATACATAATATAAATGGGTTATCCGTCGACATTGAACTATGTAAAAATCGCCACGAATTTTATAATATTTAAGCTCCCATAATTTACTATATTTGTGAAAATTCAAATGTTAACAAAACAACTTGTATGACATTTTTAAAAGTTGAAGGCCTCAATAAATAAAATGCTAATTAACTTCCAAATATTGAAAACCAATTTCATTTTTAATTATGTACATAAAAATAAGATTATAAACATGCGATATAAACGAAATAAAGTTTATATCGTTCTCTCGATGATGAAGGTGTAAAACCTTCAAAACATGTCGAGAAAAAAAAAACTATAAAGTAGTTTCATCTTCTCTGGTTTCAATCCTGGGATTGGTTTGCAGCAATTTCCTCCATTATTCTCTTCCATTTTTCCCTGTCTTGTGCGACTCTTTTGAGATCTGCATATGATGAGCAGCGTACGTCCACCAACAGGTCCTCCAGGTACTCTCGGCGTGGGCGTCCCCTAGAATTTGTCCCCTCGATCATACCCTCCATTATGGCATGCAAGAGACCTTCTTGACGTATTACATGGCCGATCCATCTTGCGCGCCTTTCGGACAAGGTCCTGAGCAGGTGCCTTCCTCCTTCGATTCCTTGAAGAACTTCCTCATTCGTGATGTGGTCTCTCCAGGAAATTCCAAAGAGTCTTCTATAGGACCACATCTCAAAAGCCTCTAGTCTCCGCTTATCCCTTTCGGATAGGCACCATGTCTCGCAGCCACACATCAAGACACTCCATACATAGGTCTTGATGAGGAGTATTCTCAGTTTTAGGTCTATATTATTTGATTCTATTATTTTCGACCTTTTATTAAATGCAAGCCTAGCCTGATGTATACGGCTGTCGACCTCGCTCTTAGACCGACCGTCCCATGTTATTTTGCTCCCGAGGTAGACAAACTCCTTGGTGTTCTTTGGTGGAACTCCTGACATCACTACTCTCATCTGATGTTGCGTTCGGCCTACAGTCAGCAGCTTTGTTTTGTCCTTATTTATCTTCATGTTGTAGCTATCTTGAAGAATGTCTTGCAAAGTATCTAAGGCCTCCTGCAGTTCTTCCTCACTTTCAGCAACCATAGCAATATCGTCAGCAAACCTTATCATGTCTATCTTTTGCCCGTGTATCCTTACACCTTCTCTGTGACTCATTCTCTCTCTCAAGTCGTCAATCGCATTCTGTATGTAAACGTTAAAAAGAGCAGGTGACAGAGAGCATCCCTGTCTTACCCCTTGTCTTTAGTAAATGGTTTAAAACTCCAGATTACATAATTCATATTTATTGGTGTGTCATTTTTCGCCATGCTAGTGTATTATAAAATCATGTAAACAATTTTATAATATTTTAAATATGTATCTTTATAATATGTATCACTGAAGAAGGACTGGTTGTCCGAAGCATGTAACTTTAAAGTAGTTATACGAATGAAAACGTTAGTTTTTTAGAAGTTTTATTATATTTTATGTTTCGCCTGTCTAGGGCATTTGATAGTGCCTTAGACAATCAAAACATGTAATTCACATAAAATATAATAAAACTTCTAGAAAACATACGTTTTCATTCGTATTAATTATTTAACATGGAGTTTTACATCATTGTTTAAGAAACAATATACTCAAAAGTGGTAAAAATATTGTTTTAAATCATGAACTTTTTTTTCATTATGGAATTCTACAGTGTTAACGCTTTTATTTTATCACAAATGTACTCTGTTTGCTGGTATTGACATATTTCGTCTTACAAAATGTGTCACTACCACCATTCGTACGTATCAAATATCTTAATTAAACGTTTCATAATATCTTCTATATTCGCCATACTTTGTGTTGTAGATGCTTTATTTCTCTTTTTCTTTTTTATATATTATACCTTGTATATACAACACTTACACTAAAAAAATTTAAATAACATTGACATGCTTCGGACAACCAGTCCTTCTTCAGTGATACATATTATAAAGATACATATTTAAAATATTATAAAATTGTTTACATGATTTTATAATACACTAGCATGGCGAAAAATGACACACCAATAAATATGAATTATGTAATCTGGAGTTTTAAATCATTGTTCAAGAAGCAATATTTAATTGTCACATTAAAGGCGAGGGCTGACACCATCAGAACAAATAGTCTACAAAGAAGCACAGAAATGAAGACTCTTTGATTCATTGCAGTAGCGACACTCCAAGACAGAGTGAGAAATTTCGAAATAAGGAAGATTTGCGATGTCGAAGATGCTGTGCGATGGAGAATACTGAGAAGACGTCGAAGTTACTGAAAAGATCATGTGCAGAGAGAGTGTTCGAAAATAGTAATAAGTAAAGCAGCAAATAAAGTCCAAACAGGCAATCGGCCTCCAGGAAAAGCACCAAAAAATGATGAGACAGCTACATCAACATCCAAGGAACAGGCTCCGAGAAATAACAGGACAGATTTCTTATTAAAGTAGAAGATGATGACGTATTTAAATTTCCATTTCTACGATCGTATACGATAATCTGTTTAAAAAAAAATAATTGCTTAGTACCATAAAAAAACTTCACACAAAAGATTTCTCATCAATATGTAATTAATCGATCTATTAAATATTCAATCAGCAGTGCGATCCCGTGAATAGCTTCCCGCCTACTACAAGCGTAATTAATCTTTTTTCGTCGTTTTTTCGTGTTAAGTGAAGTAAAAAATGCGTGTTATTGAGACCTTGTCGTGCCCTACGTTTTCTAGAGCACAATGGCCAATCAAACACCCTTTCTTCCAGAATAACGGTAGAGTTGTTCACGGGAACAAAACTCTTTATAGCAAGCGGCCCATCGGGCATCTCATCCCGGCTACAGAGCGGTTAAAGTCGTGCCACAGGAGACGGCTGAAGGGAATATTTAACTTATTTATTGTTTCTTGAACAATGATGTAAAACTCCATATTAAATAATTAATACGAATGAAAACGTCAGGTTTCTAGATGATTTATTATAATTTATGGGAATGACATGTTTCACCCTTCTAAGGCATTATCAAATGTGACGAAACTTCAACTCGTTGCAGTTTATATACACTAGTAAATGGAGCAGAATATGGTAATTAAAGAAAATTAATATGACTTTATACATTTTTAACAAATAATTATTTGGGTAGGTCCAGAAATATTAGAAAGTGTTGAAAATTTTATGACAATGGTTACATAGTTAGGGGATACTAAATGATATTATATAAATCAAAAATAAGTTATTTGAGGTAGGACGAAATAAAGTGTTTCTAAGAAAAACATAATTTTACAAATTTTATGTTAATCTATGTATTTGTTTAATAAAATACACAGTGTAATCAATTTCTCTTTATAAATTCCTATGATAGGTGTCATGTAAATTATTCAATTATATTTTAGAGATACAAGAAAATTTCTACACTGAGGAAGGGTTTATGTGTCTCGATTGTGAAGAGTGCAAAAAAGTATTGTGAAAATACATTTTTTTTTTAAATATTCAAATTATATTTAATTTCATAATTAAAAAAAATGTTATTAAGAAAGGCGGAATATTAGTTTCAATACAATGCGTTGGATCATTCAAATCGTCTACTCGCATTCGTTAAATTTTTTTTTTCAGTTTTGATACGTTTAATTTAAATATGCATATTTTATGACAATACTCTTGAAACACATCTTTCTAATTACAAAAATATATATTATTCTTAAAAAATCTTTTATTTAAATTTATTTTTAAAAAATATTAACCCTGAATTTAGCCCTGGATAACAAAGTGCTTTATTGAGTCACGTTACGTCAATAGCAATCCAATAAGTGCATGACATCAATGTCTTCCTAAGTGCATGGGAAGTGGACGGAAGACGATGGAGGGTTTATTGTGAAGGAAAATGGAGACATAAATCCAACGTGGTTGAATGAGCCCTATAAACATTTATATTTCTTCAGGGAGTTTAATCCTAAGGGAATGTTGAATATATTACGTATCTGACATTACAACAACTACGAGTACATGGTATTTAATGAGCACAATATTTATATAATCTTATCTGCAATTTAATTTCTATATATTCTTGATTGTTTTGATTTGATAATGTGTGATAAACTCATTGATTGTACAGAAAGCTCTTTTTATAAAGACCTTCGTGGCTGAGTGATAAGTGCATTGACTGCCACCTCGAAGGTTCCGGGTTCGATTCCCGGCGAGGGCAGTGTGATTTGTCACACTGTCTTTGGTCTAGTGTAGAATTCACGTGACAATAAAATGGCGATAGATTAGCTACCTATCACATGTCACGAGAATAACTATGATAGCTATAATACCCTTTACATCAATTTGGCTTAAGCTGTTATGATGTAAAGAGCGATTCAATAAAATAATAATAATAATAATAATCATGTAAACAATTTTATAATATTTTAAATATGTAATTTTATAATATGTATCACTGAAGGACTGGTTGTCCGAAACATGTTTATGTAATTTTTTTAAAAATGTAATTGCTGTATATGAAGACTACAGGGGAAAAACAAGGAATGTCAGTTAAAATTCAAAATAAATGTAATAATGCCATCTAGCGGCATTTGTACGTTTCTATCCACAGTAAAATTTTCATATTCAAAAATCATGTGTGTCATCGACTATGGCCAGATAATCGATTGCTAATTGCTAAGAAATATATAGACTTTGATTAGCTTTTTTCTCAATTTATTCAAATTAACCTTCTACTGACATTCCTTGTTTTTCCCCCGTAGTCTTCACATACAAAGTATAGAAAAAGATAAATAAAGCATTTACAACACAAAGTATGGCGAATATAGAAGATGGACTTCATCATGTCGCATTTCGTAATAGGGTGCTCGTAGCTCTCAATTTTACTCTCAACTAAACGCGCCAAAAGAAGTATAACTACAGAAATAATTTATTCAGTCAACTTCTGTATAAAAAGCTGACAAGCAATTCAATTACAGTTGCACCTATAACCCGTATGAACAAAACCCAGTGAGCAGTGTAATATCTGTTATAATAAGTCCGTAATTATAATCGTAATGATGGTAATACTGAAATTGTAAACATTTTTCCGTTAGCTGACTTGAGTTCACCGCGGCGCTCTCTGGTACTTCGCTACTCTGATTAACAGTTCTGTATTTACAGTAACAGCTCGCTTCAATACCTGCACTCCACTAGAACAGAGCTTCTAACCTCCGCCTACACTACTGCATCACTCCAGACCGTAGTCTCCTACAAAAGACTAATCGCCGGAGACCCGGGCCTTTGTTTAAGCACAATTACTGAGTATATTAGGTCGCGAATGCTCTATTTTTGAATGAACGTTTTTAAGGCTGGCTTATACTCGTAAACATGTATGGAAGCGTGTGAAAAGTAAAGTCATTAATTGACATTTAAAATATCGAATGATGCCAATGTTATTTAATTTTCCTCTTGAACAATGCTGTAAAATTCTATATTAAATTATTAATACGAATGAAAACAACCCTTATGTATGGAACCGAATCATGGATCTGGCAAAAGGAAGGATGAAAATAGAATAAATGCAGTAGAAATGAGATCTCTTAGACGAATGTGTGGATACTCTGTGTATGATAGAGTGCAAATGAAAATATAAGATGTAAATGCGGTGCGAATGATGGTGTTATTAACAAAATAATGAAAGGATCATTTAAATGTTTTGGACACATGGAGAGAATGAATCAAGAAAGAATGGTAAACAAGTATATGTTAACGATGTTAATGGAACTAGAAATAGACGAAGACCGAGGAAAACGTGGCACGATAAAATAAATCAAATATTGAATGTCGGCCACGCGAGGAGAAATCGGAGAAATCGACGCGTGTGCATGACACGATGTATGAATGTTGAGGAAGTGAGAGAAATATGTCAGGAAAGAAAAGTGTGGCAGTCCATTCTTTCTGCCTACTCCTTCGGAGAGACGGCGTGATGGTTAGTTAGTTAGTTAGTTATGAAAACGCCTGTTTTCTAAATATTTTTTTATAAATTTATAATAGAAAACACGATAGTTAAATGGTTATACTTGGATTTAATTTATATAAATAGAAGTGACAAATTTGTTTCGCCTTGCGAGGGCATTCGCAAACAAAACTTAAACGTCCAACAGTGTGTGATTTTTTAAAATTTAAGGGTAAGGGGAAATTATATAATGCAAATTTTTGGGTTATAAAACAAAATAGCTAAGGTTTTTCTAAGAACTAATTAATATAAAAATAAATAATTAAAGAATTAATAATTTCTAAGAACTAATTAATGTTTGAGGAACTAATGTTGAATTTTATTGTATTATACTTTATTGGAAGGATATGTTTCGCCTTGCAAAGGTATTATTACAAACCTTAGATAATGCCTAAGGAAGGCGAAATATGTCATTCGAAAACTTACTTTTTATTCGTATTAATTACATACTAATGCTAATTGAAATATGTTATATTGGTATAATTTCATTGTAAAGAAAGAAGATTTTAATTTTAATAATTTAGTTTTGTTCCACTTGATATTTAGATTTAAACAACTCATTTTATTTGCTTTCTGGTTTAATTAAAACTTATATGTTAAATATTTTAATAAACACAAAGAAAATTTTGCATTATTTTGTGTTTTATAGATTAAGATAAAATGATTCTAAATAAATAATTTATTGTGTTAATAAATCATTATATTATATATTGATTTTTTTGGCTAAAACACGTTGATACTTTTACATTATTAACTGTTTTAATTTTAAAACAATCTTACAATACGTATCACAATTTATTTATTTATATGAAATTATCGCGACAGCAGTTTTACTAACTTATTATATATTGGCATCTTCGGGTGTTATAAACAACTGAGATGTTAAAAACGAGTTGCTTGTACTTGAATATGCCTACATATGTTAGCGAAACATCTGTCGCGACAATTTCATAGGAATTAGTTAATAAAATGTGATAGTTTATTATAATATAACAGTGTTTCAAAATTATTACAAAAAATCCAAATAGTTATACAAAAATCATCCATTTTAATGTCATCTATTGAATAGTGTAAATTATTCAGAGCATCTCATGGATGATTTCAGTGTCTGTGACCTAAATACAATCACGAAAAGTTTACCTTCATCTCTAAAATGAATCTACCTAAAAAAACGGTTTTATTCCATTTGCGTTTTGGTCTATCGGGTAAACAAGCAGCGAGGCAGTTGCTACCAGAACTGTGGCCCGCGTCCGGCCAGACCCGTCCGCGGTGGCCTACAAATTATGCAGCTTCCTCCACGTTTGCGTAACCATTATCCAATGGCCGGGTCAGCGCGGCATCACGCACCGAGTAATGGGTCACAATACCGAATACCGAGAGATGCCGGTTCATTTCATAACGACGGCAGCGCACACGGCGGCTACTGCGAACTGCACTGGTAAAATTTATTCCATCGTTATCTGATACGGACTTTTTAATTTTTTTATTTACAACATCTTTGTCAAGGGGAGTGCTACTTTCATCATTCGAAGTTTTCTCTCCCATCCCACACTCTGTCACAATTTTATAATATACCATAAAATCATGTACCATATTTTGCTTTGTTTTGTTAGATTGGGACATAGAAGTGAATTGAAATTAAACTGGATTAAATGTGGCCTAGATACCCTTTTGCTTTTTTTCTGGAATGATGCATTCTCCAGATAATGTAAGTCCTGCGTGGATGAGGGGCGGGCCTAGGGATTGTTTGAACGAAGCTGATGAAGGGGCGCCGCTGCGTCCTATAACAGCTTCGGGTAAGCGGCGGGTAACCTTCTATGTCTTTATTTAACTGTTAGTTTGTTCATTTGCATTTGTATTAACAATCACTGTATGTTACCCTACAATAAATAAAGGGAGTGCTAACCGTCTTTCCTTTCAATTAACGCCGGTGGTTTGACCCCAATTACTGTTTACATTTTTTTAAACTATTATATCGATTCTATCGCCATTTTATTGTCACGTGAATTCTACACCAGATTAAAGGCTGTGTAAAAATCACACTGCCATCGCCGGGAATCGAACCCGAGACATTCAGTACGGCATTCAGAGCTCTGACCACTCTGCCACGAAGGTCGTCAATACCTTAGTAATATGAAACAGGCACTCCTATAAATTATAATAAAACTTCTAGACGGGCGTTTTCATTAATACTGAAAATGTAATAAATATTAGGTCCTTACATATGAAATTGGCGTTTTGCCGTACTGGTAACTTTGATCTCAAATATCTTCTCTTTGGTTAGGAATTCCAAATTCAAATTTTATACAGCTATTTACTCAAGTATTTGTGTTTCGAAAATTATAATTCATTTGTTTTTTCCTCAATTGTTTTTTTTCTTTGCGTCACTCAGTTTACAAAATGGAAAACTTGAAATATCGCGTTATTTACGAGTACGAGTTCCACCGTGGCATCAGTGCTGCAGAAACGGCTCGAAGGATTAATGATGTGTATGGCAACGGTGCCGCAAAAGAAAACACAGTGCGTTTTTGGTTCCAACGTTTTCGTTCTGGAAATTTCGACCTGCAGAACAAGCCCCGTTGACGGCCGGAGACCAAAGTTGATAATGAAGAATTGAAGGCTATTGTGGAAGCGGATCCATCGCAAACCACGTCCGAGTTAGCTGCAGGCTGCGGTGTTAGTGATAAAACTGTTTTAATCCACTTGAAGCAAATTGGGAAGGTGAAAAAGCTTGAAAGGTGGGTACCTCACGAATTGAGTGAAGCAAATCAACAAACGCGCGTTGACTGCTGCGTTGCATTACTCAACCGGCACAATAATGAAGGGATTTGGAATTGAATCATTACCTGTGATAAAAAGTGGATCCTGTATGATAATCGGAAGCGCTCATCGCAATGGCTGAACCCTGCCAAACCAGCCAAACCATGCTCCAAGCGAAAATTGACTCCAAAAAAGTTACTTGTGAGCGTTTGGTGGACTAGTGCTGGTGTCGTTCACTACAGCTTTCTTAAATCTGGCCAGACGATTACGGCAGATGTCTATTGTCAGCAACTGCAAACCATGATGGAAAAGCTAGCTGCTAAACAACCGAGGCTGGTTAATCGCTCTAGGCCACTGCTGCTTCATGATAACGCTAGACCACACACTGCACAACAGACGGCTACCAAATTAGAAGAGCTTCAATTGGAATGTCTAAGACATCCACCGTACTCTCCGGACCTTGCCCCAACAGATTACTATTTTTTTCGAAATTTGGATAACTTCTTGCAAGGGAAAAAATTCAACTCCGATGGGGCAGTCCAAACCGACTTCAAAGATTTTATTGATTCCCGTCAGAATGGTTTTTTTAGTAAAGGGATCGATGAACTACCTATGAGATGGCAAAAGTGCATAGATAGCAATGGTATATACTTTGATTAAATAAATCCTCCCATACAAAACACAATTTCATATGTAAGGACCTAATATGTTATATTTTTTAAGAAATTTTCTCTATCAATAATATCGGTTTTCTGACAAAATCGATATTCGTAATATATTTTAAGGTTACATTTTAATATACCATATCTAAACTAGAAATACGAATGATTTATTATTTAAAATAATATTGTATTATATATCTATGGACCAGTCTAATTAATCTCAGGGTAGGCTGAGAGAATGGAGCACCACACTAATCCATCTTGAATTACGTATCTAGACTCTTCCACATTTATACAGCGAATCATACATGCACGTCGATTCTTTCGACTTCTAACATGACCAACCTTTAAAATTTTAATAATTCGTTCATGCCATGTTTTTTCCAGACACCGTACTCCAGTCATATCATAAAGTATACTTTCTTAATCATTATTTATGCGATCCATGTGTCTGAATCAATAATTCAAGACGAATTAACAAGTCAAGACGATCCAAAAGAGTATTTTTTGTTATAAAAAGTTATGGCCCCACTGTGCTCTGTACCCGCTGGAATCAGATGGTTATCGCTACCCGAATGGTAACTGTATCTCTCCGATCGGCCATCCGCTCTCCTCTACATCTGATCCCATCCATTATACGGCGGCTTTTCTTATGTACATCTTGTATTTGCACTGTTTTATTTATTTTCCCTCGTGACTCTATATCCACATGTACCTATACATTATAACATCCGACAATCTTACACATAGATGCGCACATATGAAGTTTTAGTTCGTCATAACAGTAATTTAAAAGTGTTCGAAATCACTATGACACGTGATTAAATATAAAACGAAGCAACTGCCATCATGATTTTCAGGTGTTTTTACATTATTTAAACACCCCCTACCCTGTAGTTGTTTGATTTATTATATAGGGTGTTTTTTTATAGGTATACAATACATATTCAAAATGGAAAAAAAAACACATTTAAATAATATTTATGTCTATGATATTTGCTTTATTTAATAGATAATCTTAGGTCATTATTGTTTAAATATGATTTCGGGCTTATGAGCGCCACGTCTAGCTCGAATGAAGCGCAATCGTGAAGTCCAATTTTCGACAATTGTCGTCTTTGTGGATGCGTATTATCTACTAGAGTGTACGTGGTGCGAAAACGATCCATTGTCATTCGAATAACTTGCTCAGATGGACGATTATGTCGACCGTAAAATGTATGTAGTGCACGATAAGATTGGCGAACGGAACCATGAGTTTCTAAATAAATTTGCACAATTTGCAAGCGCTGTTTTAACGTTAATCTATTCATGGTAAAATGGCAAAACGTATTGACTACAAATCAACTGCCAACTGTCAAATTGACAGTCTGTAGAAACAATGTTGCCAGTTTAAAAACCAAACCTCTAAAGTGTAAGTAAACTATCTGTTGTATGCGGACGACGATATGCAACTTGCAGATAGCGATCATGAATTGCAAATCCTCAGTATGCATGCGATACAATCTCACGATGAATATAAATAAGTGTAAGGTATTGATTATCGAAAAATAAGGAAGCCTCACAGTCTGGAACATTAGTGTGGATGGTAAAAATCTGATTTTTTTTTTCTTATGAATTTGTATATTTGGAAAGTATGTTTACAAATTATTGAAAGAAAGGTTGGGGTAGGTAACAACGTGCTGGGTACACTTGCGGTGTCATAAAAAACAAATATTTATACAAAAATGCTAAAATACCGATACTTAACTATGAAAGTGAAGCATGGAACTGCAAAAATGATGAAAGTGGAATAAAGGCAGTAAAATGATATTTCCCAGGCGAATGTGTGTTAAATCTATATATGATAGAGTGTTAAATGTAAATATAAGAAGTGAATGAAATGCGAATGAAAGTGTTATGATTGAAATAATGAAATAGTCATTAAGCTGGTTTGCACTTATGGAAAGCATGAATAGAGAAAGAACAAAAAAGAAAATTAACGATTTAAAATGGAACAAGAAATAAATTATGACCGTGGAAAACGTGACACGATCAAATCAATCAAATATTAAATATCGGCTTCGCAAAAAGTCGGAGAAATCGACGTGCGTGCATGACATGATGTATGATTATTGAGAAATCGAGAGAAGTATGTCAAGAAAGAACAATGTAGTCATTACTTTTTCTGCCTACCCCTTCGGTGATGGTCGTGATGGTTAGTTATGCAGTTTAAGTATACAGATGAATAACGGAATCTGATTTTAACTGTATTTTAACAATTGCATATCTTGAGATAAAATGTTAATAATTAATGCGAATGAAAACGTCTGTTTTATAATTTATGTAAATTTCTTTTCTTAGGTATTATCAAATAAAAATGATAATGCAAAACGTGTCATTCCTAATAATTATAATAAAATTTCTATAAAACGGATGTTCATGATTCGTAATAATTATTTAATATTTTCAACTGTTAAATTAAAAAACTTTATTTTTGTATGACAATTGTATTTTATTTTACGCGACAGCTGTTTGACATAATCAGATGTTACAATAATATAATATTTCAAATGTCAAATTTCCGTAATTTTTCGATTCTTTATGTGTATTTGTTCCTATGTTAATTTGAATAATTTCTTTGATACAATTTTGAAGTTCTTGCTGAAATTGAGTTAGGTACCTAAATATTTTAATTAAAAGAACGGTTAGTTAATATATATAAGAGAAATTATTAAAGGTGTAAAATATAATAATAATAATAATAATAATAATAAAATAGTAATTGGAAGGAACAATTACTCATAGTATAGAGTCAAAAACGATGAAACAGAATAAATTAAAAACGATAAACAATAACAGGAAGTAGATTACATTAATAGGAAAGGTGACAAAAGTTGAAGGTAGTATTATTTTTTTTTATCGCGTAAAATAAAATACATTTGTGATACAAAAACAATGTTAAGGTATCATAGTGTTTCGGCCAAAACAATGAACTATTTAATTAGTTTACTAAACTACTATCTAACTAACCATCACGCCGTCTCCCCGGAGGGGTAGGCAGAAAGGATAGAACGCCACACTGTTCTGTCCTGACATACTTCTCTCGCCTCCTCTACATTCATACATCTTGTCATGCACGCACGTCGATTTCTCCGACTCTTCACGTGACCGACATTCAATGTTTGGTTGATTTGATCGTGCCACGTTTTCCTCGGTCTTCGTCTATTTCTGGTTCCATTTACATCATTAACATATAATTTTTTTACCATTATTTCTTCATTCATTCTTTCCATATGTCCAAACCATCTTAATGATCCTTTTATTATTTTGTTCATGACACCATCATTCGCACCGCATTCACTTCTTATATTTTCATTCGACACTCTATCATACACAGAGTATCCACACATTCGTCTAAGAGATCTCATTTTTACTGCATTTATTCTACTTTCATCGCTTCCATACATAAGGGTATTATTTAATTTACAGTTTAAAATGTTGAGGTATCATAGTGTTTCGGCCAAAACAATGGACTATTCAATTATTTAATACGAAATTTTACCTCATTGTTCAAGAAACAATAAATAAAATGTAATCTATGAACATTAACCTCCGCTGTGCATCGTACAAAAAAGATGAAGAGAACGCTGAATGCAGTCGCTCTGCTAGAATGGCGAGCATCGCCAGCGGAGGCAGAGATGGAGCAAGGCAACTTCCCGTTATGTCATGCTAAAGTCTTTGGCCCAGATCGTGTACTAGGCGGAATCCGGAGATTGTTACATCTAGGCATCTTTGCTCCGCGCCCGGTGGAAGACGAGGTGAACTGAACGAGAACTCCGGTGCCTTTTTATCCAGTTCTGAATCGTGAACTGTAGATTGTACTCGTATTTCTTGCCAGTTATTCCAACAGATAAACTTGGAATTTGTGAATTATTATTCATTCTTGTTCAATTTATTGCCCTAAGGATATAAAACGAAATATTACCGTACTTATGTATAATATTGCATTATTTATTCTTGATTATAATTTGTAAACTAACTAACTAACTAACCATCACGCCGTCTCCCCGAAGGGGTAGGCAGAAAGAATGGACTGCCACACTTTTGTTTCCTGACATATTTCTCTCGATTCTTCAACATTCATACATCGTGTCATGCACGCGCGTCGATTTCTCTGACTCCTCACATGGCCGACATTCAATATTTGATTTATTTGATCGTGCCACGTTTTCTCTATTTCTGGTTCCATGTACATCATTAACATATAATTTTTTTACCATTCTTTCTTCATTCATTCTTTCAATATGTCCAAACCATCTTAATGATCCTTTCATTATTTTGTTCATGACACAATCATTCTATGTATTGTACATTCACCATCATGACGCTGTCCTTCTTGCAGACAACGAGCTTGAACTACAAGTCCTGGTGAATAGTATGTATGAGGTATGCATGAGAAATGATCTTATGATGAATGTTAATAAGTCCAAGGTAATGATTTTTGAAAAGGAAGAAACCACGACAGTCTGCAACATTAGCGTGAATGGTGAAAATTTGGAGCAAGTTGTTGAGTTCGTGTATTTAGGTAGTATGTTTACAAGAGATGGGCGAGTGGAGAGGGATATTGAAAGAAGGGTCGGGGCAGGCAACAAAGTGAATGGTGCACTTAAAGTTGTCATCGCAAACAAAAACCAAAGATTAATGATCATGAATGTACTGTATCTATGTATTGTATATTTTCTCTTGCTATTGTATTACCGTGTATGTACGGCGAGACTTTGAGAGAGAGAAGCGTAGCTTAATATAGGGTCTGGGTCCCCCATGGTTGCACAAATATACTTTTTTTTAAACGTAAGTCCCGCATGGACGGGGGACGAGCCAAGGGAGTGCATGAGCGAAGCTGACGAAAGGCGCCGCTGGGCCTATAACAGCTTCGAGTAAAGGGAGGGAGCCCTCTGTATAATAATCATATTCGTATTTATTACCATAATATTCTATACTTAAAAAAAGGGTACGAACAACTTAATATAAATGTAATTCATAAACGTTTTTTATATTTTCAATCCTAGGGTAGCAAGTCTAACATCTTTGCTGGTTCTTGGGTTGCCACTTGGGCCTTTAATGTGGTAGATTCCCGTTGCTTTCCATATTTTTTATACAACAGGTTATTTGAACCCAATATTTAGGTAGTGATTTTATAAGTGTATCGTGTAACGTAAATACGTGTCATCGTTATGTTATTCAATTGAAATACGTATTTTTAAAAATAAAAATAATAAATAAAAATAATAAATAAATAATTTCTCGATAGATGAAATAATAATAAAATTGTTCAACATCAAGAATATTTTTAAAACGGTGATATTGCGACAGGTCTGAATATATAGCTCGTTTAATTCGATAGCTCTCATTTCTTCGCATTGTTGTTCTTCTTAACAAAGTAACTGTTAACTGATTTATAGACTGAGCAAACAAACTTATTTCATAACTAAGTAAAAACTGATAATTGAAGACTGGTTTACAAAGATGTTAAGTGGTTTAAACATAAAACAAAGAAAAATACAAAAGAATGTTTATTGTTACATATGGCATGTACCTCGGATGACATCTTTATGGTTAAGTTTGAGCTACACTATATTATTCAATCACTTTACACAGTTCAATTTTAATTTCAATTTATTTTTAAAAAATCATAAACATCACAGTATATTACCAAATCGTTTATGACTATAAAATAAATAAATAACTGTTTTAAACACAAAAAATACAATATAAACAATAAACATACACACAAAAATCACAATATAATTAAAAATTTAAGAACAACTAAGTAAAAAGGAACAATAAGAAGAACAAGAGAAGTAAATATCAATTTTAAACATTATATAAGTAATAGATGCTTGCTTGTTATTGGCCTTTATTTATTGTTTCTTGAACAATGATATTAAACTCCATATTCAACGATCAAAACTAATTAAAAACGTCTGTTATGTGTATGACACATATTCGCCTGTCTAAGGCATTATCAAATGTAGCTAACATAATATAACTTCTAGAAAACATACGTTTTAATTTGTATTAATTATTGACCTTTATATTAAACACCAATTGGGATCAAAAACCCATTTTTTATACTTGGTACCTTCGCAATGTCCAGCCCTCAATTATTCCAATATTAAAAAAAAATACGTACAGAATCATATTTATATTTGATTTTTAAAAAAATACGTTTCTGATCCATAGACAATAAATTAAGGTTCAATAAACCATAAATAATTTCTACGAGTGCACGAATTTATAATTAAACAAGTACCTATTTAACATAATATGATCGAATCTCAAGGATTTAATTACAGCCGGCATTCCTAGCCATTCGCATGATCACGATTCGGTACCCAACAGTCCGATTTCTATAAGATGTTTAGTTTAGATTGTAGGAGGTTTGGTCGTAAACAGTAATCTCATTAAAGGTTCCAACAGCGTTCCATAAACAAAGCCCTTTGATTCAACAAATAAAATGAGTTGAACTAACACGGAGCTTATGAATAATATAGCCCCCCGCTGCCAGCCGATGCATTTAGTAGGTAAAGGCTACGCCCACACCGAAGGGCTTCGGTTGGTGACTCGCTTGCTGTCTGTCCGAAAATGACAGAGATTTGACAGTGTTATAATTTTTTTTTTTTTAATGTCACGCTACTGATTAAGGTTTTATATTTAGTTTCATTTGTCAAATAATCAATAAAGGGCACTAATAATTTGTGATCACAAAGATGTTGGTCAGAAAAATATAAACTCACATTTATTTTCAAATCGAATATTTCTTTATTTCACATTAAGTAAAATTTGCTAATAATTTGGGCAAAATCAAATGATAGCAAATTTAAAAAAAAAATAATAATATATATGATTTGAAAATAAATGTGAGTTTATACAATTTTGAACATTAACATTGTATTCACAAATCATTAGTGCCGTTTACTCTTCTCTTCTCCGGTCTCAATCTAAAGATTGGTCTGAAGTAAGGCGACGCATCTCCTCTTCCACTCCGCTCGGTCCTCGGCAACTCTCTTCAACTCCGCATAAGAGGTGCAGCCCATATCTCGGCAAATCTGGTCTAGGTACTCCTGGCGAGGTCTTCCTTTGCCAATCGATCCCTCGACCATTCCCTCCAACACATCATGCAGGAAACATTCGTGTCGCAACACATGACCAATCCATCTCGCGCGCCTCTCCACTATGGTGTTCATCATATGCCTATTCTCTTCAACTCTGCTGAGAACCTCCTCATTTGTAACGTGGTCCCTACATGAAACATGGGCAATTCGTCGATAGGTCCACATTTCAATCGCCTCCAGCCTTTTGCGCTCTCTTTCGCCTGGGCACCAAGTCCCGCAGCCGTATAGTAAAACACTTAACACCACAATAAATCCATTTACTATAATTGATTAATTCATAAATTAAAGTTAATATTAAAGGCAAGAAAAGGATTATAAAAAAAATGGACTGACGATATTTCCAGAATAGCTTAAACGACCTGGATGCGGAAGGAAACAAGACAGGGAGGAGTGGAAGAAAATATAAGAGGCCTTTATTCAGCAGTGGATGGACGAAGATTGAAGAATAAGATAAAGAAGAAGAAGATTTTCGGTAAATCAATAGCGTGACATTTTCAAATAAAATAATTTGATATCGCTGTCAAATCAGTCTCTGTAATTTTCAGACAGCAAGCGAATCACAAACCGAACGTCACCAACACGCGTCGGTGTGGCCGTAGGGTTTTAGTCCCGGTGGGAACACGGCATTATTTTATAAATTTACGACTTATAATGTGATTTTAATGCGTGCGGTGGTCGCCATCAAAGGATAATAAAAGTTGTGAACATCTCCGTTATTGCTCGCGTCACGAATTTCTGATTTTAAAGCCGAAACATGTGACACGGGAGTCCAGCGCGCACCGTATAATTTTATATCATTTTGTATGAAAGCGTTTCAAAAAGTCGGGATTTTTATTACCAATAAAGCATTCCTTAAAATCCGTCACAATCGTCATCCCTGGACGGCCATTAGCCTCTCCAAAGAACTACTTTGAAAAAATACAGGGTGACTCAAAATAATTTGTATGTTTGTTTAGCTTACTCCGTGAATGCAACGAATCCGAGGGGCACCGGAGATATGTCAATCGGTAGCCTGGCTCTCGGGAATTCAATCGCTATGGAGCGTTTCTCTGGAGCGAACCGCGCGTTGTGCGTTAGAGAGTTTTACCAAACTTTTTTTAGATACGTTTTTATTCGCATTAATTATTATTCAAGTACGTACAATATATACGACCTTTGTGGCATAGTAACAAGAGCTCCGACTGCCATACCGAAGATTCCGGGTTCGATTCCCGGTGATGGCAGTGTGATTTTCACACTGTCATTGGTCTGGTGTGGAATTCGCGTGACAATAAAATAGCGATAGATTAGCTTACTACCAGATGTCACGGGAATCAATATAATAGTTATAAACCTTTTTTGGAGAGTAATTGTGTTCAAACGACCTGTTGTATACAAAAAAATTATAATATTGTTATAATATTTATACAAAGAAATATGTACTACGACAGTTTAAAATTACAAAATAAAATACGAGTATAGTGCATATGCATGAAATATAAACAAAGAGGTGAATACGTATAATATATTAATTATTTATTTTTTTATACTTATTTATTTAGTTATAAAAAATTACATATTTCTTACAACTAGCATATGACATTGTTAATACATAATAGCTAAATTCATAATGAAAACATTTTTTTTAAAAAGCAAATAGGCAAAAACACACAAAGAAGAAATTTGACAACAACAAAAAAATATTAATAATTTTAAAATGTGACCGGATGTACACTATATATTGCTTGCGGAATTTGTGAACATTATTTGAGTCAAGGATTAATTGTATCTCAATAGAGACGAAGATGCAATTTGGAAACAGAATATGGTGATCGAGGTGTTTACAGGACTTATGACCTGTCATTGGTTGGGTTAAGCGCACGCTTCATGTAATACAACATTCCCCATTCCACCCTTCTTACGACCATCATGTCTGACAAATTTTTGGAAGTTGTATATATGTTAATATGTAACACCAAACTTCACATGTTAGTTTCAATCTACACACTAGCGCCATCTATGAAGATTAGATTTTGAATTGATAACCCGCAATGGGTAAATAAAAATCCAGTATTTTGTCTACAAGTATTTGTATACATTCAAAATGTTATTATTTGAGTCCTTCATGACTTACGGCAAGCTTAACATAGAGAAACATAGAGATCAGAATATACATTTACAGTTTTACGACGAATAAAAAGTATTTAAGAAATACTCGGTTATGTGAGTATCTACAATCTTTTCTCTGTTATTCTCTGTACTTTTTCATTAATTACTAAATAACCGTACAACAAAGATGCTATCTCTGATTTTTCTCTTCCTTCATTCAGAACTAACAATGGACTTGTTATGTTACTAACCTTGTGCTATTCATTGCAAATCATTCTCGGTGAAATATATGAAGTCAATGGATAAATATATACAGTTTTCTTTCATTGTTTGAATTAGCCGATGACTTTTGTATAATGTTTTGTTTTGAACTTTTCTAAAGAGTTTAAACGTTTTGAATAAAACGTTTAAACTCTTTAGTGTGGTACTGGTACGCACATGTGAGGAGGATGGATCCATCTAGACTCCCCCTCATTGTGTTGCACGGCCAACCCCAAGGTAAACAACCCCCGTCAGACTACCAAAAAAATGGATCGACAGCTGGGAATCGACCTCGCAGGAGGCCAATTTCCTCTAAGAAACAGGCCACAAAGGCTACACTAAGAAAAAGAAGAAGAAAATATTATTTATTATTGCTTAAACCATTACGTAAAGTTTCTTCTATATTCGCTATCACTTTGTAGTGTAGATTTTATTAAAAACGTTACATTTTCAGATCATATTTTTGCACATTTCACAAATATTTGAAAACATGCTTTTCGCAAACATAGAAGGGCGTCTGCGGCCCAAAACACGTTTGTGATAAGTGCAAAAAAGTGTTGTGAAAATGCAATGTTTTTTTTTTTATAATTTAAATTACTTGAAGCTTTATATTAAAAAGCGTTTATTTAATATTAAGAAAAAAAAACGTTTTTTCTTTTCGTAGAAGACAAACTTGGTTAGCCATTATCCATAGTCAATAAGACCCTAACAAGACGAAAAGTATAGCTCCCATTAGATATAATTGAACTTATAGAAACATAACAAACAATTGACGATATTCGTGGCCGAGAGCCACACCGAAGGTCCCGGGCTAGATTCCCGGCGATGGCAGAGTGATTGTCGCACTGTCTTTGATATGGTGTAGAATTGACGTAATTATAAAATGGCGACAGATTAGCTACCTATCGCATATCGTGAGAATCATAAACTACTCGTAATTTCGATACTTTTTTTATTTTATTTTTTTAAAAAGACTAACATCAAGGATTTACATCAATGATATTAGAATTTATTTTACAATCTTCAATGTGAGCAGAAAATAGCTCATTATTATGAAGAAGGAATCTGGTCGTTTCCAGGCTTGAACCCATGTCCCCTGGATCAGGAGCCAAGCGTTCTATCCCCTAGACCACCACCCGAATAATGTATCATTCAACAATTGAAGGGAATCTGTGATTCCTTTGAAATATTAGAGCGATCGTGTTACTTTATGTATCTTCTTCTTCTTCAGCCTTTTTCCCTTAACTGCTGGATATAGGCCTCTTCAATTTTTTTCCAATCGTCTCTGTCTTGTCCCTTCCGCATCCAGGTAGTTCCAGCTATTGGGGCAATATCGTTAGTCCATATTTTAGGTGGCCTCCCGACACTCCTTTTCTTTGTCCAAGACCTCCGCTGGAGTAATCTGGATGTCCATCGGATATTGCTCTGTCTTGCTATATGTCCAGCCTATTGCCACTTTAAATTAGCTGTACGATCCATGGATCATATCATCATCATCATGATGTCGGCAACTTTGGTTCGGCGTCTTGTTTCTTCTTTTCTTATTTTGTCTCGGAGTCTCAAACCGAGCATTTATCTCTCATCACACAAAAATATCACTTAATGTATTATAATATACTTATGAAATTGAAAAAAACTTTGTTTAATCCACTAATTATTAAAAATATATTTAAAAACACGACATGTTTAGTTTTTATTATATTTTTACTCCGAAACATGTCGTGTTTTTAATTTTTTTTTAAATAATTAGTGGATTAAACAAAGTTATTTTCAATTTCCTAAGTATATTACTATGAAATTTCACAGTTTTAATGCCTTAGCGTTCAATAAGTTAATGTATAATAATATTTTATTCGAATTGGATCGTTGACATGTGATGAGGGGTATGAAAAAAGTTTTTATTGAATGGGCTGCCAATAACACTTGACGCATAACGTAATTACGCGTCCAGTGTTATTGATATTAAAAGGCAGCAGTCAGGTGCGCCGTGTTGTGGGTTCAGTGAACCGCGTTGCAGAAAACACATGACGTAAAATATTTCATGATGACTATTCAACGGTTGCGAGTTAACATTAACCTTGACTGGAAAAGGAGGACACCAGATGAATACGGTACACTGGAGCCAATAAAACAGCGGCAAATATATTTAATGTACACTCATTTCCGCTGCTCAATTACGTTAATGTTAAGCGTTATACCACAGGTTCCCAAAATGGGGCCATCGGCTCCCCTGGGGGTACTGGAGAGAAACTAAGTAGCTTAAGTAACTAAAGAGAAACATGCTGGTTTGGGGGGAAGAAGGAGGGCCTTAAGAAGTTGCAAATATTTTTAACCTTATTAAATATTTTCAAAATTGAGAGACGCCGAGGGCCCGGAAGGAGACAAATGTTCTGGCTGCGAAATGCGAGGGAGTGGACCGGTATCCGTAGTGTAGAGGAGCTGTTCCGAGCGGCGCAGGACAAGGACAGGTTCGCCGAGGTGATCGCCAACGTTGGGGGGACCCGACAGAGCACTTGAAGAAGAATAAATATTTTAAAAACCTTTATTATACCAATTTATTTAATAGTAAAATTATCCACGAACTCGCCAGAAAACTAATATTATTTACGAGTTCCTGAGATTACTATCCCTGATAATAGTAAAAAAATTGCATGTGCTATTTATATTTCTTTGTTTATTTTAATAAATACATTTACAATGTTTTTATTACAGTCTATCACTCTCAAAGTTCCATTTTTTTTTAAATTAACAAAATGAAAACAATTCTATAAAATTGGTGGCAAGAAGTCATGATCATTCCTATTAAATATCACCCTATTTTATTTATATCGAATAGATGTAGATAAAAAAAACAGTTGGTATATTGCTTGAATATAAAATAATGTTAATTTCCATAGGGGCTTTGTGCAATTTTTTTCGTAAAAGGGTACCATGGGTTATATTAGTTTGGGAAACTATGACTTGGTTTGAAAAATGGAACGAACGAATAAAGAATTTATACGTGAATAAAGTAGAGTACGAAGGGAATATTTGTAAAAAATATGGCATCACCAAATCAACTGAATTTTTAAAATCGGTCAATAAGAAAATACCCAAGGCATTTATTACACAAATTCCTCGTTTTAAATAGATATTTCTACATATTTAAATGTTCTTTAATAGACTTTTGTTTATTAAATAATGATGTAAAACTCCATATTTTATATATATGAAAACGTATGTAAAACTCCTTTTTTTTATACATGAAAACGTACGTTTTCAAAAAAAATTCTCATAAAATGTGAACGAAGTGAATGGAGTACAGACTCCAGGAAGACATTGTCATGGAAAGACCTAATTAATATATTTTTTAAGATCGGCCATTTTAGTAATCGGAAGAATCGACGTGCGTGAAAAACTCGCTTTCTGAGTGTGGTGAAACATTGAAAGCTGTTTTAGGATAGAGTAGTATGAATATAAATCATAGTTTCCCAAACTAATTTAACCCATGGCACCCTTAAATGAAAAAAAATGCACAAAGCCCCCATGGAAAATCTATTTTTTTTATATTCAATTATTGGAATGTCGGCCGCGTGAGAAGTCAGAGAAATCGACGCGCGTGCATGACACGATGTATGAATGTTAAGGAAGCGAGAAAAATATGTCAGGAAAGAAAAGTGTAGCAGTCCATTATTTCTGCCTACCCCTTCGGGGAGACGGCGTAATGGTTAGTTAGGTAGTTAGTAGTATGACGGTCCACAGCGTCTTTGGAGCTTTGAGTACTCTTTCGAACGTAGCGCAGAGACGACGACGCAGAGAGAATGAGAAGAAAGAAGAGACCATCAGGAGACGGTGGCGACTACTAACGCCTGCTCTGGATGTCTCAGAGTGTCCAGGATTGGAACTCACAACCGTATCGGATATGAAGAACAGCTGATGATGAATGTGGCGGTTCATTATGCGGAACCTTCCAGGGAAGCAGGCGTGATGGTGTTGATAATAAGGTATCTCGGGCAACGGATATGATAATTAAAGTGTCTTAGCAAATCATTGGAGCACATTCCCTACCGCTGCGATGCGTTCCCGTCACCCCGTTCCTGTGACCGACTGCCCGCGGCTAGGTGAATACTGTAACAGCCAACTGGCCAACCGGCAGCGGGCCACCGGCGCGGGCGAGCCGGCCGGCCGTGGCGGGTCCGACGCAACGGTACCCGGTGTGCCGATAACAGATGCGGAGTCCCCATTCGTAACACGCAATCGGGCACGCCGCCGCTTGCACCTACCGAAGACCATTGTACGGTAACATGCTTGTAAAACTAACGTAATAACTCTGCTTCGGATGAACGTGCGAGCGATTTTACTGTTTGGCTGTGACGTATGATGAATGTGGGTCAAAAGTAAAATATTTGTATACACACCTTTTACCTACATTACTGGTATTGCCACCTCTAAAACCATTAGAAATGTTAACAGTAATATGAAAAGGATAAATAAGGCATCCACTATTTAACATTTATAAAAAAAAAACGTCTCTAAGCAAATATAATAACTAACTGACCATCACGCCGTCTCCCCAAAGGGGTAGGCAGAAAGAATGGACTGCCAGACTTTTCTTTCCTGACATATTTCTCTCGCTTCCTCAACATCAGGAGATGTTTCGAGAACTCGTCCGTGCTGGAGGGTGTTGATCTTTTTGTCCCTGATAGATTTCTCCGGCCTACCGGCCACCAGAACCAATCTGCCTCTGGTGACACCGGTGGGAAGAACAATTAGTCTGCTGAACGCGGTCTCCTCGGAGATCGACGTCTTTCATATTAGTGAAGGTACGTTCAGGGGACAAATACTCTTGACTTTAGAAAGTATCTTGTCTTCCTAATTTCGAACCATGTCTAATGCGTTCCTGGTATTATGTTGTATTTTTATAATAGTTTACCTGTACTAAATAGATGCCTTAAACGTTATGCTGTTTGTAATGTCTTTTGAGTTGATATGTTGATTTGATTTGAACATTCATACATCGTGTCAGGCACGCGCATCGATTTCTCTGACTCCTCACGTGGCTGACATTCAATATTTGATTAATTTAATCGTGTTTTCCTCGGTCTTCCTCTATTTCTAGTTCCATTTACATCGTTATCCACATATACTTTTTTACCATTCCTTCTTCATTCATTCTTTCCATGTGTCCAAACCATCTTAATGATTTTCATTATTTTGTTCATAACACCATCATTCGCACCACATTCACTTCTTATATTTTCATTCAACACTCTATCATACACAGAGTATATACACATTCGTCTAAGAGATCTCATTTCTACTGCATTTATTCTAATTTCATCCTTCTTTTGCCAGTTCCATGCTTCGCTGCCATACATAAGGGTCGGTATAAGAACACCATTGTGCACTGCCATTTTAGATAACAACTTTAAGTGCACCATTCACTTTGTTGCCTGCCCCAAACCTTCTTTCAATATCCCTCTCTACTCGCTTATCTTTAGCAAATAATCTTTTAGATACTCGGTTATTTTAGCTCAAACACTATGATACTACAGGTCGTTTGCACCCAATTCCTGTATACAATTTTTATTTTTTAGCTCTTATATTGATTCTCGTGACATGTGATAGGTAGCCAATCTATCGCTATTTTATTGTCATTGAATTCTATACCAGACCAAAGACAGTCTGACAATCACACTGCCATCGCCGGGAATCGAACCCAGGACCTTCGGCATGGAAGTCAGAGCTCGTAATCACTCTGCCACGAAGGTCGTCATTTAACTTAAATTAAAGACGACCTTCGTGGCTGAGTGGTAAACACTTTGACTGCCACCCCGATGATTTTGGGTTCGATTTCCGCCGATAAGAGTATGATTACGAGACAATAAAATGGCGATAGATTATCTACCTATCACATGTCATGATAATCGATATGTTGCTTTACCCTTTACATCGATTTGGCTCGCATCGTAATGATGTAAAGAGTGATTCAATAAAATATTAATTATTATTATTATTATTATTATTATTATTATTATTATTATTATTATTATTATTACACACAAGACACACCATGAACCAAGTATTTCATCTTTATGCTTAAACCAATTACGCTCAAAACGCGGTGATGTATCGGATATTCGATAGCTATACTGAGGCAGTACGACGCTCTGCATCTGTGGCATAGAGCAATCCATGCTGCACATAACGGAGTGCCCTTACTGCCCTATGACATGCACGAAAGAGGAACTTGTTCGGGCGTTCGGCAGTGCGGTCCAACTGACGGAATTCCAAGCCAACGATATATGGCCGAATTGGCTTTGAAACAACGAAGAAGAAGACCTAAATAACAAGCTAACAGCAAACCCTTTTATCCGAAAGAAAGGCAGAGATGATGTTTTGATAAGGTTTCTATGGGCTGATCTATATTGATTCAATAGGTCATGCAAGTACGCCGATTTTTCAGGCATCGAACATGGCCGACTTTAAAATCTTTATTTATCAGCTCGTGCCAATTTTTTCGCAGTCTATCTCGATTTTGCACTCCATCCACGTCGGCTGACTTGACACGAATAAAATAATATAATAATATACTCATTTAATATTCCTCGCGCGTACAACTTACAAAAACATATTGTAACATAATATATGAAGCTAACAATCGTAGAGAAATGATGGATAGTTCACACATACCAATGAAAGTGGGTGATTTTTTAATTCCCACTTAGTATCTCATTAAATATTCCCGCTAAGCGATAATTACTTTTCGTATAATCGCGTAGGAAATTATAATATTCTCATTCATATTCCAGAAGGTGTAGAAGTGTGTAAGATGATTTTTTTTTAACAATGTGAATCACGGACCTTGCGGACCGCTATTCCATAGTACCCGTTTCACAATTAAACTCCGTCTAGAATTCCACACTAAATTTATGCAAACTTTCAATTAACAGAGGTAAAAAGTGTAGACAAAAGGCGAAGATTGTATAATACCACTGATTTGCATACGAACAACGAAAGTTACGTGTGGTAAAGCTAGATGCGTTCTTTGTCCGGCGAATTGTTTTCTTGATACAATGCCAAATTGTGAACTGCAAAAATGTAACAACAGTTATGTACAATTTTTAAAGCAATAATGTCTATTTATGTAATCTAGCAATCAGACAAATTCCACATCATCATCATCACTGCTGAACGTAAGCCTCTCCCAAAGCACGCCACCGCCCCCTATCCATTGCCGCTCCCATCCACCCATGTTCAGCAATCCTTTTCAGATCGTTGGTCCTGTACACGGTCTCCACTCCAGAACCCGTCTTCCCCATCGGCTATCAGTTCTCCAACAGATCACAGTCACCTTGGTTTATTGTCGAATAAATTCATTTCTTTATCTGTCCCTCAAGGTTATTCCAAGCATGGCTCTTTCCATGGCACGTTGGGCGACCTAGAATCTGTAGACTAGACCTTTTGTGAGTGTCCACGTCTCGGCTCCGTACGTCATGACTGACAAGACGCACACTTGAAGACTTGACGTAAAGGCCGCCTAACCGAACTGAATTCTTCGGTCGGCTTCTTTCTCAAAATTGTTTCTACCTAATTGTATGATTTGGTCAAGATATGTGTATTCTTGTACCACTTCGAGAGCCGACCCATCAACGGTTACTGATTTCGTGCAGTAACAAACCATCACACGAAGGCAGAGATAATAGACCGTCACACTACTCTATCCTGACATACTCTCTAGCTTCCTCCACATTCATTCAGCGAGTCATACACGCACGTCGATTCTTCCGATTTTTAATAAGGTCGACCTTTAAAATTTGATTAATTTTGTCATCCCATGTTTTCCTCGGTCTTCCTCTAGACAGTACTCCATTCACATCGTTAACCTATACTTTCTTAACCATACTTTCTTTATCCATGCTCTCTGTGTCCAAACCAACGCAGTGATTCTTTCATAATCTTACTGATATCAGCATTTGAAATTCTACCATACATACGTCTTAGGAACCTCATATCTACTGCATTTATTATGTTTATGTTGCCTTTTATTATAGTGAAATATAAATCAAATACACCTGATATTACTATGTGCATTTGCATTTGAAATTCTACTTTTTTTTAAGACACATACGTCTAAGGGATCTCATCTCTACCGCATTCATTCTGCTCTCATCCTTCTTTTGCAAGTTCCATGCTTTGCTTCCACACATAAGGGTTGGTTGGAACTACGAGTAAAACTCCATTGTGTTTAAATAACCGGTTCATAAATGTTTCTCTACTGATTCGAGGCTTTAAAAGAATAGAAACAAATGAACGCAGACACGCTTCAAGAACTTTATAAAACATGAAACTCGTCAGAGGCCTCCTATGATATGCAACTATAAATAATATATTGTGTGCATTGTATTGTATAATATATACAATGAAAATAAAAATGTATTGGCGTATAAAATATGCTTTTATTTGCTCGGCGCAAAAGTGAAAATTTTACGCAAGACATATTTTTAATATTATCATTATTATTACTTCAACCGTAAAAACTGCATGCCACCCGCTAACTATTTTGGGTTAGTATATTATTATTTGTTATGCCAAAGAGTACTTGGAATTCCATTATTTTATATATTATCTGTTACACAATACAAACATAAAACACCTACACATTTATAAGAACTATATGTACATATATCGCACTAGAAAAACGATGAAGACTGAATTTCAAACGCTGATAAAAGGAAGGAAAACAGAGCGGAAGAAAGTATTATAAACAAAATTATGAAAGAATCACTTCATTAGTTTGGACATATGCAACGCATGGACGTAGGAATAATGGTTAAGAAAGTATACGTTTACGGTATGAATTGAATTCGGAGTCGTGGGAGACCGAGGAAAACTTGGCATGACCAAAATAATTCAATTTTAAAGGTCGGCCATGTTAGAAGTCGAGAGAATCAGCGTGGAGGAAGCTAGGATCGAGAAATGGGGCGGTCCTTTCTTTCTACCTACCCCTTCGGGGAAACGATATGATGGTTTGTTTGTTTCGCACTAGTATTTCTAAAATGACACAAGTCAAAAACGTGTCAATTACTTCGTCATTTAAATACTAGTACATTATGTATAATAATATAAACGCCCACAGTATGGCGATTTTATTTTATATATAATACTAAGTCACCTTGAAATATTTAAAATCATAAATATTTAAAATCATTAATATTTAAAATCACACTTTATTTCATCCTACCTCAAATAACTTATTTTTGATTTATATAATATCATTTAGTATCCCCTAACTATGTAACCATTGTCATAAAATTTCCAACACTTTCCAATATTTCTGGATCTACCCAAATAATTATTTGTTAAAAATGTATAAAGTCACATCAATTTTCGTTAATTACCATATTCAGCTCCATGTATTAGTGTATATAAACTGCAACGAGTTGAAGTTTCGTTGTTGAAGGGCGAAACATGTCATTCCCATAAAATATAATAAAACTTCCAGAAAACTGACGTTTTAAGTTGAAAAATACTTGTACTTATAAGAAATCGGAAAGAATTTCCTATTAATCCATTTGAAAATTTACCATATCTGAAAGAAAATATGTAAATTTTCAGATAATGAGAAAACAGAGCATGTATTATTGAAAAAGTCTACATCCAGCATTGGGGAGATGGCTGGAGAGAACAGTATGTATGTTTTTTTTAAATGTTCTAACACCAATCGTAGGTTTCTTATTTAGGCATTGTAGGTCTTTCGGAATATCCGACTTCCGAAACCAACGGAAAGTGTGCGGAACAATAAAAACCGAAAGTTTGGCTCAACACAAAACCTGCGCGGTAGTGTGCCGGTACGTGGTTCTATACAGTCAATAAGTTAGTTAATTACCGCTGTAATTACCTACTCATGCGGTACGCAGTACAAGGCATTGCCCGGCTATGTCATTGTTGGATGTGTCTTCCACATATGTGCAGTACTGAAAGAAAATGGAAATATAAAAAATAGGTCCGGATTAGAGATTTACCCTTTAAAAAACATCGTAATACCTAATCGTTTTATGTAACCTTATCCCAGAGTCAGAAACGATACGGTGAGAAAAAACAAAGATCACTGACATCATCCACCGGGTAGCGACTCTAAAATGGCAATGGGCTGATCACGTAGTCACAAGTTCAGATGAAAACTTGACAAAAAGGCTGCTGACTTAGAGACCATGGACCGCAAGAACAGGACGATCGCAACTACGAAGGAAGGATGACCTGAAACGACATGTTTGCATAACCTGGATTCAGTCTGCAAGAGACAGAGCGCCGTGGAAGCAAATGGAAGAGGCCTCTGTCCAGGATTGGACGGGGATAGGCTGAATAAGAGGAATGGTTTTATAGAGATGAAAAAAATCCTAAATAGTGGCATGGACCTTCTCGTTCGTCGTTTGGTCTTCAGCAACCCTCTGTATCTCTGTATAAGAGGTACAGTACTTGACATATTTGCTTCAGATATTCTCGGCGTGGACGTCTTCTGGCAATCAATCCCTCCAGTATATTGTGCAAGAGGTCTTCATATCACATCATATGACCTCTCTATTCTGCACGCTTTTTTCGATATACTCATAGTATTTGACAGGTACATGGTTTCTTTGATTCTGGAAAGAACATTGTCATTTGAAATGTGACATCTCCAGGAAATTCTTAAGATCCATCTATAGGTCCACGTCTCTAAAGCCTCCCTCTTTCACATACATCAAAATACTCTACAATTTAAGCTGTCAGTAATATTTAATTATTTATATCAGTCATCCACAACCATTAAAATATTATACACAGTAAAAATCACCGAGGTAACTACATGTACATATATTTAATAGCTAGTTACAACGTTTTAAAAATTGAGTGAAAATCATATACCATGGGATTAAAAATGGATATAGTTTTTGCCCGTTTATCTTACAAAATCATAATGAATTCATACTTTGAAATAATTAAGAAATATTTTAACTCGGGTACGTTTAAAATTCAGCGCTGTTTTTTTTTTGTTTTTATACACATGTCGATCACCCCATTCAACAATGCGTTGTTTAAATGTTCCACAATATTTTTATTTAATGCGGAAAACGGATGATGCTTACTTATAATTAAAGCCATTGAAAAAATTTGTATTCGAATTGTATTTACTATATAAATACGAGTATATCAAGATTAGAGAGGTCTGATATCAGGGTCATGTGCTATGGGGAGAAAGATATCACCTCCTTTGGATATTAATCAGGGAGTCGAGGAGTTGGTAGAAGGCAGTTGTCCTGATTGCGAAATGTAACAGAATGGACAGAAATGATCAGAGTTGAAAACCTGCTCCAAGTGGCGTAGGACAGAGATGCCTTCGCTGCAGTGATCGCCAACGTTGGGAGGACCTGACACGGCACAAGAATAGCACTAGAAGAAGAAGATGTAGTTAAAGTAGTCTTCGATGAATTGATTTATAATATAATACGTTTCCAATGAAAAACTCTTTTTGAATTCTTTAAATTATTTTGGAATGGAAAGTTTGTTTTGTAGGTAAGACCATAAAGATGCCCATTTATATAATATATTATTATCATGCCATTGTGACGGAAGGTTTGGTTGACTTCTTGTCGCTTCCAGAGGCGCCGGGTGTTATAGTTATAGTAACACCACACGTGGACGGACTTTCGTTGCCCCATAATGTGGTAATTTGTCAGGAATAAATATTAGAGTATAAATCGGATATTATTATATATTTTCCATTAAACTTCATCGATGTTTTAAATAAATACTTATAGTAATTATTTATGTAATTTCTCATGAAAAAATAACATTACTACATTTTCAAAATGTAAATCTCTGTAGATTTTTAAAATACCTGCTTGCATTGTCCAGCTCTGTTGTTTTCATTATGTCGGGGTCATTGGAATCTAGTATTATCTTAGCGAGCACATTCTTCTCTAATTCGGCCCTGAAGTGGTCGAACAATACGACTACACGTTGGGAAATACAAAAAATACGGCACAGAATACACGCTTTCACACGCAACCAGCGTGGAAAACCACACACAGGCGAGGAAAGTAAAATCAGCCAATGTCGATTTTCAACCCAATCAAGCTCTCGGGGTTATCTCAACCCTTTACACGCGATAAACGATAAATCAAAATATATATTCATTTCTTGTGATATTCTCAATGGATTTTTCAAGGATTATTTTTTCAATCTAAGCCAAAATATCTCACAGAAAAATATGTATTCATTGTTTCTTTAACAATGATGAAAAACTCGATATTGATTAATTAATGTGAATTAAAACGTCTGTTTTATAGAAGTTTTATCTAGCCATTTCTCCACTGTTGGATGTAGGCCTCTTCAAACACTCTCCATTTTCCTTTATTCTTGGGAAAGACATGGTTCGTCTTGCTAAGGCTATATCAAATGACATTTGATAATGATGACACATATCGTTCACATAAAATATTATAAAACTTCTATAAAACAGACGTTTACATTGATTTTATTTATAAAACAAATTAAAATGGATTAATTATTATATACTGATCTTCATTGCATACTCTCTTAACCAGCCATAGAAAAAAAGATTAAGAATAAATCTGTTATTTGGAATGTTCAAATTGTAGAATGTGGTCTATTAAGCATTATTTTTGTCGTATTCATAAAACAATACATGTTTTATTGGAAAATTCGTGGTAGAACTTCATTGTAAATAATGAAAAATAAAAATTGTAAAAAAACCTTTTTATATTTTGTTAAAATTCGGTAGCTCGCTACCATTTTCTAGTGAGAAGATGATGCCACCACAAGATGGCAGCGAGCAAATATATATATAAGAGAATGCGGTGCGAATGATGGTGTTATGAACAAAATAATGAAAGGACCATTAAGATGTTTTGAACACATGGAAATAATGAATGAAGGAAGAAATGTAAAAAAATATGCTAACAATGTAAATAGAACAAGAAATATAACAAAACCGAGGAAAACGTGGCACGATCAAATAAATCAAATATTAAATATCGGTCACTAGAGGAGTCAGAGAAATCGACAATCGTCCATGACACGATGTATGAATATTGAGGAAGCGAGAGAAATGTGTCAGGAAAGAAAAGTGCGGCAGTCCATTCTTTCTGCCTACCCCTTCGAGGAGACAAAGTGATGATTAGTTAGTTAGTTACATTTTATAAAGATTTTTACAAAAAAAACATTTTTAATAAAACTATCTTCAAAAATTTGGTGCTTTTGATACTGAAAGTATTGTCTACGTAATACAGTACCATTCCTTATGCGTTCTTGATCAGATATGTTGAACAAAGTTGTCATATTCAGTATTTATTATTGTCTTTAAATAGAATAGGATTTTATGATTATGCGTATGGGAATAGATTTTTGAAATTTTTGTATAATTTTTTGAGATTTTTGATATGTCATATCATATTACGGAGCTTAAAGATATTTACTTTAATAATAATAAAAATAGAAAACGTCTCGTAGCATCGAACAATGAACTAGAAATTGCATGTATGTTGACCCCAAAAAGGTGTTACAAAGATATTGTTCGCCCGATGAAATTATGTGAGATTAAAATTTGTGTAGCCACATTGTTTGCCAAACAATCGGGTATATTAATTTATCGCGCTAATATATGACTTAAAATGATTGTATTTCTTCAAAGTTTCATCTGATTGAAGATAATATCTCACCTCTAATCGCGAAGGTCTAACGGAAGCTGGATGAGAAAACAATAAGGTGTTAATATTAATTTCTTAATTTTTATTCAGAGATGCATTCATTAAACGCGCTTGTGAAATATTTTGACGGCGTTCTTTAGGAAACGGAAACTGATTCATAAACAGCGCTTTGTTGCTGCGCGGTTTCCGCTGGAGATTTTCTGATAATTGTGGAAGGTTATTTTGCAATGATTAAAATTGTGTTTTTGTTTCGTTCAAGGAGAGATCGCGGCGATGGTTTCCAGATGGGTCTGGCTGGTGCCCCTACTGGTAGCCATGGAGATTCTGTGCTCGGAAGGCCAGCTGATATTCCCAGAAAATGTCTCGAGAAAGCCAAGGAAAAACAGCAACAAAATAACGGATATTGACGCCACCTGCACCCGAGACTCCATGGACATTATAGTTAAAATGGAACGGCCTTTCAAAGGAGTCATTTTCACTAAAGACTTTTCCAGAGAGTGCAGAGCACAAGGTATCAACATACTTTTATATCTTAACTACAAAAATATAATTAACAATTAATCTACAAATTATTTATTGTTTCTTGAATAATGGTGTAAAACTCCATATTAAAAAAATAATACGAATGAAAACGTTTGTTTTCTAAAAGTTTTATTATAATTTATGGGCATGGCATTTCGGGCATTTCGTCATGTCAACATTTAATAATACCTTAACAAGACGAGACATGTCATTCCTATAAAAAAAATTAAAACCTAGAAAACAAACGTTTTAATTAATGAATCCACATATATTTTTATATATTCCTGATATTTAAAAGCGCGTGCATGACACGATGTATGAATGTTGAGGAATCAAGAGAAATATGTCAGGAAAGAAAAGTGTGGCAGTCCATTCATTCTGCACAATGGTTACTTAGTTAGTTAGTTTATTTTTAATGTTTACTTAGAATGCTTTTAATGGTAACCTAGATGCTGCACTTTTCAAAAGACGATATTATTAATCATTAAATTTAAAATACTGTATTAAAAATGTTAAAATGTTTATTTAAAATTAATCTTTAAACCCCTTTAGTTTTGCAAACTTTGTCGTTGTAAAAACAATGTATAACACATTTTTATCGAAATCCTGTTTTGATAATTTAATATCTGAGCAAAAATTTTATTTTATTCACTTAGTAAGAAAAGTTGTATTTTTCATTAATTTAAAGGCCTAAAAAAGATTGTAATACTAATAAAACATATTTTTATTTGGGTTTGTATTTATAATACACATATTAGTTACATGAACTTTTTATCAATCACTAGTTTTTTTATACTCACTTCTTGTCAGATGAAATGTAAAGTAAATCATTTGATGTATTATTCTCATATTTTCAGGTAACATGGACACGTCTGTGTCTCTCCACCTCCCGCCCAACGCGTGTGGGGTGCGAGTGAGCTCCTTGACCACAGACATGACGGCCAACTACGTGGACGAAGGATTTGAAGGTCTTTTCTACCTGGTGACGGTGGTCATTCAGATGGACCGCTTCCTGCAACAGTCCTCCGACCAGGAAAGGGCCGTCAAGTGCTGGCTCAAGCCCACGGCTATGCAGATCAAGAATTCAGTCATCGAGGAGATGATCGAAAACCAGTTAAAGGAGATTGCCAAGACGCAGCCGAAAGATAAACTGAGCGCCAGGTGGATAAACCATAGATTGTTTTTAATATTAAATTGTATATTGTTAATAAATAAAAACACGATAAAAAAGTATATGTAAACGACGTTAAAGGAACAAGAAATAAAGAAAGATCAAGGAAAACGTGGCACGATCAAATTAATCAAATATTGAATGTTGGCCGGGTGAGGGAGGGGTCTACGAAATCAACATGTGTACGTGACACGATGTATGAATGATGAGGAATCGAGAGATGTATGTCAGAAAATAACAGTGTGGCAGTTCATTCTTTCTGCCTACTCCTTCGATGAGACGGCGTGATGGTTAGTTAATTGGTTAGTTAAAAAAAAATACTTTTTGGTTTCCGATAATACTAAGTACATCAGATACAGAATCCAAACAATGTTATTTTTTTCTTTGCAAGAAGAAATTAATAACACACACTAATATCAATAATTCTGGTTGAGATCAAAATTGGGAGAAATCTGTTGGTTCAAAAAACAAATTTTACTAAATCTTTGGATTACTCCTAGATATAGGCAAACAATCTAGCAATGGGTTGAATAGTCACTGTAAACAAGAAAAGTGCTGAAATAAAATATAATATAATATTATATATATTTATTTATTTCTGTTTAAAGTGTGCCGTTTTATAAAATTAATCATCTCAACTGAACAATGCAGTCTTCAGTTTCTTAAATTTAACTTTGCTATCCTCATACTTAATAAATACTAACAGAGATTCGTGCCAATGGACCCGCAACACTGAATGCACGATCGTAATGCTTTATTAGCGGACTGGAATGGGAATATTGTTCACATTAGTTTTCACTGATTGGAGTGCATGTTGCCTTTCCATTGGCAGGGATGTCATTCAGAGGTCCAAAATATATGCTGGCACTCTCTGGTGTCGAAACTTAAACACAATTTGTATTTTTCTCGCTCCTGGATTCTAAGCAAATGAAGTTCCTTCAGGAGTTGATTGATGTGACAGTATTTTTGTACACTCATAATCTATCGGGCAGCAACATTGAATTTATTCAGTTGATTATTTGGTAATCCAGCAAACATTCCGTTACAATAATCTAAACTTGCGACTACATTATATAATATAAATACATAAAATAATGTACTTCAGGTTTATACGATTATACATTCAATTGTACATCACCGTGAATTCAAAATTTTATCATAAAAAAATATTTTCAAAATGATATAGACATTTATGTTTTTTTTTAGTGAACTAAACAACTTGAATTGAATGTACTAATATATATCAATATTATATAGATTACAAATAGTATTACTACCATAAAAAGATTAATTAAATATTCTTCCATCAAGAATTTGGTAGAAATAAAGTAACCTGTATTGTGATTAGAATAAGGTAACCTGTACACCTTCATTACACTTGAATGTCTAATCAAGTTTAGTTATATTCCAAGCACATCTTGTTCTGTGATATTATCATATTCAAATAATCGACTGCAGTAACAATCTTGTATTGGGTTATTCCCAGATCTGGGAGGATGGGCAGCGAATGGAAAGACATCTCGGAAGAGCAGCAAGCCTCCATCATGGAAAAGGCCAGAGCTTGGATGGAAATCTTGCCGACTAATGGAAACGTGGAGGCTACCACAGTGGAAGTTGGAGAACCTACTATGATTATCATCAAATCCACTCTCCCTGGTAACTATTTATATATAATCCATTGTTTTGACGGAAACACTTTGATATTTCAACATTATTAACTATTAAATTAGAACACTGTTATAGAATATCACAATTGATTTAATATCTTTTGAAATTGTCGCGACAGCTGTTTTGCTAACCAATGTTAGCATCATCAGGTGTTACAATCAACTAAAAAAACTCTTCAAGCAACTCTTTTTTTAGTTGATTGTAACACCTGATGATGCTAGTTGGTTAGAAAAAAAGCTGTCACGACAATTTCAAAAGAAATTAAATCAATTGTGATATTCTATAACAATGTTTTAATGAAACAGTTAATATTTACATTATATACTTTTTAAAATAATTTTAGAAATAATCTCAAGATGCACAGATTCATTAAAAAACTATACGTTCTTTTCATTTCAAGATCTGAATTCTGAATTTATAAGATAAAATAATCTTATGTGTATTCCATTTTTTTTGTTTCTCTATTTATTTGCATTTAAAACTTAATATTAAATAAGTAAAATGAATGATAATGTCTGCTTTCTAGAAGTTTTATTTTATTTTATGAGAATGACATGTTACACCTTGCTAAGGAATTATCAAATGTTTGATTAAAAAAACGGTTGGTAGTGCCTTAACAAGCATTATTTATATTTTATGTTTTATTACCTCCAAAACATAAACTGTTTGAGTCGATTAGTATTGATGTTATACTATTCCTGAAAATTCCTTGATTCTTCTACCTTTTAAAAATAAAATTATTTAAATATGGTACAAATATCCCAACATTCATTTGCTTTTACGAATTAAATCTTTCTTAAAATTTTGTTCTTTTTGTAATTCAAAATATTTGTTTTACTTACCTTGCATGCTTACAATAATTTCATTTGAATTCTGTTGAAATCAATTTAATGGTAATGTTGAAGCATTTATTTTTTTCATTTTGATAGCTTAAAATATGGTGTTAATTATAATGTAAAGAATATTCTTGTAATTTAAATTATTTTAGCTGGTGTTGGCCTTCGTATTGCGGACTGCTTGGCACACGATGGTTTGGGAGAATCATCTCAAACACTTCTGGACGAGAGAGGATGTCCTGTGGATGAATTAATTTTCCCGAGAATGAGAATGTACAGCCACAAACCAATATCGGAACCAGTTAAGAGAAATATCAATAGAAAAACACGCACACCAACTGGCGAAGAGCTTATCGTAAGCAAAGACGAATCTAATGTGTATAAATACATCATGTCCTATCAACACGCAAGTACAATATTCTCAGCATTTAAATTCCCTGATAGAGCACGCCTTCACTTGACTTGTGGGCTAGTTCTGTGTAAAGGTAGCTGCCCAAAAGTCGACTGCAAGGAAAGTGAATTATTACCAAAAACAAAGGACGCGCTATTAAGAAGGGTCAGATTAGACAAAGACTCGGATGGCACTGTCATAGATCGTTTGCAAGTATACAACAGTATTGAAGTCTTGGCTCCTAATATAGAATTGGAAGATGATGCATCTATAAGAGGTAAAAACTAAATCAAATATATAAAAATTATTTATAATACTTCCGACTAAAATGGATTCCTCTTTGATTAACAAAAGTATTTTGTCTATGATTTGTGTTAAAATAAGATAATAAAAATTTTATATTTTCAGGATCACGCCGCGCAAATGGTCTGAATGGCAGTGATTTGGAAACTTTCCTGACCTCAATTCCTGGAGATAAAACAGTATGCATGTCACCAAGCAAAATGGCATTGTCTTTTTGTGTACTAGGTCTTGTTTTCCTCTCTGCATTGGTCGTTGCTTTCATCTCTCTGATAAGGGCGAGAAGAAAATATGGCGCAGATAGATGCGGAGGACCTCTAAGTTTCTATGCTGGAAGTAAAAGCATTTTCTCCGGATCAGGCAGCTCCAACTCTGGCTTCAGCGGGAGCAAATTACTACTCACCGACAGTCCATACATGGATCACCAATCCACCAGCAGCAATTGGCCATATGGTCGGGTACTCTAGTACAATAATTTTGAGACTTCAAATTAGAAAACAAATAATATTTAATTTTGATCATTAAATATTTATTGTTTGTTAAGTTTTTTTTCTTTCAAAGATGTCGATTGATACAATGTAGTGATCATAATGTCAAAAACAATACAGAATCATCAAGAACAATTGCAATGTCATTTTGCAATTTTCAGTTACAAAGTTTAGTACTTCAAATATTATTTAAAATTAAAGTAATTGCAAAATAAATATGTTATACATATTGCTTATAGTAACCAATAATCATTTCATTGTAATTGGATGATCTGATTATATTATTTGTTAACCTATTGACATCTTTGAAATATGAAGGTAGAATCCTTGAATTGTGATAAAAAAAAATAAAGGTAATGCCATCATTGGCTTGCTGGGGACGGGTGAAGGTGGTGGCGGTATAGGGAACCAATACATATCAAATAAAACCAAGGCGGTTTACGATAAACAATAATTATATTTTATACATGATAACATTATTATCATGCTGTCATTTACAACATCAACAAGAGTAAATGTACATATTTGTTATTTATTTATTTATAAACAAATATTTATTATGTGATATACAATAATAGTAATATGGGAAAATAATAATTTATATTATAAAAATGGTTGAATTATTTAACACCCCCTCCCTTATTAAGTAATATTCTCAAATTCACAACTTGAGAAATCTGAACACTGACCACACGGAACATAATGCTCACCTTAAGTTAATGTTTAATAAATTCGGCGCAACATCACCGCAAAAGTAACATTGTAAGTAGCACAAACATTTTAACATCAATGGACACGGAACATTCATCCAAAATTACAACAACTGTTGGTTTTACGAGCAGTCTTATAGAACGCTTTACTGTTCATGGAAAGTTCATCCGACTTGGCCACGAGGTCATCCAGCTTCTCACCCCGGTCCAGGACCGCCTTGATGGTGTTGTGAAGAATGATCTTGGTCTCGTCCAGATCATCCTGCATCTTGGTGAGGGCATCTGCCTCGCGGGGGTTCTGATATTTAGATAGATATGCCGGCAGGTGCGGATAGTCTATGTTGCTCTCGTTGCCCGAGGGCCAGGCTGCGGCAGGAATCTTTGCCGAGAACTCGTCAAGAACTTTGGTGATCAGCGTGTGAGACACTCGACTCGGATACTCCTGATCCGTGATCAGCACACCCGAGAGGTTGTCCCCTCGGACGTACACTTGGCACATGTACTCCCCTTCTGTCACCGACTGCCTAGAGGCCGTTTGAGTCCTCTCCACTATAGTCTTGCTGATAAAGGTCATGAACTCCTGGACAGAGCCACGCTGGAAGAAGCTAAAGCTCCTTAAGTCGTAGGAAGCCTTGAGGATAGTTGCGTTATTGATCCCTTTGTAAAGGACAACAAGAGCGTAAAGTTTCACCATCTTGAAAGAGATAATTAGACTGCTTGTGCTTTAGGCGAAGTAAAGAGATGCTTTCACATCAAAGAATCTGGAAAATATACATAAAAAATATATAGTGGGAGAAAATAATTATATAATGTCATTTATGTAAACGGTTTAATATTTTAATGAAATCACTAATAGTGTTCCAATCAGCATTTTAACTTAAACAACTCCTTTTCAAATTATTGATAACATGACGGCTATCATTAAAACACATCATCTACCATAAACTTGAATTAATTATAATCTCAAAAAAATATACTTATTTTTATTAGTTGAACGGTAATTTTTTTTACAAATTATCAAATCAAATCAGTTTATTTCATCAATAGAAATTACAAAATTAAGTTTTAAGGCATCTATTGAGAACAGGTAAAATAATATATTGTGTATATACCAGTATATTACCAGAAACGCATGAGAGATGGTTCGACATTAGGAAGACAAGATACTCTCCAAAATCAAGAGTATTTCCACTAATATGAAAGACGTCGATCTCCGAGGAGACCGCGTTCAGCAGAGCTCTTCCCACCGGTGTCACCAGAGACAGGTTTTTATACAAAATGAAAGATGAAAACTTTTTTTGAGTAAGTGACACATTCCAATACATTTAAAAATTAATACAATTGAATTGATTGCCAAAATTTTGTTTAAAGATTTACAGAAGGCATTCTTCATTTTTTTAAATACCTCGCGTGTTTTAAGTAAATATTACCAATCAATGAGCTGGAAACTGACAATAAAGAATGTAGAAAATGGTTTAATTATAAATAATTAAAGCAACATTAAAACATATGTTTGAGAAGTGATGCATCAATTGAACACGACACATAATTTGAAGGGCGAAAACTAGATTTTATACGCTGTTATTGATTAAGACGTAGGTGTAAGAGTACATCACATTGAGCCGCCGAAGATAAAACTCTAATTACAGAATGTTAATATAACGTATCAACAATGAATCACTAAGAAAACATTAAATCAGTAACTGTATTTAAATTTAAACTTTGGGAAATTTGCATAAAAATAAAATAGAAACAACAGATTCAAAATAAGAAAGTTGCTTTCTATATCAGAAAATACAGTATTTCAAATTACGACACTGACCTCTTGATTTCGTATTGAAAAACATGCCAAATAAGATATAAATCACAATAGGACGTGATAATCAAATTTAAAATAGCATTTTGATTTTTTACTTTGTAAAATCCGTACAAATAAAACACGTAGCGAGGAACCTTACGTAAAAATGCGACACAATAAAAACTAGAACAAAACAAACCTTAATTTTGGATTTAGATCCTCAAGAAGATTCCATTGTATTATTTATTCGAATCACCATCACCATTTACTTATTTTACTAACTGAAGGAATACAAAAGCTATTGTATCATTAAAATATAATCTTAGTAAACTAGCTCAATATCTAAAACCAAACCCTTCACAAAATGACAAACTAGTCATAGAAAAAGGTTCGACGTAGATCATAAAAATGACAATCGTGTTACACCATAGACTATAGAAAAAAATCATCTATGGAATAAGGATGTGCCGTACGATATTCGATCGACAAAAATGTTACTAATTTAATTTTACCAACAAAAATTGAATTCAACCTTAAAATATTCTAACAAAACAACGGAGCAACAGTGTTTTTTTTAATACTAAAAAAAGTAACAAACTTGGGATATACATATTTATTGATTCGGAGGAGACGAATAAATCATTATTATAATATAATACTAAAGATAACATTGATACTTGCTATGCAATGTATATAAAAGAGTCAACTTAAAACTATCAAAAAGTTTCAGTCAAACACATCTTGGGAATTGATTAGCAATCAGGAAGATTTTTGTGTGTGTTTAAGATAGGGGTTATCTATGTGTGCTGGACTCTGACTGCCTGATTGCTCTGGTCCTCCATCTCCTCCATCCACATCCACTCCGTCTCCCTCACCATCAGAAACTGGTTCTAAAATGTGTTATACAAATAAGTCATGACTGGAAACTTTCCAATTAAAACGTACATAATTTTCTACTAGTAATAATGGTAAATATTGAATATTTCTTTTAATAAGTAATGAGAAAATGTAATTCCATAACAAGCGCCCTTGAGGTGAGCTATTTAAAAAAAGGCCCTTTATAAATTAGCCTAATTATTATTATTATTATTATAAAGTTAATTTATCAGATTCATCATAGGATAGACAGAATTTTTTTAACCATTCCACTTAGATTTTATATTAAATAAATAAAACAGATTACATAATATATTAAAAATAAAACCTGCAGTTTTATTAATCAAAACACTGTTTTTTATACTAATATAAAATGGTTCAAGCTTGAAAAAAAAGTTTATCAATTTTACCATAAAGTATTTAAGTATAAAAATATGTTGAAACAAAAATGCTTTTATGTATACTTTCAATACTTAAATAAATGTCCTTTGGCACAGTTTCGTCTTGTTAGGGCATTGTCAATTGACTAGTTTGTTCATGTTTACTATGAAGCATTTTCTTAAAATGTTACTAAAAAAATATACAAGTAAATATTTTTTTTAAATACCTTTCTTCTCTGCTGTTGGTAAATCCTCAGTTCTATTAGCCACTTGGAAGTGATATTCTAATTCCTCAAAATCAAATACTTGATCCGTAGGGAGAAGGCACGGCAAATAAGCCGGAAATGTTGGTTTACAAGCAATTACTGAAAAGTCAGAAAAAACTTAATGGAATGAACAAGTCAATATATCCAAACACAAATATTTATATCCTTAACCCCCCCCCCCCCTCCCACACAATAAACATTTAAAAAAAATAAAACAAAGCAAATTAAATGACCACAATACACAATAATCTCATTTAGTTCATAATATAAGCTGACTATAACAAATAGATATATTGTTTCTTGAACAATAATGTTAAACTCCAATCAAAAACTTAGAATTTATGATAACATCCGTTTTCTAGAAGTTTTATTATGTTTCATGAGCAATTAAATAAATGAAAATGTCTGTTTTCCAAAAGTTATTTTATGGGAACGACATGCTTCGCCTTCAATATTATCAAATTCATTTGATAATACAATAGCAGGATGAAACATGTAATTCCACTTAATATAATAAAACTTCTAAAAAACATATTGTCATTCATTTTAATAATTTGATATGAGGTTCTACATTTTTGTTCAAGAAGCAATAAATATATTTCATGGGTGTATGTGCTTTGCTTTGTTATGGCATGGATGGTATGAAATGACACTCGATAATGCCCTAGCAATGCGAAACCTGTTACTAGCATAAAATATAATAAAACTATATATTTTTATCAACATCATGTAGCAAATAGACATAATTAATTGAAGTAGAAAAGTTGTATAAAATAAAAATTACTTACGTGGAAACATCTGGTTGTCATCGGAATTGAACAAACTGTGTGTTTCACCTGTTTTTGCCAAAAATCTGGTTAAAGCCCTCTCAATATCACGTTTTTGGTTAGCTGCTTTCTCTCTGATAGCTTCATATTCAGTCACGGGTTGTTTATGTGTCTATGGATAAAAATATTTCGTTAAAAACTTTAAATATATTTGTAGTATGCACAGTATAATTTGATATCATATTAAAAATCACATATCAAATGAGTTCCCTAATAATGTTATTTGACTAATTATATAACTTTCATATGACACGCTTAATTTGTGATGTGACATTATCAAAAATAGTTTGAAACACTTTTATATTTTGATTTTACATACTACATTTTGTTTTATCGAACTAACCAGTTTCGCTCCCACCGGAGCTTCGTCAGGGTTACAAAAACAAATTGCTGGAAAACAAACAGTACAACAAAAACAAACAGAAACTCTGTTGTAACCATGACGAAACTCTGGCAGGAGCAAAACCGGTTGGTTCAGTAAAACAAAATAAAGTGATATAAAAACAAAATATAAGTGTTTTAAGTTATTGTTAATTACATATCTTCTAAATTTGCATTATCTGATTTTAAAATAAAATGAATTGTAATATGAAGAGTTCATTTTAAATAATAATATTTTTTCACTACTTCCACTTTTGGCTTTACATATTATATATCTTTATATATTATATATATTATATCGAATATGAATCCTCTTGAATAACTGTAATACCAATATTTAATTTTTTGTATAGAACCATGTTTACCACCCCGTAAAGGATTCAGTTTGCAATAGTCTGTCGATGCCAGCGAGCCTGTCAAAACCGGTCGCTGTCAAAATAAAGACAAAAGTGGAAGTAGTAAAAAAACATTGTTTTATTTAATTATTATTTAAAATGAACTTCCATCAAGAGATTTCAGTAAAATCATTTATTATCTTAATTTTAAATTACCGGAGTGCGAACGTAAGCGTGCGGATCAGGTAATGGGGGTAAATGGGGAGGTATATGGGATGGGGGACGTGCCCTCTGTCCCGCAGACAACATAGCAGGAGTTCGGGGGGCCACAGAAGCCACTGGGGCTCCAATCACATGACGGTTAGGACGCCCAGCATATGTTTCTAGACCCTCTAATCGAATACCTAAAATAAAAATTAAAAATATTAAATATCAAATGCTTCTCACTCTGCTTCTTCATCTTTTTCTTTTAGATCTGAAAATCTGTGACACAGAAATCATGTCTGCCGATATGAGGTCCAACTGTCACTCTATCTCTTAGGTGGTCTTTCAGATGGATAGTGTCCTGGATAGGTATTACGGACACAATCTTGGAGAATTATTCCAGTAATGCATCTTAGGACCTTCATCTCAGATGTTCGTACCGTGTCCGCCCGTATCTCTACAGCATACGTCATGATAGGTCGCACACATGTATTTTAAATTTTGACCTTGCTGTCAATTTGTATGTGATCATTCTTCCAGACCAGACACCTTGATATGGCAGATGCTTTGACTTGTTCTTGTACTTCGGTATTAAGTACGAGAATAAGTCAATAAAAAATAACATTATAGTTTCAAAAGAATACTTACCCATATTAATAAGGGCCATAATAACATCTCCAATGACAGGTTCAGAGCGACCGGCCACTTCATAGTAACTTTTAGTTGAGTTTCCAGCTTCAAAAAGGACTATATATAAAATAAAATTAGTACAAAATCAGATATTATAAAACTCCGAATAATGACACATTTCTATTATGAAACTTACAGGATTGAAACAGTTCACACATAGTTTCTAGAGCTTGTTTGTCTGCAGCGTCGAATCCCACTTCCAATAATACTGCGGAAACTGCAACATTTAATATTTTTCTCCGAGCATTTACATTTGCCTCCACTTTTTCCATCGCTGTGTATTTGATTAGATATTTCCGTCAATACATAAAACCAACAAATATTTGTTCCATGTATACACCATTAAAAAAAATTTCATTGATTTGTTTTTAAATTGATAGTATTTTAATAATTCTAATTCTTCATAAAGATACTATTTGATAACTTTAACTCGCGTCTATTTTCTGTTTATTCGATGCTTTGACATTTCTCGCATTTATCTGCGCCTGCTGTCAAACCTTTTTTCTTATTTTTGGTAACATGGTAACACAGAGAGAAGAAAAAGAAGATCCCACGAATGTCAATAATTATTTAAAAAGATAACCTAAAAATTACAAACCTTTATGTTCTTTCTATTATATATAAACATCGAAAATGTGAAACGGTAGACGCGGTAAAAAATATTTGATAGATTATCATTTAAAAAATTGGTTGTCATCGTTGACATAATGGTCAATTTTAAGAAAGTAGCCGTAGGCATCTCTGGTGGTGTCGATAGTGCCGTAGCAGCATTTTTACTAAAATCAAAAGGTTTGTTATGTACTGAATCTGGAATAATACTAATTCATTTTATTTATTATGGTATAATTGTATGTATTTTTCTATATTTAGGTTATGATGTTCATGCAGTATTCATGAAAAATTGGGATTCTATAGATGAGATGGGAATATGTACAACAGAAAAGGATTACGAAGACGCTAAGATAGTGTGTAAAAAATTAGACATTCCTATTACCCAAGTAAATTTTGTAAAACAGTATTGGAATGAGGTGTTTACTACCTTAGTAAACGATTATCAGCTGGGCCTGACTCCCAATCCGGATATTATTTGCAATCGAAAAGTTAAATTTAAATATTTCCACGAATATTGTTTTAATACCCTAAAAGTGGATGCAATCGCTACTGGCCACTACGCCAACACATCTTTTGGACCGTACTTAGAAGATTACAAGGAAAATGTAAGTAAGTAATTCTATAAAAGAATTATTTTTAAATAATCAAGCAACAAATCATTTGATGATGATAGTATGATTTCAGATGTTAAACTGTTACAACCGTTTGATAAATTCAAGGACCAAACCTTTTTTCTTTCTCAAGTGAAACAAAATTCATTGCGTAAAACAATGTTTCCTATCGCTGGTTTAAATAAACCATCCGTACGCCAAATTGCTCAAAAAGAAGGTTTGCTGAATGTAGCAAAGAAAAAAGATAGCACTGGAATTTGTTTCGTAGGACATCGACATTTCAAACATTTTATATCTGAGGTAAAATAGCATTTCATTTTTTTAATTTTTTCGTGTTGTAAATATTAATGTTGTTAATGAAAATTTTTTTGGTAATTTATTTTTTCATGTTATTGTTTTTAGCAAAATTAATACATTAAGATAGAGTGTGAACTCGGGTAAACATTTTTTTTGTACATTCTGAATAATTTATTTAAAAAAAAAATAAGACTTATATATTCTTAATAAGACTTAGATATTCTAGAGATTTCATTGTGATCCCAGCATTAGATTTCTCAAATAAATGTATAAAATTTTCTAATTTATTGTACCATGTATATGTACTAGGGTGTCCCTTATTTTTCAAAGTTTTAATTTTACAATGCATAGGCTATTGTTTTATTCATTTGGGCCTAAAACATCCGAAACCAAATTTTTTCCTTATTCGGAACAGTGTAACCCGTGCCGACTTGCGCGCAAAGATGTCCCATACAAATTGCGTCACAGGAGCGGCGCGTTGTCGTTGTTATTAGCATTTAGTTTCGGCTTATCGGGTAGGAACCACGGATTGTTTTATATTTCGAAGATGTCAGTAGAACTAAGAAGCAATTAAAAAAGTACTTTCTTGGTTGGTGAAGTAAATCGTCAAATAACAGGTGCAAACAACTATCTAATCTTCAAGTTCTCGCACTTCTATTTTTCAAAATACGTGAAGTTAATTTGACTGTTAATGAAAGCGCAAATCTTGTCATTCTGGAGTCCAATATATTCTGAAAAAAGGCTAGAATACCTACCAGAGCTGTTCGTAATTATGTTAAGAAGTTAGTGGATCTTTATCAGGTCTGACGAGAACTGCAAAAAATAGCAAGAAGATTCAGGGCTTACATAGGCGCCGCGAAGAGAACTTTCAACTTGAATTAGATAATTTATTCGATACCGCACACGCCGATGCTCTTGAATGTGCTATGATACGACAGCATCATATACAGGATACTTGAACGGAGCTTGTGTGCAAAAACTAGAAGGAGGTTTGTTATTCTTTGCTGGCCGCCATCATGTATAAGAACTGATGCTCAAAAGTGCGTTTGAATCGCAAAATCGATTGTACGAGATGATTATAGGGAACTCGTATTAAGCATGCTATTGTTTTTCTGGGTGGAGGCAATGAAAATAAAATAAACAGACCTGCTGGCCCAATGCATCAAGCACGATGGATGGCAAGAGCTATTTACTCCTTAAAAATACGTTTGCTGCAGTCCCAGTTTAAAATGTGCGCTAAGGACAAACAAGCTTTACCAGATGTTTGTTTATTTATTGTGTCAGTTTATGTAAAGCCCTGGCTTGAATGTAGTTTGGCGATAAAAGCTCCAAATGAAGATTTTTGTTTTTTAAAGACCTTAAAAGATTTACAAAGAAGTTGACGATTTCCAAAGCAGCTTTAAACAAGTTCAGTCAACATTTGTGGTACTTGTCAGAGGAAATAGCCGTCCTTTTAATTTTTGATGACAACGTTGATGAGTAGACCAAAGGAAACATTGTGGAAATCTTAAAAAAATAAAGTTTAGGTGAATCGGGAAAGAGATATGTTCCATCGAAGGAACAGATGTCTGGCTCTCTATATGGTATGTAAGTTGTGTTTAATCTGGTATTTAATTTATAACTAATTTGTTTTATTTATAGGTACTACAAGTATTTATTATCTTGTTTTATGGAAATCTTTGAGTGATTTTGTTTCTGTAAAGAGAAAAGATTTATTTTCACAACTAAAACATGATAGTAATTTCCTTAAAGAAATTGTATCTTCATAGAAAGACAGCGCGGCGTTTGTGGAAGTTAAAAAGAAGGTTACTTGCTTAAAAGCAGTAAATGACACAGCTGAAAGAGCTGTTAATCTTATGACAGACTTTCATGGTTTGACTACCGCAGATGAAGAACATAAGCAGTTCTTATTATGTTGTGTGCAAGAACATAGAAAAATTTACCCAGACTGTAAAAAAATAGATTTTGAAGAGGAAATATCCAAGTAAATAAATATAAACTTGGATCTTTTTTGATGATTACAAGAAGAACATTATATAAATATGTGTTTTCATCAATATTTATCTAACATAGTGGTTTTAAGTGATCATCTACAACTACATTTAAGAGACACTTAAATCACCTATTTTCTAAAACTTTGAGGGCAAGTCGGCACGGGTTAGAATTAACGTAGGAAGTTGAAATTCTGTATTTGGGTAACTAGTAGACTATTAAACATAATTAGGGGGTATGCGTTTCAATAATCCAAAAAAAAAATTTTTTGGCCATATAAGGGACACCCTAATATGTACATTAAAGGTTAACCCTTTCCACGAGTATTAGGCAAACCGTTAACTCAGATAAAAAAAAATTTGCTTCTTAAAAGTCTTATCTACAACATTACATACTACTTACTTCCTATGGTCATATAACCCTCGAAGAGTTATAGCCTCGTTGATGATTTTCCTCCAAGCTCCTCGATCCTGCGCCTTTTGCTCCCAGGAGTCCGATTCGCCCAATCTAGTCAGATCAGCCAGAATATTATCTATTAGACGCTGTCTAGGCCTTCCAAGCGGTTTTACTCCGGTTGGTCTAGAAGCGTACAAGGTCTTAATTGCTCTGGGCTCTCCGGCTCTGTATACGTGCCCAATCCATGCTAGGCAACCGGTTCTCACGGTGCTCGTTATAATGGGCTGCTGGGTCATTGTACGGATCTTTTCATTGGTCCTATGCCTCCGAATTCCCGCTGCATCACCGGGTCTGGGTCCCAGAATTATTCTCAGTATCCTATTCTCAAACAAGTAGATTATTTTTTGTTCAATCTATCTATTGTTCTATTTACAACATTGATCTGATATAATACAGTGAATAATGAAAAAATATAAAACATTATAATATAAAACATTGATCCGATATAATACAGTGAATAATGAAAAAATCTTTTTAAGATGTATATTTAGTTAAAATCTACTGATGTTTGTGTCTTCGACAGGTTTCGGCAGCTAGCAGCCATCTTCTGGTACCGTTATCAAATTTAGTTAGGGTTATGTATGATTGGACCATTGGATTATATACAATCGTTAAACTTCAACCCCCAACATTTTCATTTCATATATAACCCTAACTAAATTTGAGAGAGGTACCAGAAGATGACAGCGAGCCGCCGAAATCGGTCAAAGACACAAACATCGGTGGATTTTAACTACATTGTATCTTAAAAAAAAAATTACAAAAAAAAGATATTTACATTATTTACAATGAACTTCTACCATGAAATTTCAAATAAATATATTGGTTTTTTTGCAGTATTCTTAGGTAAACCTATGAAAATCAATGTTTCATTTTGTAATTCTAAATGATGCCTTCAGTGCACCATCCGAATTGTATTGACCAAAAGTGTTCACATTTAGAATTAATTTAGCAGATTGTAATCCTCAAAATGTTTGCTTCAAGAATGTTAAGAAGATGGTAGCTAGCTGCCGAAACCGGCCGAAGACACAAACATTAGTCAATTTTAACTAAATATACATTTTATAAAGATTTTTTTTACAAAATTGTATTATTTTCATTATTTACAATGAACTTCTACCATGAAATTTCAAATAACAACATAATTTTTTTAATGTAAATTCAGATCTGAATAGCAAAAATGTTTAAGAAGAAACTTACAAAAAGTATCATCTGTTTCAGTACATTGATATTAAACCTGGAGAATTTATTGATTTTGAGACTGGAAAAGTAGTAGGTAAACACAATGGTATCCATCAATGGACATTAGGACAACGTTGCCTACTTGGTGGATTTTCCAAACCATATTTTGTATTAAGGAAAAATCTTACTGATAATTCTATATATGTTGTAAGTAATTCATTTTAAGATTTGAATTATTAATATATGTCTAAATATCTTTATAAATAAATAATTGAACTATTTTTTTTCCAGGTTCAGGGTACTGACCATCCATCTTTAAAAACCCGCATCGTGATAACTGATAAACCAAATTGGATATATGGAGAACCTGACTCATTAAAAAACGATTCTATTTTCAAATGTTATTTTAGATTTCAGCATACTAAACCATTCACTGACTGTTCTATGATGAAAACCGATGATGGAGTAATATTAATTTTGAAAGATGCTAAAAGATCTATCACTCCGGGACAATATGCTGTTTTTTATAATGATAAAGAATGTTATGGCAGTGCACGAATTCGTAAAATTGGTCCTGATTTATTTTTTGCGAATTTGTGAACTTTTATGCTTACAGATATACCTATATAAAGTTTTATTTTAAATCGTTAAAAAATAAACAGTTATGTAAATTTATGAGAAAGCAATAATTTATAGTGTATATTTTCATTGATTGTTGAATAAATTCTTTAAAATCGTACCAATACATTTTATTATTTAGCAATAAATGTTGTTATTTTTAAAAATTTCCAAAATATTACAAAAATACTTTCGAGACGACATTGTCGATATTCTTAGACCAAGTGGACTTGGACTTGGATCTTCTGGCTTACAGAGGTTCAGATCATGTGGCTATTCCTCTTACGTCTGATGGGAACATTGTTGGAAGGTGATTTGGTAGGTTGTAAGTTTATGCAGGGGCATGATTTGTGTGGCTCGGAGTGTTCCTCTGAAGGAGGATCGATTTTGGGCGCTTGTGGCAGCTGGAGGTGTTTGGGTCGTAATTTGAGGTATTTTATTGTGGGGTTAGGATGTGAAGGGAGTCCTTTTGTAAAAACGTTCGGCAAGTTTCAGAATTAATTCATCTATCATCGGTATTCCCGATTGCAGTTGTGTGATCCTGGTCCATGAAGGCGCACCAAGCGATAAACGGATAGCCTTATTTTGCAGGATTTGGAGTTCTCGCATTCAATTCGTTGTGTAAAACCAATGCCATCTCGAAATCGCTGTTTACTACGCCGTAATGTTGAATTAAATGTGGGGCTGATCTGATCTAACAGCTGTTAATAGTCAAAAATATTGAAAAGATATCGCGACTATTTCGAGACAAAAAACATAAACATTTTAAACAATTTTATTTGATTAATACTTCACAAATGGGGTAGATTCTACATCACATTCTTCGAAACTTTTATGTAACATGCTATGTACGAGGCATATCCAGAAAGTAAGTGTACAGAATTTTTGTAGGTTACAATTTTTTTTATTTAAACCAAAATTACGTGGTTACCGTAGTACATATGTAAGCTATTTTTTGACATAGTCGCCATTCCTCTCAATGCAGGTGGTGAAGCGGGGTATCAACTTTTTGATGCCTACTCGAAGTAGTTTCCCGCCAACCCGTCCGTCCACTTCTCCACCTCCTCGTCGGTTGAAAACCTTTTTCCACTCATGTGCAGCTTCAGGGAGGTAAAGAGATAGTAATCCGAAGGTGCTAGGTCAGGGGAATACGCGGGATGGTTCGGGGCATCCCATTTAAACGAGGCGAGCAGTTCCTTCTGGCATTGTCGTGCAGCAGGCAGACTCCCTTTGTCAGCATGCCTCTCCTATTGTTCTGAATCGCCCTCTGCATTTTTTTTAGGGCCTCACAGTATCTTTCAGAGTTGATGGTTTCTCCTTGAGGCATACATTCAATTAAAATTATGCCTTGACAGTCCCAAAATACGGATGCCATGATTTTCTTGGCTGAAATTGTGGTTTTGAACTTTTTGGCGGAGGGTAAAGAGGTGTGACGCCACTGTTGAGACTGCCTTTTGGTTTCACAGGCGTGTAGTGTGCAACCCAATTTTCATCTCCAGTAATGATGGAGCGGAGAAATTCATCTCCATGGAGTTAGCAGCGCCTCAAAAACTTTTGCCCGGCGCCGCGTATTTTGCACTTGGCGGGTGATTGGATTGACATTTTTCACGAAACGTGTTGTCGCGTCAACACTTCTCAGTGTACTGACCTCGAACCGGTCTCGTTGTGGAGGATAAGGGATATATAGATAACATGTCGAAAGTAAAATCCATCCGGTCGTGAGAGCCTCAGTACACTTACTTTATAGATATGCCTCGTATTATAACACAGATGTATTATATTAAAAGGTTTGTAACACGTATAAAAGAAGTAATAATACAATCATAGTCGTATATTACATTAATTTTGATGTAGCCATGTTTTATGGCATAGTCGGTGAGATTGCAATAAACAAATTTTACATGGCAGAAAATACGTTTTCTCTCCGGAGGCTTGTTTAATCTTAGTTAAGTTTAATTTCATTTAGTGGTAATAATTTAAGATAGTGAAAAAAAAATAGCTGTAAGTGACAATTTTGTGAGTGGCAACACTTTGGGGGCGGGATTCCACCCCACGTGATCACTCAACCCCCACCTTGCGGGCTTTTGGAAGTTCGTGAGGCTCGAGGAGCAGGGGAGCGCTCTTACACCCCGGACCCGGTGAGACAACATCTCCCCCGGCCCGACGGACGGTCGAACGCCGAGGAGATAATCTGAACGAGGAGGAGATCGCGGAATTCGTGCCGCATGGCGCCAGCAACAGCGCCCGCGCCAGCTGACTAACAACCTCGTACAAGGCCCATGAATGGCCATTATCACCATTGGGGCCTGATGCTGGCCACCGCTGTCGCTATGAAGGGGACCCGTGCCCTCCGCGGTCCATCATCCGCGTGATGCTTGCAACCCGGGAGATAGAAGTGGACGCCGGGCAGCCTCTGGCAGTCTTCATGCTAGCCAACTCGCCGCCACGCCGGCTTCCGTCAGCGTCGGTCAGATCACCGCCTTACTCATGGCGTGATCGTTTTGTAGTCTACGTTAGTTTTAACTCGTTGGCCAGCGAATAGCATGAAAGTCTTCTTTAGATCTTAAGCTATCTTTTTCAGTGTGTAATTTTTGGTGTTTGAATAAATGTAATTTTAAATAGTAAATATTGGTTTCAATCTCATATCATAATACATCCTGGAGCATATCTAATATAATATTATGTTAACATTAACGAATCACATGGAAAAATGTTGAGAAGTTGCTCTAGATCGGGAGTGAATGAGTTCAATGAATTCATTTTCACCCCGTGACTACTAAAAACTCTTAACAATTTCATATCGACAATCGATATTAAATATGAGATCACGGCACGAGACACATAGCAACCTCAAGGATTCCAATACTGATATGGCGGTACATACGGCCCCATAAATCTCCATGTTGTAAAAATTGATTATAGTGCTTACGGCCTAGTAAATACTTTCGAGACGGCATTGTACATTATAAAACAGCGCTGCGGCGCCCTCTGGTTCTATTATTTCAATAGTACTTTTTAACTGTCTACTGTAGTCTGTGACTTATCCAAATGTCAAAATCTCCGAATTCGCACGTCTCTAGCCTGGCGGTCGATGTGTTGATTGTTCGTCGCCGTTAAGATTGTTGTCAATTTTTAATTAATGTATTTATAAGATAACGTCTTCTTTTTAATATACGTTTCATATTAAAGTGCTATATATTTATTTAATTTAAACATGTAACGTCTGTTATTAAGCTTTTACATAACATTACTCGTTTCATGTTACCTGAGTCAAATCATTATTTTTCTTAGTTGCTGCCCATTATATGGAATACTGTTGTATGTATGCTGTATATAAGCTGCAGTCCTGAACAATAATATGTCCTCAAACCATCCCGATTACAGTAATTTCGCTAAGTCGGCATATTTCAATTTACCGCCTCCGAACGTCCCCCAGCCATCGAACTTTACAGCCCCGTTTCAAGAGCCATGTTACGACAGAGATCAGGGCCAATATGGTTATTTTCCACCAGAAGTCGATATTTCGCAACCGCCTCCATATTCGCAAAGTTCAGATGGGTATAGCATGCAAAGTGAAAATTACCACGCTTACCCATATTACGAAAACGCGAATTCTGAATATGCCCAGGATAACTATTCGCGTTCATTGCCTGTCGATGTTACTCTTCCACCGCCTTCAGTGTCCCATCATCATTCACGGTCAACAGACAGAAATTATAGCCATGAACGGAGACGTGAAATGTCTCCAAGCAGTCCGAGAGGCAGTACATCGAGTCGGAGACATGCCGGAGATTCTGAGCATCATTATCGAGATATCGAAAACAGCAGCTGGTATAGAGACACTGACCACTCAAGAAGGCACAGGGATAGCGAGAGAGGTGAAAAGAGATATAAACGATACAGAAGTCCTGACAGAGATTTTGAAAACCGATCAAACCGAAGACGAAGCTCCGTTGAATTAAATACCGGTCAGCAATCTTCCACTGCATCCAGACACTCGAGGTCTCCTCATGAACGAAGAAAACACCAATATTCTAAAAAATCGAGTTCAAGCCACCCAACGAGAGATTCAAGTTCATACCGATCTTCGCATGAGCCGAGCTCATCCAAAAGTCGGAAGCAGGTATCGGACACAATGAAATATGCTCAAATATCCAAAAGCAAAGATAGACGTTCCCAAAGTAGGCAGTCAGACAGAGAGCGCAGAAGGAGTGAGAGCCGCTCTCGAGATAAGAGGGAGAAAACTGAGAGATCAGTGTCTCTGAGGAAAGAGGCTACTCCAATAACATCAACTGTTAAGTTAAAGAAGATTCAGGATTTGATTGGCGATCCAAAACTTGCAGAAGAAATTTTTAATTCACAGGATTTGAGGTAATAGTCATCAAAAATTAATATAAAAATTGGTATAATAAATGCCAGTTTTTAAAATGGCATTTTTTTTTGTTTTTTAGTGACGTGATTGCACGTCAGATCTGTGTTTGTATTACTTACTCACATAACCGGGTGGTGGTCTAGGGGATAGAACGCTTGGCTCCTGATCCAGGGGGCATGGGTTCAAGCCTGGACACGACCAGGTTCCTTCATAATAATGAGCTATTTTCTGCTCACATTGAAGATTGTAAAATTAATTCTAATATCATTGATATAAATTCTTGATGTTTGTCTTTTTTGTTTTAAATAAAAAATAATCTTAATTAGTTATGAAGTTTCTGCTTATGTCCGTTGAAGGGTTAATTATCAAATTGCCAAACAATAAAATGGTTCTTGAATAAAAAGAAACGTTAATAAATCAAATGTTTTCTATTAGATTCTTATTTTCATTTGATTCTGTTAGATTTAATTATTTTTGCTCTATTTTAGGAAAGAGTATTGCTCAAATATGGAAGAAGTGTATAACAAAATGGATAAAGACATTAATGAGGAGTCAGATGAGGAAGAGGTAAGTTTTGAAAGAAAAAAAGACATTGATATATTATATTCAGCTATACCTGTTTACTGGAATGGTAGTCATTGATGTGGAGAGTATAAATACCATTTTCACGGACTCTGCATATATTGTTGGAAGTGTATTTAGTGGTATCTTTTGATCGCATGTCGATGTATACATACAGTTAAGTGTTGTTGTGTTTAAGCTACACAAAATGTGTTAATAGTGTTAATACAATATGTCATTGTAGAATAACTTTTTCTACTTCTTCATCTTAACCGTCGCGTTGCCATGTGGTAAATTGAGTTTCCACTGCCAATTTAAAGTTGATTTTCTTAAAACCTATGGACCCTAATATTATAAAAAAAATTCTAATCCTCCATTGAAGTGTTTTCAATATTTCGTAATAAAAAAAAAAGCAAAAAATTACTTCCTTCATCCCAAAAAAAAAATATTTTCTAAGACTGCCCTCACCTTCATTCGTGTTAAGGTAGAATTTGTTTTGCTAATATTTACAACTTTATCAAAAGTGACAAATACTTACTCGCTGTTTTGAACGTATTATAAATTATATGTTTGGCCTTTTCAATAGGTACGTAATAATACCGACTGTGGACGGAAACGCAGCACGCAACTTAATAATATCAGAACTGTGAAAATATTAACACTTTACCAAAAGGGACAAATATTAATACGTACTCGTTGTCTTGAACGTACTATACATTTTGCCTAGGTGCCTTTATCATACGTAAAATCTCGTAAAGTCTCGCCCCGCCGGCCGGGGGGCGGAGACAAGTTTATACTTGGTGTCCAGTTGCTCGTATGCTGTGACGCATTCCATATCAGAAATCGCATGGTTCCAGAAAAAAATTAATAATGATATGTTTTTCAAATAATCCATGTATGTTATAGATATCGATCTATTCCTAATGAAATTCCCTACAAGATGACATAAATTAAATTTTGATTCATCGAGTCATATGCTTGATATTTAGATAAAGTTAGCGGTAAACTGAATTGACCACATGGGAGCGAGCGTTTTGTTTTGAACACGGTACGTTAAGGGTTAAGAGGGATAAGTCTCGTGTCAAGTCGATTCCCAGCTGTTGATCCATTTTTTTGGTGGTCTACACAGGGGTCATCTACCTTGGTATAGAATCCATAAGGATCCATTCTTCTCTCATATGCAAACCGATATTTTCTCCTTTGCCTCCCTCACCTGATGACATCTTCGACCTGGCATATTTCCCTTATCTTTGAATTCCTTATTCTATCACGGTAATAATGTAGAAAAATACATATTTTATTAACTAATTAACCATCAAGCCGTCTCTCTGGAGGGGTAGGCAGAAATAATGGACCACCACACTCTGTCTGTTCTGTCCTGACATACTTCTCTCTATTTCTCTACATTCATACAACGTGTCATGCACGCACGTCCTCACGTGACCGATATTCAATATTTGATTAATTTGATCATGCCACGTTTTCCTCGGCCTTCCTCTATTTCTAGCTCCGTTCATTTCGTTTACATATACCATTCTGTCTTCACTCATTCTTTCCAGGGTCCAAACCATCTTAATAACCCTTTTATTATTTTGTTCATAACACTTTGATTCGCACCGCATTCACTTCTTATATTTGCATTTGACATTATCATATACAGATTTACAACACATTCGTCTTAGAGATCTCATTTCTACTACGTTTATTCTACTTTCATCCTCCTTTTGCCAGTTCCATGCTTCACTTCCATACATAAGGGTCGGCACAAGAACACCATTGTGCACTGCCATCTTAGCTTTTTTGGATAGGTTTTTGTTTACGATGATGACTTTAAGTACACCATTTTTATTCTTACAGAAAACTTGGTACCGTAGTTCTCCTGCAGATTTGTACTATTCGGCTGTGCCCAACACTAAAGGCGTTGTGGAGAGTACAGCCAAAGGGAGGAAGCTAGCTGATCTTGTGAGAGAGAAGCTCATTGAGAGGGGACGCCGCGCCCGGCCGCCCCCTGAAGAAGAACCCATCATGCCCCCACGTTGGCATAAGCCCAGACTCTGCAAACGTAAAAATTCTTATTTATTTTCTCAATTAATGTGTAACAATTACTGTAGCTAGAGAAGCCAGGATTGCTGAATAGCAGTGGCGGTACTCCCATAGAAGCCCAAAAGCCCGGCTTGCGTAAGAAATTTTTAATCAAAACCTCTTCTGGCTTACAGAGGTTCAGCTCTTGTGACTATTTCTGTTACGTCTGATGGGAACATTGTTGGAAGGTGATTTGGTGGGTTGTTGGTTTTGATTCAAAATTTCTTACGCAAGCCGGGCTTCTGGGCATCTATGGGATTACCGCCACTGCTGAATAGCAAAATTTAAAATAACATTTTTATTTTGTGCATATTTTAGCAAATCCGGTATTCAGTAATGTTTTTGCAGACACTACAAAAAAGTTTAAAAATTGAAAGCCCCTTTTCAAAGTAATTGTTTGGCTTAAATTAACTATAAAAAAAAAAAAAACAGCCCATGGAGATGATGGGTTCTGGAGTGGAGACCACACACAGAACTCAGAGTTGGACGTCCCTCTGACCGCTCGACCGACGATATTATAAGGATTACTGGATGTGGATGGATGAGAGTGGCAATGGATAGGGGGCAATTAAGAGCGATTAATGTCCATTAAGTGTCATCACAGCGAAGACACACATTTTCCTTGTTAGATAAGGGGCGGTTCTATGCTTTGGGAGAGGCCTACATTCAGCAGTGGACAACAGATGGAAGAAGAATCTGCCTAAACTGCAAATGTTTTCAGCCACAGTTCAAAGCCAATTTTTTTAAACTGCAAATGTAGCCAGCCAAATAAGAGTTAATTGAGAAAGCATGGATATACATATAGTTCTGTTATTTTATTGTTAACAGACAAAGAAGCTAGCTCAAGCGGCACCAGTAGTGAGAGTGACAGCGAGTGTGATAAAGCTGACCATGCCATGCAAGAGTTAGAGAGGAAGCAGCAACATCCACGGAGACTGCACCCTGAAATGTGGTGAGTCACTCTCCCCTTAATACGGTGTATATTTTCATCATTTTAGCAAATCAACTAACTGTATAAAGGCCCACTTTCTTGTAAGTGGGCATAAGATGTTTTTTTTGCTACTCCACAAAATATTTTTTCTTGGATTTATCTATAATACTTTGTATTATGAACTACGTCATATTCATATTAACAAACAATAATCAAGATATTACATTCACCATATTAACAAACAATAATCAATTCGAGTGGTGGTCTAGGGGGTAGAACGCTTGGCTCCTGATCCAGGGGACTTGAGTTCGAACCTGGACACGACCAGATTCCTTCTTCATAATAATGAGCTATTTTCTGCTCATATTGAAGATTGTAAAATAAATTCTAATATCATTGATTTAAATCTTTGGTATTAGTCTTTTTAAAAATAAAAAATAAATACCGATTGTTTTAGTAACTACTTCACATGAATTTATTGAAAGTAAAGGCATTAACACTGGAATTCCATTGTAATACACTTTGGAAATTGAAAAATAACATTGTTTATTATCCACTAAAATATTAAAAATCACGACATGTTTCAGAGGAGACCTCCATCTTCAGGTGTAAATATACAATAAAAACTAAACAAAGAATGACTAATAGACTTTTTTTATTTTTTGTTAGTCTAGTCTTTCTTTGTTTAGTTATTTATTATATATTTACACCTGAAGATGGAAGTCTTCTCCGAAACATGTCATGATTTTTAATATTTTAGTGGATGTTAACGTTACTTTTCAATTTCCAAAGTGTACTTTCACATTAGATAAATATTGTAAAGTTTTTAGTTTAATTTTTAATTAGTTTATTTGTTTTCAATCAGCTATGGAAAAATACTATTAGTCGTGTGTACATTGTAATAATTTATATTAAAGGACCACAAGTTTTAAGAATATCAAAATATTTTAACTTAATAGTTTGAAAGTGTTTATGAGTGCCCTGTTCTGCAATATCATAATAATCACTCTTAATTCTTTTTGTAAATATCCATTTACTCTCTTATCTGTTTTTGACATACGTAGTTGTATGTAAGTTCATCTTAATCTCTTAACCAGATCTGGTAATTCAATATTTATGGCTATGTTTATATTTGCTGCATAGTATTGAATTTCTGGCGTGTGTGCAATTCTTTACATGTGTTCATTTCTTGTACTTATTTTATATTGTTCAAAGTTTAATTCATGATAAAACCATTTTTATAACTAATTGCAATACAGCACTGTTCTGGAGGCATTTGAGATGTGGACCTACCGACGAGTTGCCCATGTTTCATGGAGGGACCACATTACAAATGAAGAAATTCTCAGCGGAGTTGAAGAGAGTAGACACGTGTTGAACACCATAGCGGAGAGGCGCGCAAGATGGATTGGTCATGTGTTGCGACACAAATGTTTCCTGCATAATGTGTTGGAGGGAATGGTCGAGGGATCGATTGGCAGAGGACGACCTCGCCAAGAGTACCTAGACCAAATTTACCGAGATATGGGCTGCACCTCTTATGCGGAGTTGAAGAGAGTTGCCGAGGATCGGGCGGAGTGGAAGAGGAGATGCGTCGCCTTGCTGCAGACCAATCGCTAGATTAATACCGGAGAGAGACTGTTCTTATAAGATGAATTTATCTCTTTAAATGGAGTGCTAAACTTGTTATTGTATTTTCATAGGTATAATGACACCGGAGAAATGAATGACGGTCCTTTCTGCCGCTGTTCAGCCCGCACACGGCGACAGGGTATACGTCACGGCTTCTACTCGGATGAAACCAGAGCTCCGCCTTGCAATCCTCTTACTAACAATGCCGATGTACTTTATCACTATAGGTTAGTGCAATGTTTTATTATATTGTTGAATAGCTCTTAACATCATTACGGCGGGAGCCAAATCAATGTGAAGGGTATAGCTATTATATTGATTCTCACGACATGTGATAGGTAGCTAATCTATCTCCATTTTATTGTCACGTGAATTCTACACCAAGCGAAAGACAGTGTGACAATCACACTTTAATCACCGAGATTGGAACCCGAGGCCTTCAGTGTGGCAGTCGTAGTTGTTGCCACTCTGCCATGAATATCATCTATAGCAGGGATGGCAAACCTTTTCGCAAGTGGGTCAAATTTATAAATTAAAAAAAACGCTTTTTAGCTCATCAGCGAATTCCGGTCAGTAGAATTCGACGGCGACCTTTCCTTTTCTTAGCCCATAAATGACTTCCGGCCAGTATAATTCGGTAGCGACCAATTCGATTTTCCGGATTACTGACCAGAAGTCGCTGACGTACTAAAAAAAATAATAAAAGGTTGTTGACGAAAAATATCCCTGAAAACAACCGAAAATTCGATATCGAATTTCTCCCGCAGGTCACGTAATTACTCCCGCGGGTCACATAATTTCTTCCACGGGTCACGTGATTTCTCCCGCAGGTCAACGGTGACCCGCGGATCCGTCGTTCGCCATCCCTGGTCTATAGAATAGTTTTATTAATTTATTTATACAAAATATGTAGTTTTGTATTTTTAGTATAATATCTGCTATAAATATCTAAAAATAAAATTGTAGTACAAGAGGCGTTATAACTACGTTTTTGGTAGTTATGATGTATAAAAAGAAAAATGTATGCTCTTGTAAGAAGCACTCGATTTGTAGAGTGATATTAAAAAATACTACCCACCTGCTGTCCTTATTTTGGCATTATAATTTGATCCCCAATCTCTTTTACATGTACATATTTCAATAAAACTTAACCATGTTAAATATTATGTTTGTTTTGTTACCCTGATGAAATTAAGCAAAAACATTTGGTAGATTAAATAGATGAAAAAACAACATATGTTAATGTTTGAAATAAATGAAGTAATTAAAATACATTATTCAAAATCATTAAATATGAAGAATATAATGGCGACCAAGTGATACATTTATTGCTGAAATCTATTCAATAAAATCACATGTTTGGATTTGATCTAACGTATATTTTTTTCTTTTAGGATAACAATATCTCCACCTACAAATTTTCTGATAAAAACCCTAACGATAATAACTCACGACGAACACGAGTTTTTGTTTTCTGGTTTTTCTCTGCTTTCGCACTACCCGCTGACCAAACTACCGCCCTGCAAGGTTATTCGCTTCAATATTGAGTACACCATTTTGTATGAGGAGGAGCAGTCTCCGCTCAACTACACAATTCAAGAGTTGGATCTGTTTGGTAAGCTAATATTCTGATATAAATAGCAACATTATTATTATATACGAGGCATATTTAGAAAGTAAGTGTACTGAGGCTCTCACGACCGGATGGATTTTATTTTCGGCATGTTGGCTACACTTCCGTGTAGCCTGACCCTTCCCCTCCGCAACGAAACCGGTTTAAGGTCAGTAAGTTGAGAAGTGTCGACGCGACAACGCATTTTGTGAAATATGTCAATCCAATCTCCCGCCAAGTGCGAAATAAGCGGCGCCGGGCAATTCGTGAAGTGTAATTCAGTACACTTACTTTCTGGAGATGCCTCGTATGAAATACGCACAATATACTATAAGCAACACTTTGATTTTTTAAATATTATTAATTGATTGCATTGGTGTTTTATAATTTTTAAACTAACTAACTAACTAACTAACCATCACGCCGTCTCCCCGAAGGGGTAGGCAGAAAGAATGGACTGCCACACCTTTCTTTCCTGACATATTTCTCTCGCTTCCTCAACATTCATACATCGTGTCATGCACGCGCGTCGATTTCTCTGACTCCTCACATGGCCGACATTCAATATTTGATTTATTTGATCGTGCCACGTTTTCCTTGGTCTTCCTCTATTTCTGGTACCATTTACATCATTAATATATAATTTTTTTACCATTCTTTCTTCATTCATTCTTTCCATATGTCCAAACCATCTTAATGATCCTTTCATTATTTTGTTCATGACACCATCATTCGCACCGCATTCACTTCTTATATTTTCATTCGACACTCTATCATACACAGAATATCCACACATTCGTCTAAGAGATCTCATTTCTACTGCATTTATTCTACTTTCATCCTTCCTTGGCCAGTTCCATGCTTCGCTTCCATACATGAGGGTCGGTAGAAGAACACCATTGTGCACTGCCATTCTAGCTTTTTTGGATAGGTTTTTGTTTGCGATGACAACTTTAAGTGCACCATTCACTTTGTTGCCTGCCCCAACCCTTCTTTCAATATCCCTCTCCACTCGCCCATCTCTTGTAAACATACTACCTAAATACACGAACTCAACTACTTGCTCCAAATTTTCACCATTCACGCTAATGCTGCAGACTGTCGTGGTTTCTTCCTTTTCAAAAATCATTACCTTGGACTTATTAACATTCATCATCAGATCATTTCGCATGCATACCTCATACATACAATTCACCAGGACTTGTAGTTCATGCTCGTTGTCAGCTAGTAGGACAGCGTCATCCGCATACAAGAGATAGCTTACTGACACTCCGCTCATTTTGGCACCTACATCCAACCCTTTCAGCTCTTTCATACAATTGTCCATATACAGATTAAATAACCACGGGGACATTACGCAACCTTGTTTGACACCTTTATTGATATCAAACCAGGCTGTAAGATCTCCATTTACTCTGACACTAGCAGTGCTTTCCGTGTATAGCGACTTAATGGCCGTGATCAGTTTTGTACTTATTCCATATTCAGACAATATTTTCCACAACTTTTCTCTATTAACGTAATCATATGCTTTTTGTAAGTCGACAAATGCACAGAAAAGTTTGCGATTTTTGGCCAGAAACTTCTCTGTCAATGTACGAAGTCCAAAAATTTGATCCATACATCCTCTGCCATTCATAAAGGCACCTTGAACATCCCAAACTTTGTCACTCGTCAATTTTCTTACTCTTTCTATTAAAATTCTGCCATAGACTTTACCAACGACACTCAAAAGACTAATAGCTCTGTGGTTTCCACATTCCATACGCGATCCTTTTCCTTTGTACAGGGGCATAATTACTGCTCTCCTCCAGTCTAGCGGCGTATATCCCTCCTCCAAGCACTGGTTAAATAACTTACATAACCATGTAGAAACCACTTCGCCACCGCTTTTAATAAAGTCTATGGCAATACAATCAAACCCAACAGCTTTTCCACTTTTCATTGCACTCACGGATCTTTTCATCTCATTCGTACTTATTTTTTCAATATTATCATTCATAGGTCCCGCACTCGCACTAGCTGTCATATTTTCGATCACGCTTGTATCACCACCATACATCTCCTTAAAATATTCCATCCATCTTTCTTGTATGATCTTACTCTCCGTTAACATTCTTCCCTCGTTGTCTAAAATTGCTTTCACACATCCACTATCAGGAGGATTTCGGGCTTTTTTAACTTCTTTCCAAAACATTTTTAAATTTGCTTGGAAGTTGTTTGTCATTTTGAGCCCTTCTTCCTCCTTCAGCTTTTCTTTCCGCGCTTTCACTACCGACTTCACTCTCTTCTTGCATACCTTATACAAATCTTTTGCTCTTTCATACTTAACTCTGTCATTCTTATTTATCGACAACATATTCAACCAAGCATCTTTCTTCTCTTTAACAGCAATCTTTACGTCATCATTCCACCATGCATCCCCTTTCCTTCTTCCTTGTACACACACACCACACGATTCTTTCGCTGATTCACACAAACTCTCCTTCAAGTATTTCCAGGTCTCGTCAATACTCAACTCACTTACATCCCGCTCACTCAATCTATCTTTCACTTTTCTTACGAAATTATTTCTTACGTCATTGTTTTGCAGTTTTTCAACTTTGACTCTAGTCGGTGCGGCTACTGTTTTGCTTCTTCTGGTTCGCCATCCCCGGAATAAGATCACTTTTGCCACTACTAAAAAATGATCCGTTTCCAGTTCGGCTCCCCTGAAGACCCTTGAATCAACAGTATCCGCCCGTAATCTAGAGTCTACAATGACGTAATCTATAATGGACCTTTCAAATCCTCTTTCCCAAGTATAGAGATGGATTCTCTTATGATCGAAGATGGTATTTGATACAAAGAGACCCCATTCTATACACAACTCAAGCAGTCTCCTTCCATTATCATTTATTCGTCTATCACCAAATGTACCCAGACATTCCTCGTACCCACTCCTACGGATTCCCACCCAACCGTTCATATCACCTGCTATTATCAATCTTTCGTTTTCACTCTTACACACCAATGTCTCTCTCACTTTGTCCCAAAACTCATCTTTACTCGCCTCATTTTCGTTGTTACCAGGGGCGTATCCAATTAAAAGGAAAACTCTTGTTAACCCGATCTTGAAGCGAATCCACATGAGTCTTGGGCTAACACATTTATAACCTTTCATACATTCTACCATCCTTGGAGCTAGCACCGCCGCCACGCCTTGGCATGCTCTGTGGTCATTCGGCACACCCGACCACAGAACAAGCTTATCCGCATGCTCCAAGGAACCACACTCTTTCATCATACATTCAGTCACACATAAAACATCTAAACACTTTTTATCCATTTCTGCACACATCTCATTCAACTTTCCTTCCATACCTCCCCTTATATTCCATGTACCTATGCGGCACTCCACCCTTCTCTGTTCGCCCCTGCGGGAGATGCGGTGTGATGGGTTGCGGACCTCATCGCCACCAGTAGGCATCACCCGCACACACTTAAATGCTAAATCATTTACAAACTATATCTTAAATAAAATTCAATTATATAAAATAAATAAATAAAATAAAATAAATCATAAATAAAAATAACAAAATATAACACATAAAAAAAAAAAGTTATAACACATAAGCTATTTTCTAAGATAATATCCTTTCATTAAAAGTTTGTTTCTTCCGCTACCACCGTTATATTAATAAAATTTTAGTTAGTTAGGCACTATAAATAGTTTAATTTCCAGCAAGCACTTCAATATGAATCAAAAGAATTTTTCAAATAGACATCGGAACAAATGTACATAAACGTTCGAAAAATAAAATTATGAAAACCAATTTGGCACCTGTCAAAACACTTCACATAAACAATGTAATTATATTTTTCACCACCAAAACAACACAAAGGTATAAATTATCACAATCAAATATTATTTTGGGATGGCAAGATGCGTATTGGCCAGGATTATTCACACATGGATCATTTATATATAAATTTTGACCACTAGTTGACGATGTTTTAAACAAAGGTCAATATTGTCATTAAAAATAATTTCATCACTTTTTCTTCACTCCTCACCTATTTGTATATACATACCAGTGGCGGTACTCCCATAGAAGCCCAGAAGCCCGGCTTGCGTACGAAATTTTGAATCAAAACCCCCAAATCTAAGTAATCGTGCCCCCGCATAAACCAACAACCCACCAAATCACCTTCCAACAATCACGTAAGAGAAATAGCCACAAGAGCTGACCTCTGAAAGCCAGAAGAGGTTTTGAATAAAAATTTCTTACGCAAGCCGGGTTTCTCGGCTTCTATGGGAGTACCGCCACTAATATGTACATACATTATCATCTACTCACTTCGCCCAACTTTATTCAGTTTGACAGCAATGAAGGATTAAAAACCATTGTTATAATTCATATATAAATATAATTATGAAATTCCACAGTATTAATGCTTTAAGTTTATATTTGTAAAAGCAATTCAAAAATAAAGAAAAATATATTGTTTTCTACAAAGTTATGAATATTTTTTCTTATTCTAATTTTAACTAACTAACAATCACGCCGTCTTCCGAAGGGGTAGGCAGAAAGAATAGACTGTCACACTTTCACTGATACGGCACTCCATCCTTCTCTTTTCGCCCCCGCGGGAGACGCGGTGTGATGGGTTGCGAACCTCATCGTCACCCTCGCACACTTGATCGTCCAACGTCCACAAAATAAATCTAAAACAAATAATATGAAATTCAATGTTATAAAATTAAAATAACTCTCCGCATAAACGAAAAACTTATATTTCAACATCAAAACAACATAAAGTTCCACAATTAAAAATTATAAAAGTACGGCAACAAAGAAATTGACCAGGAGAATTCGCACACTTTTCTAATTTTATATTTATCAATATTCATTTGTTTCCAGAGGAGTTTCTATTTATCGAAATTCTTGAGCTAGTGGATCTTGACATGGGGAAGCGCGATGCGGATGGCTGTTCCCAGTTCCATCTGCTGCCGCGGTGGGAGCGTTCGCTCGGTGGCGGCGGTGGGGAGGTCCTAGCCGTGTCAGAGGTGCTGCGCCATCTGCTGCGTGCCGGTGGGGAGCTCGTGCCGCCAGAAACGCTGCCTGCCTTGAGGAGCGCCAAGGAGAGGGACTGGCAAATGTTTGTAGATGATGTCAGAGGTAACTGCAATCCAAACTCCTGTCCATAACTTTTTCTTCAGCCTATTCCTGTTTACTCCTGGACAAAGGCCTCCTCCATATCCCATCCTTGTCACTCTGCCTTGTGCAGACTGCATCCAGGTTATGCCCACGTATCGGTTCAGGTCATCCTTCCACCGTAGTTGTGATCGACCTGCACTTCTCTTTGCGGTCCACGGTCTCCAAGTCTATCCAAGCTATTTGTCCATTTTTCATCCAAACTTCTGGCTACATGATCAGCCCATAGCCATTTTATAGTCGTTACGCGGTGGATGATGTCAGTGACCTTGTTTTTTTTTCTCACCGTATCGTTTCTGACTCTGTCTCTAAGGGTTATTCCCAACATGGCTATTTCCATGGCTCTTTGGGTCACTCGTAGTTTTTCACCACTTTCTTAGGTCAAAGGTGCAAGATTAAATTAATTTATTTATCATTTTTTATCGTACACATTCGTCCTAAAGATATATTTGTTCTAGGCTTCGTACATATTACAATTGAAAATAAAATCCCTTTGTTTTATACTGGTTCTATTTTGAATCAATAAGAACTTTTTGTTTTTATCTCTAGTTGGTTTTAGGCCATATGCATTTTATAATGGGTCTGCTTGAAGTTACGTTTTTCTGTCCTGTCAGTTATAGGAACAGATAAAAATTATATTTTATTAAAAAAGAAAGTGTTGTGAAAATACAATGTTTTTCAAAAGTTTTTCAAACTTTAATCCATACCGGAAATAGACGGCAAATATAGAAGAATGTTTCGTAATTTTTTTGATTTTTATTGCAGGAATGATAGTTACCTATCCAGGCAAGAAGCCATGTTCGGTGCGTGTGGATCAGTTAGACAGAAGCCTCGCTGATGATAGCAAGGGACTCAAAGAATCAAGCAAAAATAAATTGAAATCTTCGGATCAACTTTACCCAGAGATTGTTCATTTCGGCATCAGACCGCTGCAGCTGAGTTATGCTGGTAATCCTGAGTAAGTAGCCAATGTTTTTCAGCCTTACAGTAGGGGGTTACTTTTGTTTGTGCAACTGTTCCTCTTGACCAGGGTTTCCCAAACTATTTTCCGCACAATGTTCCACCGAACTTGAATAGGTAATCCACGGCAATTTCACCCCAGGACTTTTGAATTGTTTACAAAATCTGTCCACGGTACACGAAGCATTCTTCTGTGTTATCCACATTTCGAGGTCACTAAGAAGAAAGTGTGGAAAAACAATGTATGATAGAATATCTAATGACGAAGTAAGAAAGGAATTTAAGGCTGGTGAATGCGTGATAAATAAAATTAAGAAAGGGTCACTAAGATGGTTTGGACATATGGAACGAATGGATAAGGAAAAAATGGTTAAAAAGATATATGCAAGTAATGTGAATGGGAAAAGAAGTCGAGGAAGGCCAAGGAAGACATGGCATGACCAAATTAATCAATTACTGAAAGAAAGGAATTACTGTTCGAAGTAGGAACAATCGACGAACGTGCATGTCACCTTGTGTGAATGTAGAAGAGGCGCGAGAATTATGCATTCTGGCAACAGAACAATGAAGGCCTCCTAGAACAATGTGGCGATCCATCGTCTGCCTACCCCTCCGGTGAAACGGCGTGATGGTTAGATAGTTAAAACAACAGACCAAACAGCACTTCAACATTCTCCGCCTAAGTTTTAAACTAAGCAGAATACTATATTCATTTTGATGAATGTATTACGGGCTATTTCGACCCCTCATTTCACCTTTATATCCACAGCATTTACATGTTAAACAAATGTTATTAATTTGTATTAAAAAATTGCAATTTTATTGTGGTTTTGAATTGTAGGTATAAAAAGGCTTGGAGGGATTACGTAAAATACCGACACCTCGTAGCCAATATGGCCAAACCATCTTATGACGATAAACGCAAACTGGAGGCCAAGGAGACGCGACTGCAGGAAATGCGGACACAAACCAAGATGAAGAGGGACGTCACAATCGCAGTGTCTGCAGAGGGCTTCTATAGGACGGGGCTAATGTGTGATGTGGTTCAAGTAATTATTACATATTACTCTACAATTATTTATTTAACATTATCACCTCCGACTAAGACTTGTATTCTTTTTTTAAATTGTTAGTTACAGCCAGATTTTATTGTATTTTCTTAAAGCAAATTCAAATCATAATTCTAACAATTCTTAATGCATTTTGAATGTTTAATTAATTAGATTTCTCAAGCATCTAATTTCAATGTTTATTTTATTCAAAATAGCCATATGACATTTTGTATATGAAACTATACACCAATAATAATAATAAATTGGATGACTTATAGAGCTGCATTTTTATGAATTAATCATCTCAAGGACGCTGTAGAAAATGTTCCATTTTATGAACTAGTCAAAAATACGCATATTTAGTATTATTATTTTGTTGAAAAAACTCCTTACATCATTACAGCGCGAGCCAAATCGATGTAAAGGGTGAAAAAAAATTATATCAAAGGAAATATACATAGAACCTTATGAATAGGAAAAGCCAGTTATTTGCTTGCTGCCTTTATTGTAAGGGTATTTACGAATTCGCCATAATTGCATCCAAAGAGGTCCATCTCTTTCGCAACCTCATTTAAGAGACGAATCGCTTTCAATACAGGAGAACTTCGAAGGGTCTCTGTGCGGCAATTTGGGGCATAAAATAATATATGCCCCCTAGCTCTGCTATAACTATGGGGAACGTACAGATTTAGCTCTCTCAGTATTCCTGGATTGAAAATACCTCCGGATAATAGTTTAAAAAAATGCTTTACAGAAAGATCATTCGACGAGCTTCAAGAGTGTTGAAACCCAACACTCCTGAGAGAAACAATGAGGGGTACAAAAAAGGATAATAGTTATACTCCCTGAGGTATAAATACCTTAAAAATCGTTTCTGGATCCTTTCCAGTTCCAAGATGACTGTTCTTTCTCTGGGGGTCCCAAATGATAGTAGTATACCTAAATATAGAATAGTATGAGGGCTGCACCCGACGCAATCGATCAACATTTACATCGGGATAGGATAATTTGAAAAGGTGAATTTTGAGTCTCGATCTAAACTCTGACGGGTTCTCAAAATCTATGAATTCATTGAAAAATGCTTTCTTTTTTAAACAATTCCGTTGTTAACAACAAAAAAAACATTATTCTTCGAAAGGTCATCAACTTTATTAGATTGATTTTAACTATAAAATTTTGCATATTTTTTATAGTTTCAATTAAATTTAGTGTAATCTTTCAGCACGCGATGTTGATCCCGGTGCTCATCAGCCATCTGCGCTTCCATAACTCCCTGCAGGGTCTGGAGAAGATTGTGGAGCACAAGTTTGAGAACCGTGCCCTGCTGCAACTGGCACTTACGCACCCCTCCTATCGTGAATACTTCGGCACCAATCCGGACCATGCACGCAATAGCCTCACTAACTGTGGCATCCGTCAGCCCGAATACGGTGACAGGAAGATTCATTACATGAATATTCGGAAGAGAGGTTAGTTAAAATTTAATTATTAAAAAAAAATCTGTATTATACTAGGGTCATTCATAAAATAAGGTTCCCATATTTTTTTTTAATATACAGCTTTATTGTTTTCATTAGCATTATACATCATTTTAAAGCTTAAAACTTACTCTATTTTTCTACATAATTGCCGTTTCTGTCTAAACACTTTTGCAGACAATGCTCCAACTTTTGTATCCCCAAGTCATAAAATTCTGCCGCCATTCCTCAGAAATCGAATAACCACTTCCTTGAATTCATCATCAGTATGGAAGCGCTTTCCATCCAAGTATTCCTTTAATTTTGGGAATAAGTGGTAATCACTAGTGGCTAAGTCCGAACTGTAGGGTGGGTGGGGCAAAACAGTCCAGCCAAAATCTGTCAGCAGTTCTTGAGTTTGATTTGAGACATGAGGTCGAGCTCTCAACACGTTTCTGCTGGTAGTTTTCTGTGAGCATTCGTGGTACCCACCACACCTTTCGATAGCCTAATTTTTCAATTAAAATTTTGTGAATTGTTGTGTTGGAAGTCCCAGGAATACGAAGAGCAAGTTCGTTAATGGAAATCCTCCGATCCTCAAGCATTATGCTCTCAACTTCGCATCTGGCGGAAACAGCGATAGGAAACTCCATCTTCGATGGCTGCCAGACCGGCATTGAGGGGTGTAGCATGGCGAGAGCGGCAGGGATAGAGAGTGGAGGAGTTGATGAGTCGGCCAGTGTTGCCAGATTTCTCCCAGCGCACCGCTATCTTTATTGACAGCATAGGGAACCTTACTTTACGAAATACCCTCATACATTATTGTTTTATGATTAACTAGCCGACCCAACAATGCTTCGCTATTGCTATATTAAAGTATATGCATACAGAATATATTAATGAAATAAATACTATTGAGATTCAATATCAATTCGTTTGCGCCATTCTATGTAATACATCCAACAACGTGTTTCTACAACATGATGTTTAACAGTGAAATCCATTAATGATTTCAATTTTTGCTTTTCAATACATGCGTATTAACGTCATGATGATCTACTGACGATTGACAACTGTCATTCAAATCGATTCGAGCTCCATCTCTTGGTGACTTACATTATAATTAAATACTCACATCAAACAAAATAAGTGTACACCTATATAGACAGTAACACCCCTAGCGATAAAATAACTGTTTGCCTGACACACTAAGTATTTATTTATATACATTTAAAAAGTGCATTATAACTCGGTTTGTATCAAATAATTTTTTTAAACCTTTTCACGAATTAATAAGCCGTGAAAATTTCATCGCAATAGGTTCAATATTTATCGAGTCTGTCGGTCCTATAGCCAGGAACATTGCCCTTTATTTATATAGATAAAAATATAAATCTTTTTAGGTATCAACACTCTCATCAACATCATGTCCATATTCGGTAAGAAGCAAGAGACTGAATCGGCCATCAAGCACAATGAGAGATTGGAGTTCCTCGGAGATGCAGTGGTGGAGTTCCTCTCCTCCATCCATCTCTTCCGCATGTTCCCCTCGCTGGAAGAGGGTGGTCTCGCCACTTATCGGGCCGCCATTGTTCAGAATCAGCATCTAGCTGTTCTTGCTAAAGTAAGTTGTTAATTACAATTAGTGTTCAATTATTATTTAATATTCATTGGACCAATTGTGGATTTAATTTAAGAATATGTTTCTTTTGGTAATTTACTACTTTGATCAAAAAATAATGTGACTTTTTCATTTAAACTTCGAGGGTACTATGAAATCATTATTTTTTTGTGGCTTGATAGTACTGTCTTTGACATCCATGCAGGGTTTCGTGTCAACATATTCAATTTCTGTAGAGTTACTTATGTTTTTGTAAACATAAAAAAGGTAATTTTTTTCTATTTTTACTATGTCTGATTTTGTTCAATACAGAATTTTCATTAAATTTTATTTGCGGAATGAAGAGTAAAATCAAACATAGTAAAAATCGAAAAACTCTTTTGGATATTAACAAAAGACGCTTATCTCTGCAGAAATTTAATATATTGACATGAAACTCTGCATGGATGTCAAAGACGGTACTACCAAGCCACAATTTTTTTTTTCATTATTTCATAGAACATTCGAAGTTTAAATAAAAAAGTCACCTTATTTTTTTATCACAGTAGTGCACAATCACTCGTGAAGGTTTGCGTTTGATAATTTTTTTGTGATTTTAAAAAAGGCCTTACTCGATAACAATTCATAGAATTGCTTCGTGAAACTTTTGGTAATGAAGCACCATCAGAGAAGACTGTTTACAATTGGTTTGCAGAATTTCGTCGTGGTCATGTGTCCATCAGTGATGAATGTCGAGAAGGTCGGCCAAAATCGGTTGTCATTCTGAGAAACATCGATGCTGTGCGCAACATGATTAAAGAAGATCGGCATGTGACTTACAGACAGATAGCGGCGTCTCTTGGCATATCGCAGACTGCAATACAATCGTTTTTGCATGAGCATTTAGGTGTGAGAAAGATGTGTTCCAGAAGGATTCGGCATAATTTGACCGAAACACAAAAAAAGGCGTGTTGATTGGTGTCACGAAATGTTGAAAAAATTCGACCGAGAACGTTCAAAATCTTGGATATATTCGTATGAACCTGAAAGCAAACAACAGTCTACTGTTTGGGTGTTTGACGATGAACCCAATCCCACTAAAGTTGTTCGTTCACGGAGCACTTTCAAGAAAATGATCACTTGTTTTTTCGGTTGTACTGGACATGTCGCAACCCTTCCTTTAGAGGATCGAAGAACTGTTCATGCTGAATGGTATACAACAATTTGTTTGCCAACGGTCTTCGATGAACTAAGTAAAAACAACAAAAAACGTCACATCATTCTTCATCACAACAATGCCAGCTCCCATAAAGCACGTCAATCAACTTAATATTTGAAAGAGAAAAACATTGAATTAATGTCTCATTGCCCGTATTCACCTGATTTATTGCCTAATGATTTTTTCTTGTTCCCCACTGTCAAACAAAAGATGCGTGGACAGCGATTTTCATCACCCCAAGAAGCTGTTATCAACTTCAGAGTGGAGAAAATGTTTCCAGAATTGGTTTGAACGTATGCAAAAATGTATGGACCTTAAAGGCGAATATTTCGAAAAGCAATAAAACACTTTGTTTCCAACTTGTTTGTTTCTGTTTCACTTTTTGTAAAAACTTAAAAGGCAACCCTCGTATTGAGTGAGAAGTAAAACTAAACCAGTATTATAGTGTTTGATAATCTGTATACTAACAAAATGTTTCGCCAAATAGCATTTTACATTGGCCTCGAAGATGTCTACTTTTTTGTTTAACATTTATTGTTCATCAGAAACTGGGGTTGGAACGTTACATGCTATATGCCCACGGTTCTGATCTTTGCCACGACTTGGAGCTGAGACATGCCACCGCTAACTGCTTTGAGGCTCTGATGGGTGCCCTCTTTTTGGATGGGGGAATAGACGTGAGCACACTATTATTTTTACTTTCGTATGAAACACTTAATTTGTGGTGTGGCATTATTAAATATAATATTAATACACTTGTAAACTTGTATTTGCACCACTTTATTTTTTTCAACAACCAACCGGTTTCGCTCCCCCCGGAGCTTCAGCTTCGTCAGGGTTACAAAAGAGACTATTTGATTTTTAAAAATGAAAAACTTCCTATTCAGACACAATCATATTTTATTCCAAATGAAATAACGTTAAAGATTCAATGTAGTATTATGTATATGTGCAATATAAGTACTTATTGCTACTTTTTTTATATATAAGTTATTGTTATTACCGGGTCCATATGCACAGATATATTAATTACAAAAATAAGCAAACATTATGAGATAGAATAAAGCAATAAATATGTTTTACGGCAACTAATTGATGGTTGATTATATAACAGATATGGTTTGAATTTCAAGAATATGTGTCTCCTAAAGGTGATTTCACTCAAATGAAAGACAAAAGAAACAATAAATGCAGTAGATACGAGGTCCCTAAGACGTATTTGTTGTAGAATGATGTGTGACAGAATTTCAAACGCTGATATAATGAAGGAATGTAAAGCAGAAGAAAGCATTATGAACAAAATTATGAAAATATCACTGTGTTGGTTCGGACATATGGAGCGTATGGATGAAGGAAAAATGGTTAAGAAAATATACATTAACAATGTGAATGGAATATGTAGTAGGAAGACTGAGGAAAACAAGGAATGACCAAATTAATCAAATTTTAAAGGTCCGTCATGTTAGAAGTCTGAAGAATCACTATGCATGTATGAATGTGGAGGAACTAGTGAGGTCTGTCAGGATAGAGAAGTATGGCACTCCATTCTCTCTGCTTACCCTTCTGGAGAGACGACTTGATGATTTGTTTTTGTTCTTCTTCTTATTCTTAGTGTAGGCCTAGTGGCCTGTTTCTTAAGAGGAATTGGCCTCCTGCGAAGTCGACTCCCAGCTGTGCCTCTTTGGTGGTCTGCCCGGGGGTCGTCTACCATGGGGCTGGCCTTGTAACACAATGAAGGGGAGTCTGGATGGATCCATTCTCCTCACGTGTGCATACCAGTATCTTCTCCTTTGCCTTCCCCACCTAACGACATCCTCGACCTCGCATATCTCCCTTATCCGTGTATTCCTTATCCTCTCTTGCAGTGTCTTGGCAGATATATATCTGAGCATCTTCATTTCTGAGACTCTGAGCGCATTTTTTGTGATTATGGTGTCCGCCCTGCACTCGATCCTATATGTCATGATAGACCGCATACAAGTCTTATAGATTCTCACTTTGCTGCTGATCTTCATATCAGGGTTTTTCTAAATTGAATTCTTCAAGTATTCTGAAATGACCGCAGCCTTGTTTATTTTGTTTTTGTTGTTGTATATTTATATTTATTTTGTTGTTGTATCTGGTGTGATAACTATAAGATAATTTATTGTTAAAGTGGAATTATGAGTATTGTTTGTGGATGCAGGTAGCAGATCGCGCCTTCTCACTGGCGTTGTGGGGAGATAATCCTGGCAAACTGGATACTTGGACCAAGCCACGCTTGCACCCGCTGCAGGAACAAGAGCCGCTAGGGGACAGGAGGTGGATCTCACAATATCCATTCTTGCAGAAACTCACCGATTTCGAGAAATCCATCGGTAAGTTAATAACATTTTTCATTCAATAGTCCATTGTTTTGGCCGAAAAACTATGATAATTTAACATTATTACTGTTCAAATTTACTACACTGTTATAATATCACAATTTATTTTTATTCACTTTGAATATCGCAACAGCTGTTTCGCCAACCGATGTTGGCATCATCAGGTTTTACAAAACAGGACAGCTGTCGCGAAATTCTCAGTGAATTATAAAAAAGAAAATTGTGATATTAAAACAGTGTTATAAATTTTAACAGTAACATTTTTAAATGTTCTGTTAATTCATTATTATAAAATAGGATATTACTAAAGTCATGTGTTAATTATTTATTTTTAAAAAGTTCTCTATCCTAAATAAAATTATGATATGGTTTCTTGATTTGGACATATGGAAAAAATGGTTAAAAAGTTGTTGAAAGTAATGTGAATGGAAAAAGAATTCAAGGAACGCCAAATCAGACGAAATTAATTTATCAATAAAATCAGGTGGTGGTTTAGGGAATAGAATGTTTGGCTTCTGATCCAGGAGACTTGTATTCAAGCCTGGACAAGATCTTTTCTGCCCACAATGGAGATTGTATTTGTATAATAAGTTCTAAAATAAAAATGGCCGCCAATTTTTTAAAGTTGGAAAAGTTGGAAAGTATCATGATGTACGAATATAGAGAAAGGTTATTATAATAATAAACGCGAATGTTACATGGTTTTACTTGATTTAATTCATATAATTACTTATATAAATATCAGTTACAAATTTACATTTGAAAAATTAATATAAGGACACATTGTTTGGCGACTAGGTGGCAAATTTGTAACTGCTATTTATATAAGTAATTATATGAATTAAATCAAGTAAAACCATTAAACATTCGCGTTTATTATTATAATAATTATAATGGAGTTTTACAAAACAAAAACCTCAACAATCAATAGAGAAAGGTCATAATATGAATGTCATAGATAGAACAGTGTGGCAGACCGTCCACTCTGCCGACTCCTCTGGAGCTTCAGCAAGATAAGATAATTCAATTCACAATGGTTTATTATAACAATATTTTTTTGTCTTTGAACTTGAAGACTACAGGGGAAAAACAAGGAATGTCAGTAGAAGGTTAATTAGAATAAATTGAGAATAAAGCTAATCAAAGTCTATATATTTCTTAGCAATTAGCAATTGATTATCTGGCCATAGACGATGACACACATGATTTTTGAATATGAAAATTTTACTGTGGATAGATACGTACAAATGCCGCTAGATGGCATTATTAAATTTATTTTGAATTTTAAGTGACATTCCTTGTTTTTCCCCTGTAGTCTTCACTTAATAAAATGGTTTTCTGTAAATGATTTGTGTTAAATGCCATTTTTAATGATTTTATGTCCATTTCAGGTGTTCAATTTAAGCACATCCGTCTACTGGCGAGGGCTTTCACAGACCGCTCCATGGGTTTCACAAACCTCACCCTGGGGTCTAACCAGCGGCTGGAGTTTCTAGGGGACACGGTCCTACAGCTCATCTCTTCCGAGTACCTCTACAAGCACTTCCCAGAGCATCATGAGGGACATTTGTCTGTAAGTTATTTAAACAATTTTTAATTTTATTTTAACAATCAGCAGCATTGTTTTATTTTGTAATCATTTCACTAATTGTAAGTTGAAATAATGCTTGTTTTATCATGAACCAGTATTTTGCCAACCAATAGTTTCACGACCAGTGGTCCGCAAAGATTTTTGGGCAGTCTGCAAAATTTTTCTTTAATGTTGTATCAGCGTACCATGTTTTAAGTATTTAGAACCATATTCGTCATTTTTCAATTTAAATTATTATTTCAAATAAGAATATTATTTCAACGAAATATATATTTTTTAATTTTTGATAAACTTACGGTATTATTAATACGATGTCGGCCACATGCGAAGTCAAAGAAATCGATTTTCGTGCATGACATGATGTATGAATGTTGAGAAAGCGAGAGAAGTATGTCATGAAAGAAAAGTGTGGTAGTCCATTATTTCTGCCTACCCGTTCGGCGAGACGGTGTGATGGTTAGTTAGTTAGTTAGTTTTTATAAAGATATTATGTTGCAGTTGTTGAGGAGCTCACTGGTTAATAACCGGACACAGGCGGTGGTGTGCGATGACCTGGCCATGTGCAACTATGCAGTATACCACAGCCCCAAGGTGGAACTCAAGACCAAGGACAAGGCTGACTTACTGGAAGCCTTCCTGGGAGCTCTATATATAGAAAAGGTACCATACATTACTATATATTTGATTTCATTTCACGACACTATTTGTATGGTTGTTATCCTTCATTATTGTAATAATCTAAACAATACAAAGTCTTTTTTTTTAATGTTAACTGAAAGAGCAGTATTAACCACCCTACCTATTTGAACGTACGTGATACGTTCGCTTTGACTGTACCATTCTACGATATCCCGTATCACATACGGGCTTGAGAAAAAGTAATGTACCTAAAATGTACAAAGTTTTGGGGATACGCGCGTGTGCCATCAAAACTTGAGCACAAGTCTTCATAAATATGATAGTTTTACAAGGGCAGGCGAAGTGTGCGGGTGAGTATTTGACGTTTCGTAATTTAAAAAAATTAAATTAGCATATAATTAAATTTCATTAATAAAAAAGCTGCTTGTTTTTTGCACGTTTCTCGGAAAATAACCCAAAGGTAGGGCGGTTAAGTCTAAAGGTAAAAGTAATTAAACTTATATATATATAAAATAATAAAATACTTTATATTTAACCACGGTATCTATGTCATGTGAATTCTACACCAGACCATAGACAGTGTGACGATCACACTGCCATCGCCGGTACTAGATTAGCCACGTGGCGATAGATTAGCTACTTATCACATGCCACGAGAATCAATATAGCTGAAATAAATTATGTACAGTAATTGGGTTCAAACGATCTGTTGTACACAAAAAAAAAATTGAAACTAATCCTAAATATAAAATAAAAAAGTAGAATTATCAATAGTGTTCATTTTAGATTATATTTTTTTTATTTATAACATTTCTGTTATATAGAATTTGGAGTACTGCCACCTGTTTTGCTCAGTGTGCCTGTTCCCAAGGCTGCGCGAGTTCATCATGAACCAGGAGTGGAATGATCCCAAGTCCAAGCTGCAGCAGTGCTGCCTCACATTGCGGACCATGGATGGCAGCGAGCCTGACATTCCCATATACAAGTTAGACCTCATTTCAATTATTTATTATTTATTGTTTTATATTAGGTGTTTTGGAAAGTTTGATCCGTTTTGCAACAGAGGGCTCTGGCTGCTTCAAGTTTTCAAATCTGGCGGTCATTTTTTAGTAAGTCTGAGCATCTGTCATTTATGTTCAGTTCGCAAATGTTTGTCATTCTCACAACAACATTTGTTTTTCACTCCTTAAAATGTCGACTTTCGTGGTGAATAAGAAGCATTTGCGAGAAAAAATTGGAAGAAGAGTGCAGCTGTGGAAGTTTTTGGTGATCATGCCTCATTGATGCAGAGATTGGTATAGGCGCTTCAAAGCATTGATGGCAAATATCGCCCCGGAAGACTGAAAAATTAACCCCTCAAACCCAGTGAAACAGTCTCAGGGGAAGTTTACCGACAACAACTAATGCGATTAAAACAAGCACTGGCTAAAAAATGACCGGAATGAGGCAACAGCCACAGCAAGCTGATTCTTCAACACGGCAATGTTCGACCTCACATCGCAATCAGTCAAAAACTACATACAAAATGTGGGTTGGGAGATTCTACCGTACCCATCTTATTCACCAGATGTGGCACCATCGGACTACCACTTGTTCAGATCCATGACCCATGCCGTAGAAGAGCAGCACATTCATTCATATGCAGATGTCAAAAATTGAGTCGATTCCTAGATTGCCTCAAAAGACGAGGCATTTTTTCGACGATGGATTCATCTATGGCCAGAAAGATGGGAGTAGTGGCTAACGATGGATAATATTTTGATGGATGTATTTTTTATTTTACCTTTTAAATAAATGTGATTTTCATACAAAAAAAAAACGAACTGAACTTTCCGGAACACCCAATTTGTACATAATTCTAGATAAATAGTTATCTAGTTAATCACTTCAGCTATTAATTCTAACTTCTTTGTGGAAGTTTATTATTAATTCATTATCATTATACCGTGCCAAATAAAACACATTTTAAATCAAATTTTCTGTGACTTGTGAAAATTAAAATGTAACTGACAATGTCAAAATACATTTAAATTTTTTAACCACCCTGAGCATATGGACGTACATGATACGCACACTTTGACTGTACCATTCTGCGCTATCCCGTATCATGTACGCGTTTGTGAAAAAATAATGTACCTAAAATGTGCAAACTGTTAGGGATACGTGCATGTACCAACAACACTCGAGTCCATACAAGTCTTCACAAGTATGATAGTTTTACAAGGGCAGGCGATAGTGTGCGGTCGAGTCTTTGATGTTTCATAATTTTAAAAAATGTCATTAATATATATAATTAATAAACAAGGAAATGTTTTTTTGCATATTTCTCGGAAAGTGACCTGCAGGTAGGGCGATTAAGATTGATTTTTTTTTTGATAATGATATTGTGCCTTGTTTGATTTTTTGTTGTTGTTGATAATGATATTGTGATTCTTTGCCTACAGGAAGGGTATTAATAACCGTTTATTGGACTAGTGGTGGCCGGCGGGAAGTGTATTCTTCCTGTGTCCTGTCAGGTCTCCCTAACGTTGACTATCACCTATAGTGATGACCTGGGGAAAAATATTCAGAGTGGTATCCCCTTGCCTTCTCTGGAGGATTTTCTGTCGGGGTTACCTTCCCTTAGCTGGGTGTATCCAGTTTTATGGCGCTGGAAGCTTGCCATTCGTCCTCTCTCTATCTGCTATGGCACTAAGTAATATGTGCCACATTGCCCGGGGTTCGCGGGTCTTTAAAAAGACCTCTCGTGGACGCTAGAGAGTTGGACTTGATAATAGTGTTGCTGTTGTAAATGCAACATGGCGCCTTACGACATTTTGTAGAGGCATATTTTCCAGCAAAACATACCCCATCGTAGCCCTACTACCCTTTTGAACCCCTGGGAAGTGTATAAATACCTCTTTCGAGGACAAGGCGTAAACTGTAGGAGTGTATTTATACATAATTTTTAGCACAATTTAAAGTATACATAAAATTAAATGATTAATTGTATCTCAATAGAGACGAAGATGCAAATTGGAAACAGAATATGGTGATCGAGGTGTTTACAGAACTTATGATCTGTCATTGGTTGGGTTAAGCGCACGCTTTATGTAATACATCTTCGTCTCTATTGAGATACAATTAATCCTTGAATTGATAACCCGCAATGGGTAAAATCCAGTATTCGTCTACAAGTATTTGTATACATTCAAAATGTTGTAAAAACAAAAACTGGTCCAAGTTATAGCATATAAATTGGAGTGACATCTCCAGGCGTTATCTAGCAATACGATAATGGCGGTAGCCTTTCACATTGAGTTAATAAAAAGATCTTCTGCTTAATGCTTAAAATCCAATCTTCATAGATGGCGCTAGTGTGTAGATTGAAACTACCATGTGAAGTGTGGTGTTACAGATTAACATATATACAACTTCCAAAAATTTGTCAGACATGGTGGTCATAAGAAAAGGTGGTCATAAGAAGATATGTGTTAATACAATTGTAATGTTTTTCAGAGTGATTGAGTGTGTGGGCCCCACCAACACGCGGGTGTATACGGTGGCCGTGTATTTCCGCGGAGAGCGTCTGGCCTCTGCACGCGGCCACTACATCCAGGAAGCTGAGATGAACGCTGCCAAAGATGCCCTGGCCAATTCTCATAGTAATTTATTTTACTCATTTTTACTCTCATTATCATTATTAATTCAATATTTTTAGATTATTTATGCAATTAAATACAAATTCTTTGAGATCATTTTGTACACTTCATTTATTATAATTGTTTTCTCAAACCGCTGTTTGAACCTAATTGGAAAAATGTATTCATTCTTAAACAATTTTTCTAGTTTAATTCTTTCATACTTAGACAAATAGATTAGAGAGCTTGGATAAAAATTGCTCGTGCTAATTAAAAATTTAAGATTGTGGTTTTTCGTGAGAATCAAATATTGTTTTAGTATATTTCATTTCTTTTAAATTATAATACCTTCTCAATTATGTCTACTGAAATGTTGAATAATACTTACATACAATATTAACACTTGCAGTTTCATTATTATTTTCTTCTAAATTTGGTTAAATTTCCTGCCATATAAATTCACATAATCTCACTTGACCATAGATGAAGCAGTGTTTGCAAATAAAAAATAAGTATAGAATACTACCAGGTTGGTACCTACCAGTTGTCATTTAAAATGGGGTATTTATTTTTTATGTGTTATTTTAATTCAATTAAAGTTTTTTTTCTGAATCATTCACCTTAAGAAATATTTTACATTTGACTTAATAGCTATGAAGCTTTAATCAAACCATAAAAATATTGTGAAATGTAATATTTTCTTCCATTGACATTATCATTAAATTTGATTAAATCAAATGGAGAAGACATAAATAATGTCGTTAATTTTTTTTTAATTTAACGTAATTAAATAAACCATATTTTTTTATAGATTTGTTCCCTCAATTGGATCATCAGAAACGTGTGATAGCTAAGAGCATGATGCATCAAATACGCAAAGTGCAGCAGTTGAAACATAACAAGAAACAGAATAAAAACAATGATCGCTCGCCAAAAAACAGCTCCTCTGAAAAGACGAGCAAGAAGTGGAAAAGCGATGTTTCTAAAAAGCTTAAAAATGCCCATTACCGAGCATTACTTAGCAGAAGGAGAAAGAAACTTCCGAAAGCCTACCAGCTGGACACACAGCATTCGGATTCAGACAGTCAGATCGAAGAAGCATCTTCAAATGCTAGTGTGCACGAAGTATTTACGAAAAGTGACGAAGAAAATAGATCTGAATCGGATGCATCTGTTGATTCACCTGCAAGAGAAACTACACAGACAGTGGATATACCATCCAGTTTACCGCCAGAAAGATATGATTATACCCCTTGTAGAGCAGAGGACGAACATCGGAGATCACCGAAAGAAGATAATTATTCGTGTTGGCAGGCAGAAGAAAAGGAAGATTATATTCCTTTGGAAAATGATGATGTTACTCAAGGTTCATAAGAAAAATTCAACTTATAGAAAAAACAGATGATAAAAAATATGCTTAAAGCATCTGTGAAAACTAAATATGAATTTTATACTTAAAATATTAATATTTTTTTCCAAAAGCAAATGTAAAAACCACAATTGAAGTATTTTAGCTTGACGAATTTTTATGAATTAAAACACTTTTTTCCACTTTTGAGTTTATTTTTCTCGGCATGTTTCGAAGGCTTACACCTTCATCACCGAGAGAACGATATAAACTTTATATTACATTATTAACTACACTATAAACTTTATATCGTTCTCCCGATGATGAAGGTGTAAGCCTTCGAAACATGTCGAGAAAAATAAACTTAAAACTGGAAAAAACAGTGTTTTAATTCATAAAAATTCGTCATTATGGAATCCCACAGTGTTTTAAGTCCTTAAATTTATTTCTATTTTAGCTTGTGTATTTATGAATATCAATCTGCCATTTTATATATCCTTTGAATTTATAAGTAAATATATTTCGCCACTACCAGAAATCAAATCAATATGTTTAACAAATTGCGTGAAAGTCTTAAATTATTATTTAAATTGAACTTCCATCAAGAGATTTCAGTAAAATCATTAGATTATCCTAAGAAAGTCTTTATTTCAAAGCCTTTTTTAAATGATATTCTTTATTCTGACATTTTATTAAAAATACGATCTATTAAATTTCACTGTAACTGGAAACGTGGATTTCTATTTGCTTATACAAGTAAACAGCTCGGTTATGTGTTTTTTGTGCTTAGTTTTTTCTTCTTCTTCTTAAAAGAAGAAGTGTTTAGTTTATATAAATTAAATCCTACACTAAAACAATGTACCTTAAATTTCACGAAACAATTTTTTATGACTATGTAAATTATTAAATAGTCTTTTTAAGAAGGGTATTAATTATAATTAATTGCAATAACTTAAAATATATTTTTATATACGCGTAGAATGTTTATTTCATAAAAAAAGTATTTGCATCATCCATTTTAATGTTTTTAGGAATGGTGTAATTTCTAGTCTGTTTTCTCTGTTAATTTTCTGTTGATTTTATTTAAAGTGCTCACATAACTAGGAACATACATATTATTTATTTAGTATGATTTTATGCAAAGAAAAATCTCCCATTGTTTTACAGCCTGCGTGCCATGAGTGTATCCATACTTGAAACTTGGAATATCATGTCGGACCAAGAGCGTAATTTTACGCAAGCAGTTTTGTGAAGTGAAGAATTACAATTTCAAAGATATTATGAATTTGATGTAATGCTGATATCTTTTGAGAAAACGTAAATTTTTGTCACATGCAGAAAGTAAATAAATAGTCTGAAACTAAAAATTATAAAAATTGTTTTGTTAATTTCCTATTAAGCACTTAATTCGTGGTCTGGCATTATTGAAAATAATTGTTTATTTTATTTTTACACCACTTTATTTTGTTTTATCAAACCAACCGGTTTCACTTCGGCTGGAGCTGTATCAGGGTAACAAAAACGCACCCGCAACACTGAAAGCACGATCATTGAAACTTGCTTTATTAGCTCTGACTGGAATTGTTATGTTTTTTGCACTTGTTTCAACTGGTCGGAGTGAACATTGCCTTTCGGTTGGCATGGGTGTCACACAGAGGTCCGATATATACGCTGGCGCTCTCTAGTATCGAGCCTTAAACACTGTCAAACACAATTTGTATTTTACTCGCTCTCGGATTTTAAGCCAGTGAAGTTCCTTCGGGAGCAGCGTGATATGACAGTACTTTTGTTGCCCCATAATCAATCGGGCAACAGAACATTGAATATGCTTTGTATTCTGCTTAATTGATTATTTGGCGTACATTCCGTTGCAATAATCTAAACGTGACACTACAAAAGAATTTACAAGGGTCCTAGATTCATCAATAGGTCTAATTAAATATCTCTCTGTATGATATATATCTCAAAACAAACTGATTAATTTATTATGATTTATTATATATAATTCAATAACTTTTATCAAAGATGTCACTAATGCAGTTTGTTTTTGTAACCCTGATGAAGCTCTTGAAACCGATTGATTCGATAAAACAAAATGTGATGTAAAACAAAGGTGTGGTGTAAAACAAAGTACACAAGTGTTATAAATTATTTAAAAAAAAATTGTTTTACGAGTATTGCCGAGTTATTTATTTTGATGTGGAGTGTTATGTGTGCATTTAAAATTACAAAAAAGTTGCATGTTCCTAACTATGTAACCCCTTCCTGATTTATTTGTATGTTTAAACTATAATGTATCACAGTTAACCCCCTGTAACATTATAAGTTATAAAAATAATATGCATCCGGTATGTTTAAAAAAATAAATGTTAACCATTGAATGAAAATTGTTACGCCATGTTATAAGGGGTTGATTCTGTGCCAAATAATATATGTGTTAGTAAATGTCCAACTTCTAAATTTGAAATTGACTGTGATTGAGTCTAAGATTGAATATTGTATAGTTTAGACACGTAAGTGGCTCTGATTGTTCTTACCACGCTGCAATCGGGAGAAGGTATTATTCATCTGAATTGATAACAACTGTTGATCGAGATTTGCTTATGAATGTTCTTACTAAAATGTGAGATATATGTGTATTTGGATATTCTCATATTGTTAACATTAACTTGGTAGTCTCTATGTAGGAGTTCACTGATAAGTGGTTGAATGAATCAAATTGTATTTATTCTCATAATGTTTAATAGTTTTTGATGTCATTTTGTTGCTCGATACTTTATGTAAAATCTAATCGCAGAGTTTTTGGAGAAAATTAACCCTAGTTAAATGTAATAATTGAATTTTCATAATTGCTTAATACATGAATGGAAGTGTTATGAACAAAATGATGAAAGGAACGTTAACAAGGTTTGGACACATGTAGAAAATGAATGAAAAAGAATGGTAAAAAAAAGTATATGTTAACGATGTAAATGGAACTAGAAATAGAGGAAGACCTAGGAAAATGTGACATGATCAAATAAATCAAATATTGAATGTCGGCTACGTGGAGTCGACGTCGAAATCGATGTGCGTGCATGACACTATGTATGAATGTTGAGGAAGCGAGAGAAGTATACCAGGAAAGAAAAGTGTGGCAGTCCATTCTCTCTGCCTACTCCTCCGGATGATTAGTTAGTCAGTTTTACTTAATAAACATATAAATAATTTACTTGGATTTCAACCTCCTTCTGTATTTTGCCAAAAACAAATGTATTTTTTATTATGTTTTGTTTGTACTATTTCTGTATATATGTAATAATAATAAATAAAAACATGTTAAATAATTAGTTATGAAGCTTGACAATTCTAGAGGTTTCTTAAATTTAGGAAAACATACAATGTAATTTAGAAAAATAAAAACATTAGAATTATTATTGGTACTGACTTTTTGCATTTAATGTTAAATGTTTCTTTGTGTTAAGGATAAAACTAGTACACATTTACAATGCCGTTTATTAATAAATATAAATATACTTCGGAATGCAAAAACTTATTAATCAAAAAAAAAAAATTCTCATATAAGGATGAAACAAATAGACTAATTAAAGAAAAATTAAAAGATAACTTTAATGATAGATTTTGTTACATTGTAATTGTCATACAGCAAAAGTTTCGCCTCTTCTTTGTTTTGCCCGCTCTTAGCTTTAGCCATTGCTGTTGGTTGGGGACGTACATTTCTGCCGGCATTATCTCCCCGCAGTCTTCAGGATTATCCGCTTCGGTTGCTACGGAAACATTAAAGTCATATTCTCTGTGATTTCTAACAACTTAAATTAATAATGGGAAGTGCTGTGCCACTGTTCGTATGCCTGCATTTCCATGATAGCTGTATGTATATATTTTGAGAGATAATTAGAATTAAGCCCAGCCCTCAGGACACCTTGGTAAAATTTTGTAATCTATTGTTAATATAAACAAATATATTTAAAGGTTCAAATCCTCTAATAAGTTACTTTTAAGAGTGTTTTTTTTTAAACAATTTGATCAAACAGTTGGGTTTCAACATATGTACTAAAAAAAATGACAGTTACCTTGTTGCTGTTGTACAGGGACCCTCTGATTTGGTTGAGATACATCATGCATGGATATAGATTCACCAGGGGAGTGAAGCAATAGTCTCCCGACCCCTTCACACCTCCTGAATAGTTGAGTAATTATGTAATAAGATTATAATAATAAATATAATCATATTGTGATGGATGTATCAATAAAATAAAATTATGAAACAATTGGCCTAGATTTTTTATGTATAAAATATTTAAGATTGCAGTGTGTCACTAGTTTTTCTTGTAAAAGTGGGCTTTATATTTATTTATCCTGATCTACTATTAACCTTTATATGTATATTACGATGAATTGGGACTATTTGTAAATGTAGCCAACTGCATTTCAAGACCATTTTTTCTTACTGCAAATGAAGTCAGCCGCACGATGGTGGTTAACAAACTAATGAAAATATATTTAATTTATGGTTATTTACGACACTTTCCTGCCTTTATTTTCACCACTCGTTTTCTTTTCATAAAATTATTATAATAAATATGTATATACACGACCTTCGTGGCCAAGTGGTAAATGCATTGACTGCCACCCCGAAGGTTCCGGGTTCGATTCCCGGCGAGGGCAGTGTGATTGTCACATGTCTCTTTGGTCTGGTGTAGAGTTCATGTGACAATAAAATGGCGATAGATTAGCTACCTATCACGTGTCACGAGAATCACTATGATAGCTATAATACCCTTTACATCGATTTGGCTCATGCTGTCATGATGTAAAGAGCGATTCAACAAAAAATAATAATAATAATAATAAAATAATATTATGTATATTATTCAACACTATCTAATTTTTTTTTAATTATTAACAACTTATGGATTAAGCTATTGATCATTGATGGCCAATAGCCATTATGTGTTGCGATATATTTAATGATATCTATTTCACACTTGAAGATGTGAGAGGTTAGAGCAGAGGTTCCCTAACTTTTTTGAGCTGTAGACCGCTTGCCGATTTTTTCTATTTTGTGTAGACCCCCTGCTTTCCTAATTGATTTTTCGAATTGATTGCTAAAAAAAATTGGTTGCTGCCGAATTCTACTGGCCGGAAGTCGCTGTCGAGCTAAAAAAAAAAAGGTTGCCAATGATTCTGATATTTGTATTGAGTTTCAATATTCGGCTTCAATTTAGTTGAACCATCTCGTGGACCCCCACTTACATCTCATGGACCCCCAATTTTTACCACTGAACCAGATATATTTAAATGCCTTAACTTTTTAGACATTTCAATAACAACAGTAGAAAATAAATTAGATTTCAATATTTTCCAAAAATTATCTTATACCTATTGTACACACCATGTTCCTCATTCAAACACCCATAAGCTTACTAGGTTCCACTCTATGATATACAGGCTGCTCTAATGGTTCTTCTAACCTCTCACAAATTCAAGGGTGAAATTGATATCATCAATGATCGATAGTCCGATACAAGGTAGCCTTAGCATTACTTATTTGTGAATCACCGAATGTGATTTTTGTTGTCCAATGGAAGTTGTGAAAAATTATTAAAAACCTCCACCCAAAAATATAAAACCTATCTTTTAAACCCAAAATAATCAAGGACAGCTTCTTGTAAATTATAAGAGAGGCAATCTCAATTAGTAAACTTGTTACCTCAACACTTCATTGTTCAAAAGTTGTCTTCTGGTAATTTCTGACGCAACCTCACACTTGGTTATCCACACTCTCACTGCATCAAAATCCACCAGAAGTTGCTCGGCTGCAGCGTGACTATGCACAGTAAAATAATAATGTGATTAATCAGTTGTAATAAAAATAGTAATTGAGTAATCAATAATTGGGTTGACCTACCTGAATTTAACCTTATAAACGTAAATATGATTCAACCAGGATTCACACATGATTTTGAGTATCATATTTACAATTAATTTGTCACTTGTGGCCTTGATTACGGGAAGCAGAATACGATCTGTAATGATTTAATCAAAAACAAAAAAACATGTAATTAAATCTGTATGTATTCATAACTTGGGATGAAGTAAGCATATCTGATCATGACTAAACAACCGTACTTTATTTGCCGAAGATTTTAAATAAATAATGGATTTCATATCTGATAAAGATTATTTATTAATTTAGGTTAATAAACAGCTATTGTAATACATATATAAAAACACATAGAAACAATAGAATACGACATAAGAACAAATATAAAATATTAGAATAGTTAACAGTACAGACTAATGACCCAAAATTAAAGTCCTAGTTAAAGTAAACTAAACAAAAGTAAAGCAATATTTTAAAGAGTTAAATAAAAATTATATTATAGCAACATTATAGTTTAATTCACGCTGAAAGATTTAAAAAAAAATTTAAAGTGTAATCAATTGCAATTATTTAAATTGTTTTGACAGTAAATAGAAATATGTTTACTTTCCCTACATTCATTTTGTACATTTATAATAAATTTTATTGGTTCCAGACTACTTGACTAATATGTTTTTTTTATTGAACTGTTTTTTCGATTTTGAGTTTACTTTTATCAACATGTATCGAAGTTTTTATACCTCCATCATTGAAGGAGTGGTATAAAACCTCTAAAACATATTGATAAAAATAAACTCAAAAGTGGAAGAAAAAAAAACAGTGGATTCATAAAAGATGTCATTATAATTTATTTTTTTCAGTGGACAAAATAAATGACATTGCATTTTTTAAATACCAAATATATGCACTACTTTCTGGAGTTTTGTGTTTGTATGTTTCAAATTAAAATTAATCAATTCGAACAACTGAAAATATCTGTTTTCTAGAAGTTTTATTATATTTTATGGGAAATGCATGTTTCGCTTTGCGAGGGTTCAAATATCCTTTGTTCAGAAACATGCCAATCCCACAAAATATAATAAAACTATAAAATAAATGTTTTCATACCTATTAATTATGTAATATGAAGTTTTACATCATAGTTCAATAAATCATAAATTAATCAATTTATTACATTTTATAATTTCTTCAATAAATATGGCAAGATTTAAAAAAATTATATTTTTAGTAAATATTATCCACTTATACCTATATTGTATTAACTTGTCTGTACTTAAGCCAGTGTTTACATATTCAAATAATCATATAAAATGTTTTGTATTATTTTGTTACATTGTCTATGGCAGTTCTTGAGTTAATATTAAATTGAGTTACCCAAGTAAGAGTGAACATATCGGCTGTGTTCTGTATCCAGGGGGTGCTTTATGGCTTGCCATGAAGCATTGGAGGGAAATATCATCGTCAAGTGTGCTAGACTTGTTGTACCGCAGATGGATGCCAGCACTTGGATACACTCGTCTGGTGCTTTCTGCAACAGTTTTGACAACTATATAATTGTGATTTAATCTTGAGATGACATTACCAAGAAACTCACCAACAGAAATTCAGATATTTGTCACTTAATCTTGATATTGAATTTGTTTGATTCTATTCTACAAATTTTATATTTTATTACATACATTACAATTCTGATATGAGTAATAATTTGTGATTATATTGTGATCTTTGTGAATTGTAGATAACATTTAATTAAAGTCATTCATTAAAATTTCAGTCGGTACCAGGTTTTGGAAATTAGTAACAATTGTATTATTTTAATAAATGGAATAAAGCTGACATGTTTAGTTCCTTTACCATATTGTTTAATAAATTAGGTTTAAACGTTTAAATTTTAATTAGCAAATAAAAATTATGCGTAGAACTATTCATGGAATCTTCATGGTAATTCTAATGCTTTTGTATATTTGCAAAACAAAACAAAAAAACTTATGCTATTAAATAGGGATATAGTACATGTAATTTTAAAAACAGGCATATTATCTGTAAGTCAAAATAATGTTTTTAGATGAGTATTTATATCTTGTAAAATTGTTGCATTTGAGACACAAATTGATGCGATGTTTTTTTTTAAACATAATCAAATAAAAAACATAAACCCACCTTTAGTTTTTCTATATTTACTTTTATTTCTGACACAAGCTTTTCTCTCATTTTGGCACACACATGTTCATGCACTCCCAATTTTCCTACAAATAAAATAGCATAATTATAATCAAAATTTTATCCAGCTGAAAAATAATAAAAAATCTGAAGTAATGTCTCAAAATTACCAGAATCAATAACCAGCGTGTGATCAGCGAATCTCAAGTTGGACAACTGCTCCAGACACATTTGGATGTCATTATGCATTATTCTAAAAAAGCTATCCATTTCCCACGCATTTGCTAGTTTCCTGGTTTCCGCTAAACTCCATAGACGACAAGTGTGCACGGAATGATCTAAATTTAAACAATGTATTTAAATATCCCATTCATAGAATGCCGCATGTCAACTGGCAATACATGTTATTAATTTCTAAACAAACCTAATCTATGGAGTGTGGGTATTTGCTCGACGATTGGTAATTCGTCCACCGGCGCCCCCATGATATAGTCGCACGTTACTTCGCACAAGTTACTCAACATCACGAGATCGTGAAGCATTTCTGAGTAGTTAGCGCCCATCTCAGAACACTAAATTATAATTTATCACATGTATTAGCATTTTTATTAAATGAATTAATCCAACGATAGTTATCCTCGAATTTATAATCAATATTTTGCCCAGGAAGCTTCCAAATATATATTTGATTAGGCTTGATTTCATTATGACTTGAAGATACATAACTTTCTGTTGTGTTAAAATAAAATAATAATAATATGCTAAATAAAAACATTGATTTTTTTGCAAACCTGTGTAATGGATGGAGTTCCATAATGATCACTCTTAACTGGAGTAGGATTCAAGCTTTTTCCAAAACACAATCTGTAAAAATGATAATTATTCTCAATGTTTGATGTCTTTGGATGGCCCCTATCAAAAATACACCCCGACTAATCAAAATGTAAGTAACTTTTTATTTCTTCTATATTCCCCATACTTTGGGTTGTAAGATGCTTTATAGCTTGACGCTGTTTCGGACAACCAGTCTTTCATCAGTGATACAAACATATTAAAAAAGATATACATTAAAAATATTATAAAATTGTTTACATGATCTAACATGATTGTTTACACGATAAAGCAATTAAAAATAAATAAAATCTTATAATAATCAAATAAATTTAACGTCAAGTCCAATCTTTGATTTATTTCCTTTGTTGTAAGTAATTACCTGAACCCCAATCTTCTTCTTCAAGTGCCCTGCCGGGTCCCCCCAACGTTGGCGATCACCTCGGCGAACCTGTCCCTGTCCTGCGCCGCTCGGAACAGCTCCTCAACACTTCGGATGCCGGTCCACTCCCTCACGTTTCGCAGCCAGAACATTTGTCTCCTTCCGGGCCCTCGACGTCCCTCAATTTTTCCCTCCAATATTAGTTGGAGAAGGTGGTACTTTTCCCCACGCAGTATATGACCCAGATATGAGATCTTTCGAACCTTGATAGTTGATAACAATTCCCTGTCAACTCTAGCTCGCCTAAGGGCTTCGGTATTGGTAACCATGTCTGTCCAGGGAACTCTGAGCATTCGGCGATGGAACCACATTTCAAATGCTTTCAGTCTGTTCATTGAGTTTCAGGGTCCAAGTTTCACACCAGTACAATAAAACAGAACTTTAAATTTTTTTTTTAATTGAATCATAATATTGCTTATAGCAAAAGTATAAACGTTCCAAAATAAATCTTTATAACATCTGTCAGATAATGTAAACAATTTTATAATATTTTTAATGTGTATATTTATAATATGTATCACTGAAGAAGGACTGGTTGTCCGAAACATGTCTATCTAATTTAAAAAAAAATAATGTAAGTGTTATTTAAACAAAGTATATAAAAAAGAACAAGAGAAAAAAAAATATTAATAAATGTACGATTATGATAAAAACCTGAATAGTTTATCCCATGAAGTAGAAGTGACATGGCAACCTAATGCATCTGCCAGACTTTGCAAGGCTACCAGCATTAATTGGGGAACATCTGTGGAATAAATACAAAAACTGTAATAATATTGTAATTTAATTTACGAATATGTATTTAATTTCAAGCATTCATTTCTTGAGCTGTACATCTCATGCTGTGCAGTTATTGTAATAATTATACTACAATTTAACATGCTGAAATTTAGGTGTAAAAGATAATTTACACGGTTGTAAAGTATGTTTTTTATGTACACTTAAGAAATGGATAATGTATGAAACAATAATTTTCAATTATTAATCACAGCTTACCCTTCTCCGGGGACTCTAGCATGTTGGCAAAGATACAAACAAATAAAATCAACATGATACCGTATTATAATACACCTGTTTAATTATTTTTTAATATCCCTGGATCTACCTATAGCAGGAATAGAAATCAAGAATGCATTTTAGAATGATTACAAAATATATAAATAAATATTCCATACCATTTTTATTAAGAGACAAAAGCCATTCTCTTAAGTGTTGACTGGAATGAGGTGATCTGAAAAACCGTACAAATTTAAGATTCAAAACTATTAAAATCAAAGAATTCTCTGCGAGGACATACTTCTTTTACTCATGAAAAACATTGAATTTTAAACTTTAAGAGACAATATTGACAACTAATAATTTCGATTGATGTATGGAAGATAACAATTATAAGATATTAACCATTAAATTATTGTGCTAAAGTCACGACGAATTGAGTTCTGGTTATTAATACTTATCTGGATTTTATCTATGAAAACAAACCTAGATGCCAGAGGACTCGCTCCCCACCATAGAACAATATGCTCCAAGTAACTTCCAACGTCTCCCCACAGTATATTTTGGTAATATTCCAGAACATGAACTGCTAAACGGTTGCTCAAGCAAATTTCACCTGCATAAGATTTGTTTTTCGGTTATTTCACAAGAATAATGTAAAATTTTATTGACATAGCTAAATTTAATGATTGATTTGTTACCTGCTTTTGATTTTTTGGTGCCATCATTTCCAAATATCGTTGGACATATTCTGAGGGCAGTATCCAACACTACTTCAACATACATTTCTTCTCTGAGTATCAAGTCTTGCAAAGTGGAAACCCCTGCAGTAAAAATAACAATGAGTAGCAAAATAAAATTAAATGAAAGGTAAAATTAAAATACACTAATCAAAACAAGAGAAAAACTCACCTGTATAATTATTAAAACTATCTGTTTCATCATAATATTCATTTAAAGAAGTATAAGGAATTTCACTTTCCGAAGTTGGATCATAAGCGGAAGACACAGGTCTTTCTTCGATGATTTCATTTTGAGTGTTTGTAACCTCAATTTGTTTATTAGTTTCATCTGGTTCACTCTTTACTGGTTTTGAATCTTTGAGCTTCATTTGGGGAATACTGAGATTATTGCTATTTTCTTTTTCTGCATTATGTTCTTTAATTTTTCTATCATGGCGTTCTGCGGGTGGAGTCATATGTTTTGTTAAAGCTCTAAAACATTTGCAAAGTTTATGATCCCTCAAATTAAAATGTGTTGTTTAATCTTGTCCATTTTCTGCATGTATTGATTTATTTACAATCTAAAAGGCTTTATTATTTTCATTAGAATGATGGTAATTCCATTGTTAAAATACTTACTGATAAATTTCCAAACTAGAATTATCAGAACAATCTTCAATATCCATAGAGTTGCATGGCCTATAGCTTGTGAGAAGACAATCAATCAAATTGTGACAGCAAAATTCTGCTCTGCTTTGCGCTAGAATCTGTAGAATGCTGTTGTTTAGATAAAGATTATTATTTAATGCATAATTTTTTTAAATTTCGATACCTTACCTGTAAAATTTTCATGATGGAAATCTTTTTTTGTTGGTGTACTAAGATAGGACATGTGTTACTGCAGCTGTTAAATTTTGCAGTGAATGCCCGGCTACTTAAAAATGATATTTCATTATATAGAGTTGTTAATCTAAAATACAAAATATCAGTTGTTATATTATAAATCACAATTTCTGTAATGAATGGTGCTGGTAAATTGTCACTGGTTTTTTGATGGAACCACAGTTAATTCTCTCTTCGTAACTTTGGATATTGAATTCCATGATTAATCTGAATGATTAGTCTGAATTTAAATAATTAACATACATTCAAATTAATTTCAGTTGCATTAGTTTTCCTAAAATGAGCATACCATTTTATTATCTAAATATATAAAATTTAAATAGACAAGGAATAAATTACCCGAAAGCTATTTCCAAAAGTTTACAGCGATCTTCTCTGTGTAGACAAGATTTAAAAATACAATTTATGAGATTGTTGAGCAAATAAGACAGTGTGAATCTCCTCCAGCATAATATATCCATCATCAGTTGTTGCTTATGAATTACTATCAATGACTCACTATTCTGAGCAATTTTTGAAAGTTTAGGATTAATTTTAAAATAGTATTTCACCAACTTTGAGAGAGAGCAAAGCAAATTTTCGAGAGCCTAAAAAGAAAATAATTATTTAAAATAGTATAAATAACTTATACTAGTCATAATTAATATTTTTATATTGTTTATTTTGGTGCCTCAAGGGCAAAGCTTAAAATTAAAAGACATGAAAAATAAAAACAAAAAAAAGGAAGAGCAGAAAAAGATATAATATTTAACAAATGAATCACGTTTTACCTGAATATTTCCCATACTTTCAACATAATTTTTTCCACACATTTTACTACCAGTTCCATTATTCGAATTCCACCCATTTTGAATATTTAATATTTTAAGACATAAAGTAACGGTTGCATTTTCTAAATCTTTACACTGAGAATAAATCTGTAGAGTATCCGCAGATTCCAGAGGTAACCATTTTGTCGTATTCATTTCAAAACATATTTACGAACACTGACAAATCACTTTTTTTTAAATTTATTTAACTGTGTAATGATTTTTAATATTCCTCAACTCACTTGATGCAGTAGACTTGTTTATGAAAAGGAAAGTGAAGTTCAACCTGCCCACATTGTGTCAAAAAATCAATATCCGTACCATCCTGTGCCACTCTGAATTTCTGTTGAACATTGCCTTCCCCAAAACTTTTCGAATGGCCTCAACCTGTTTTTGTGTTCTGTGACCTGAAAACACTTTACCTTTGTTCAGCCTTAACCTTCAAGCTTTTTAAATAGGCCGCCACCAAATTGTGATTAATTGGTGATGTAATCTGCGTCATTATAAAAGGTATGAAAATAAAATATCATAATACACTTTATTAGTGAAAATTCACTTTGATTTGAAGCATATTGAATTTGAATAATGATTAGTATGTTCGGGAATATTATATGGCTTGGAAAGAAAATATTATTATTGAATTCTTTAACAATTTTATTAAGTCAACAATATCTAAACTGCACACTCAACAATATTTTTGTACAATGCTATTTGAGAGATTTTAATTAATTTTTTAACCTTATTTAAAAAAACTAGATGTGATGAAGAAAAATGAAACAATAATTATCTTAATTACGTATGACAAAATATACACAGACAAACTCGGTTATTACGATCACGGAAATAGCGAGATCTTGGATGTAACGAAGAAACATTCGTTGACATTTTAGTTTATGATTTTCTCCATACTTACATTTATTCACTTTTATAACAAGCTACTTCTCTCTAATCGTGTATTTTTGTTTGAATTGTAACTTTTTGTGTTATATGACCACTCCAGACACTCCATGTTTTCATATGATGGGTATGTTTGTGGTTTAAAAATACGAATTCTCTGATATATCGAGTAATGCTTATTACAAGCAAATTCGGTCAGTCCCATCATCCTCGTAATAATCAAGTTCGATTGTATTTCTATATACATATTAAGTGGTAATTAAAGAATTTAAATACAAACAAATTATTATTTACAAGTTTAATTTTTATTTAATCCATCAAGTCAGTCAAATACATTAAGACTGCATTGTAATAAATATGTACCATCATATTGAAAAGTTGAATATGAAACTAAATTAATCTCAATGAAGTTCATAATACATATAACAATACATTTTGATTGAATGGATCCATTATAAATCCTTGATAAATAAGATTTAAAATTTGTTCACAAGAGCAATAATGTAAAGTTGGTTGTTATTTTTATTCTTTAAAATTATTCAATTCGAAAATTTTCTAATGACCATTTATGATGGTCCAACAAAACCCATTCAACTTGATTTTACACATTTTTTTTGTTATGACACTTACATACTAATTTTGATCTAAACAAATCTATCTTGCATAAAGAAAAATAGTTTTTGTATTATATATTGCAGAGATAAATTGTAAAAATATTCTTTGTATTAATTTCTACAAAATTACTGAGTAATGATATTTTTTAATATTGATATTAATAAAACAAAATTTTATTTCATTAAAAAAAAGATATTTGCGTAAATGTATACTGTTGAAAGTGCATGACTATAATTGTTACAATTATAAATAAAATTAAAGTTTGCCTACTCTAATAGCCTTACATAAAGTACAACTAATTAAATAATAAAAACATAACCCTGTAAATCCAGTTGTTACTAACCGTTTAAAAGCATGAAAGTTTAACTGAGAAATATACATATTAAATTAAATAAGCTGAAAGAAATATATACAATAGGATCTCGATCATATTAGAATAAAATAAAATAAACTTTTTTGCAGTGGTAAGTTTTGATATAAATACATATTTCTAGTATGTTTCAATATAGTTTTATTATAGAAATACATATTCAATAAAATGGAGTAACAAATCCCTAGAAAGAAAAATATATATTAGTAAGCACTAATCGAGATTCTAGATGTATTTCATTATATATTTTTTTCCAAAAAGTATCGTAAATGCTAATAAAATAAACTCACAGATCGACTGATTCTTCTCGTTAAGTTTTCAAATAATTATGATTATATACAAATGCATAATCTTACCATACACATTGCTAAATAAGTAACTATATAACTCAACATTCATATTGTAGCTAGTATTTTTTTTATCATATTGCTTATTTATTAAACATGGAGAAAATAATCAATATGTATTTTAATTTATATTGTGCATTACACTTATTGCAGTTTAGTAATAAGAAATGAACAATGAGTAAACAGTGACAATAAGATAAATACATCAAGTTTTGCATTTACATAAAATTATTTAATTTGTTTAATAAAGGAGAAGGTTAAAAAATACATAAATAAAATGCTTGTTTGAAGGCAGGTAAAGTTAATTGTGAATTAGTAAGCGAGTATATATTTTTATGCGTAAAAATATTATTCTGGAAATATAAATATCATACTTAAAACAAAAATATTTAATTTGATTTTTTAAACATCTTACTTGAAAATTATTAAATTAATTTTTATTCCACCTAAAATCAAATATTTTATACATACACAAAATTGGTTTGTATTATTTCAAATTTTGATAAATGTACTTTATGAATACACTCTCAGATGTCATGGCGGTTAATTTAAAAATTTAAATCATTAGATTAAAATAAAAATAACACAAATTGTAAAAAAAAATGTTACTTTGAATATTTATAATGGCAAGATGATTAGAAAAAACACAGTCCCAGACAATATACAATTTTTTTTTAAATATATGTGCACAAACTTCGACATGAGTATAATCATATTCTACAATGGTATAAATTCTGATTGCTAACATTAAATATTGCTTAATTTTACTTAGTTCAATAAATGTAAAGAGATGTTAAATAGACAACTTGATGAATGTATTTATTAGTCAATCATTGGACTTATGGTACTAGAGAACAAACAACTATGCACCTCGAATGGCATTCATTTTAGGTTATAACAAGTGCACTGTTGTAAAAGTTATTCTCAGACTGACATTAAAATGCAATAGCATCCAATGTTGATATATTTCCATAAGTTATAAATTCAGTTCAATCAGGTATGTCTATGCTTATGATTGGCACAACGGGTTTAAGAAGTTCATTTTTCTTCTGGTTCTTCGAAGATTTTTTACACATCTTTTCCTTGGATCGCGTATTTCGCACCTCTCGAAACTGTTCTCCAGAATTTTGTTGGCTCTCTGCAATAATCGGGTTCCCATTGGCACCTAAACCTCTATGATTCGAGTTATTTTGTTGGTTGGAATCATTGTTGTAAGCTATGTTAGCATACTCTTGGAGTAATGGAAATACCGACAATAGAAACTGACAGAAGTCTTTGCGCATTCCGAACCACCCTGAAAAATAAATATATGCATATCAGAAATTAAACACTCGAACGGTATTCTAGTCACTATTCACAAAATATTTACATTACTTTCCGTTTGTTGAGAATAAAATATATTTCCCTTAATGACTCAATAACTTACATCTGTTACCCCCTTTAGCGGCAAATGACATCAATATGAGTGTGGCATAGCTAACAAATAGCGGACTGACAACAATAATGTATGGTAAAGACAATCCATCGTCTAATTTATTAGCTAACAGCACCTGCAACATAATATTTCTAAAATAATTTAAAATTGCCTGTTTTTCACCCGGCCTTCGTGGCGAGTGGTCGCATTTTGGGCCGCTCCTGGGTATTTCTGTCACTTATCACGATTCACAGTGTTGTAGTTTGAAGTCTGTTAGATTTCTGTGTTTTCTACTTTGACGTCCTCGAATTAAGTGCTGTTTTTAGAGTGCACTTATAGTGACGGCCTCGTATTAATATCATCAGTGTGATGGAGTCCTCGCATTTGGTGCTGTCGACGCCTTTTGCCTTCGACGCACAGATTTCCCGTTCCCGTTCTAAGTGTTGGTGTACGGATCCTCGCATCCAGTGCTGCCCCACCCACTGAGACCTCATCAACACCACCATCTACACCAGCTTTTTCTGCCACCAAGCATCCTGCGCCCACAATGGCAGACTTTACCGCTTTTTAAAGTGTTGGTGTCGGCTTCCTCGCATCCAGTGCTGTTACATCCAGTGCGGCAATATCTTCGTCAGCCTTCGATTACCTGCACAGTTACCAGGTTCCTGTTTCTGTCACCGCCCATCGAATGTTGAAATTTGTTGGCATCAGTCTTCGTGTTTTTGTGTGTATAAACATTTTTAAACAAAACTCTATTTATTCTGTTTATATAAATAAATGAATCTTAACATATTTCAAAAACCTTAAAGTTTATATTTTTCTTCCTATGATAGATGTGTCATATCTTTGAAATATGTTGAAATAAATAAAACCATAAAAGGAACTAATGTAGATGCATTAATACGTTACAGATATTTACCTGAAATATAAGTATAGGCACAACAGTGAAGGTGTAAGCCAAAGCTGTGTTAAAACTAGTCCGCCGTTGGTGAATATTCACTTCAGGAGTTCTTAATAAGATGCCAGCGAAGATGATACTGTACAAAACACCTGAAAATATAAATTCAGTTTAATTCATTCACACATTCCATAATTTAAGGTTACCTTCATACAATTCAATTGAGTAAAATATATATCAGCAATTTTAAGTACACTATTAATCTTACCAACTAAACTCAAACACATCAGTATCCAAAAGGGAACAAATACAACTTCCCATGTCCAAGAAATAAAACCATCCAACTTTAGAGCTAAGAAAATAAACTGTAGAATATTGACGGCGCAGAATAGTTCCAACTAAAAAAAAACAATAAATTAATACTATTTTAGAATTTGAAGATTTCATTGTGTATAAGATCATAAACCAATGTTATCCATTCACCAATACAAATTTCTTTGCCGATGCACTGCGATGTATTTGAAAGTTTTTATTTTGTATAGCTTTCTGCACTGAATTTGTTTGTATACTTACTATTTTATGACAAGGTATAAAAACTATATTCAGAAAGTATTAGTACAAGTTAATGTAAATTTTATTTGATTAAAATTGCAAACTCCTTTCGCTAGGGATATCTATATAAAGTGGGACCTTGTGTTATTATTCCAAAGACTTAATATATTTCATTTTGCAGTTTTATAGTCATTATATTTGCCTTGTTTCTGTTTGAATGCTGTTTTAAATTCTTAATTGTTAGGTGATGGTCATATTGAATTTTTGTGATGAAGTGATAGATAAGTATAAAATTGACAAAATTTTAACTGTAAGGGAATGCCTTCATCAAATAAAATTGTTAATTGACTTTAAAATACTTCATTTAACATTTAATAGCCTTCATATGTCCACTATAGACCATAGACAATCTGTCAGCTGCTCATTTAAAATAACCAAAAAATAAAGATACTATCTTGTATACCTTTTATCTAAAACATTTTGTATTTTATTAATAAGTAATACTCTTACCTCGAAGCTTCGATCATGTTTGAGTGCCCAAATGCAAACAGCTATTGATACAATGCTTATAAATATCAGAGGAATAAAAACTAGGATCCACAAGTGCCTCTCTGAATTTAATTTGTCGCACACCAACAATTCAAACATTAATAGAATCAAGTGCAAAGCCAAACTTATTAACATTGCTTTGTAGTGGACATATGCCTCGCCTTCTAGCCTGAAAAAATAATTCAAAATTAACGAATATGAATAGTTTAACACAAGTAAAAGTATTATACACAATTAAAAAAAAAATTATCAATGAAAGAACACAAGAATTTATCAATGAAAGCGAAAATGGCCGCTCACAATGGAGTTCTGGTCCCAACCCTTATGTGTGGAAGTGAAGCATGGAACTGGCAGAAGAAAGATGAGCGCAAAATAAATACGGTAGAGATGAGGTCCCTAAAACGTATGTGTGGTAGAATGCTAATATTAGAAAGGAATGTAGAGCAAAAGAAGGTATTATGAACAAAATTATGAAAGGATCGCTGCGTTGGTTCGGACATATGGAGCGCATGGGTGAAGAAAGAATGGTTAAAAAAAATATACGTTAACAATGTGAATGGAGTAGGGTATCGAGCTAGACCGAGGAAAACATGACATGACCAAATCAATCAAATTTAAAGGTTGGTCATGTTAGAAGCCGGAAGAATCGACGTGCGTGTATGACTCGCTGTATGAATATGGAGGAAGCTAGAGAGGTATGTCAAGATAGAGTAGTGTGGCGGTCCATTCTCTCTTCTGTGGAGAAATGGCGTAATGGTTTGTTAAAAAAAAACCAAGTTATCTAGAAATTTTGATTATTTATTGTTTCTTGAAGAATGATGTAAAACTCGATATTAAATAAATAATATGAATGAAAACGTCAGTTTTCCAGAAGTTTTATTATGATTTATGTGACTGACATGTTTCTCCTTTCTAAGGAATTATCAAATGTATCATAAAAATTGATAATGCCTTAGAAACGCGAAACATGTCATTTCCATAAATTATAATAAAATTTCTAGAAAACAGACGATTTCATTTGTATTTAGTTTTATTACATTTTATAAGCGTGAAATGTTTAATGTTGCTAGGGACTTATCAAATGTCACAATTTACATACAATATTTTTTTCGCAAATTGAAACATATCACTTGCATAAAACTGATGTTTCCATGGATATTAAAAACGTTATAGTATTATATCAAGAAACTTTTAATAAAATATGACGAGCAGAACACTTTGGTGGTCGTGTTTAATTTAAAATGAATTAAAAATCTTATATTAATGATTGGTGCCAACACGGTAATAAGCTGGACTAATATAATATGGTGGAATCTGTTAAATTAATTAAATAAACGTAAAATAACTTCAAGGTGAAGATTTACATGAACTAATGAGTATAATCAACAGGTCGAGACTTGATGTGAAAATAAAAATTACAGCCAATTTTATATTACCTGAAATGGGGACATCTCCACCAGACGTAGGTCCCAACAGTCGCCCCCAGAATTACCAGCAGTTTCCAAGCCCATATTGGGGCAAATACTGCCCAGTAAGACCACGTTATAACATTATCAAATCTTAAGGCCAATAGGGCAGTGAATATCAACAGACACGTGTGTACAACGAATTTGCTGAAATTACAAAGGCAATTAGAACACCGAGAGCACATTTTATCACCGAAGCCGTCAGAGAACATGGAAGTTATCTAGTCAAGGCTAATGACTAATAATAACAAAATTAACGAAGACTTAAATAAAAATAAACGAATAGATTAAGTTACCGTGAATTTTATGACAAATTTAGAACTTAAAATCATAAAGGATATAAAATTTACCTGGGATTAAAATCTTGGAACAATGTTTGTAAATTCATGCTTTTGACGTTTCAGATGTTTATGATTATATGTTGCCATGTATCATATAAAACCTTGTAATAAAAAATAAAATGCATTATTTTTTGGCAATTGTCGTGTAGGTACTTTTTGATTCTGCTTCTACTTCAGGCAACAGCCATAATTTTACAATTTAAAAATAATATCAATAACAAACTGTCAAAGTGAATTGAAAGTTTTAGGTTATTTTGTCGGCTCTTTGTTTTACTTGCTGCTAATTTCAATTGTTTATATTATAGTGTGTATGTTGTATCAATATAATATTTAGATTATGGCGTCTCCGTCTCCGAAGTCTCCAGAACAAACGGAGAAGCATCGACAGTATGATCGACAACTTCGTTTGTGGGGTGATCACGGACAATTAGCACTTGAGAATGGGCATGTTTGCTTGATAAATGCAACAGCACTGGGCACAGAAGCCTTAAAATCGCTCGTTCTTCCTGGAATAGGATCTTTTACAATTGTAGATGATAATAATGTTCAAGAAGAAGATATCGGATGTAATTTCTTTTTGGAAAGTTCCAGTATCGGTCAGAACAGAGCTACTGAAGCCGTACGATTATTGGTGGAATTAAATCCCGCGGTCCAGGGTCACGCAGTGCCAGACTCTCCGGACCAGCTTCTGAAAGAGCACCCCGATTTCTTCCACACCTTCTCAGTAGTGATTGTGACAGCTTTAACTGAAAAAACTCTTATCAACCTCTCCCAAAACTTGTGGGATGCCAATATCCCATTGATTTTGTGCCGATCAGTCGGGTTTTTAGGATCCCTGAGAATTCAAGTGAAGGAGCATGCAGTAATCGAGGCTCATCCAGATAACCAGCCTTCCGACCTACGACTAGACACACCGTTCCCTTCCCTAGAGAAGTACATGGATTCTTTTGACCTGGAGGCAATGGAGTTCAAGGAGCATGCTCATATTCCATGGCTGGTGGTTCTGTTTAAGTGCTTGGAAGTTTGGAGAAAGGCGCACGGAGACAGATGGCCTCTGAGTCGCAGAGAAAAGGAACAAATCAAAGACATAATAAGAAAAGGCATTAGAGAAGATGAAAATGGAATTCCTTTAGGAGAAGAAAACTTCGAAGAGGCTTTAAAAGCGGTCAACAGCGCAGTGATTCAAACAATTTTACCTAAAGATGTTAAAAATATTTTGTATGACAATTCTTGCCTCAATTTAACTCAGAAAAGTCCACCATTTTGGATTATGTGTGCAGCTCTGAGAGGATTTGTCGAGTCGGAAGGGAAAGGTGTTCTGCCTCTCCGAGGGACGATACCCGACATGACAGCGTCTACTAAGCACTACGTTACACTCCAGAACATATATCGCGCTAAAGCCGCAGCCGATGCTGAATCAGTTTACAGAAGAGTTCAGCAGCTGGTAGTGGACCTGGGAGCCGAGAGTATAAGCGAAGCAGATGTCAAACTACTCTGTAAACACGCCTCTTCCTTATGTTTGATACGCGGCTCCAGTATCAGTGACGAATACCAAGCCGGGAGTCACGTTGCTGCGTACATTGGGAAGCATTTAGAGGAACCAGACCCTATGATGTTGCATTATGTCCTGTTGCGGGGCGCAGAAAAGTTTCGCTCCGAGCAGTGCCGAGCTCCAGGGGAGTGGGAGTCAGAAACTGATATATCAGAATTGAAGACTGCTGTGGCTAAACTTCTTGGGGAGTGGTCGTGTTCTCCGCTGGCTAAAGATGACCATGTTCATGAGATGTGCAGGTACGGAGGTTCAGAGCTCCACAGCGTGTCAGCCTTTATGGGTGGCTGCGTGGCGCAGGAAGTCATTAAGTTGGTCACGAAACAGTATATCCCGGTGAACAATCTCTTCATTCATGAAGCCACTTCATCAAGCTCTGCTACATTCACTCTTTAATAATTGCACTAAAAAAAAATCGAATTAATTTTGTCTAATCTCTGAGTACTACAACTTTATTTATTTATACTAAAATTAATTGATTGATCCAGAGATTGTATTTTTGTAAGTAAATGATAAAAAAGTGTTCCCGTATTAAGTAAAATATTTTATTCTGTATTTTTCGTGATAAAAAATCTCTCTAGTTCACATTGATTCTGTAAAAAGTCTTGTCATTTAATAAATAATCTGTAACAAAATGTTCTTTGTTTTATTTTTTCCTCATATAAGTTTTTCAAAAATCAATACATATTTAAAACTGTTAAAATGTGATACACTTTTGTTTCATGGATATCATAATTCAAAAATATTTTTCAAATGCGAGTAGTTATGATCAATATGAAACCACACATCATTAAAACCAATCAAATTAATCAAGTAAAAAATCTGAATTTCGAGAAATTGAATCTGGATAGACGAGATGCTTGGTTTTTGAAAAGTATAAATTTGATAATAAACAATTTGCTGGTATCAGATTGCACCAGATGACTATGAAGACGTAAGTATTAATTTGTGTTTGCATGAGTTTGATAAATACTGACCTGTTCCAAAAAAAAAAACAATAGGTATACTGATTTTTAATGAAAGAGAATGTAATAATCTTCGTTTTCTGTCAATACATAGGTACATAGATTCAATTGGCATATTTGAAATATTCATTCAATATTTTTTTTTTCCATGGAAGCTTTTAGATACCTGGGAAGCATGTTTACAAGAGATGGAAAAATGGAGAAAGATATCGGAAGAAGGGTTGGAGCTGGAAACAAAATAAATGGTGCACTCAAAGTTATTACCGCAAATAGAAATATATCGACTGAAGCAAAGATGGCAGTGCACAATGGAGTTCTAGTCCCGACCCTTATGTATGGAAGTGAAGCTTGGAGTTGGCATAAGAAGGATGAAAGTAGAATAAATGCCGTAGAAATGAGGTCACTAAGAAGGATGTGCAGAAAAACAATGTATGATAGAATATCTAATGATGAAGTAAGAAAGGAATTTAAAGCGGATGAATGGGTGATAAATAAAATCAAGAAAGGGTCACTAAGATGGTTGGGACATATGGAACGAATGGATGAGGGAAGAATGGTTAAAAATATATATACAAGTAGTGTGAATGGAAAAAGAAGTCGGGGAAGGCCAAGGAAGGCATGGCATGACCAAATTAATCAATTACTGAAAGGCGGCCATGTTCGAAGTAGGAACAATCGACGAGCGTGTATGTCACGATGTGTGAATGTAGAAGAGGCGCGAGAGTTCTGTCAGGATAGAACAATCTGGCGATCTATCCTCTCTGTCTACCCCTCCGGGGAAACGGCGTGATGGTTAGTTAGTTGACTTGACATTTTTATTCAATACTCCCCCGTTAGTTTCGACAGCAGTCGAAATACTTTAGATATTATTTATATCGTAAAGTACCTAAGAAGGGTGCGTTCTGTTGATAAAGGATTAAGTAGCTAGGAAGTATTAGTACTTTATATCAATCTGTAATCTGCTAATGGAAGGGTTTACCTGCGGTCGTGTGGGAGACAGCTATTGGAGAGGATTATATCTTTGGTCAGCGGCAACGGTCGGGTTAGGACGGACTACAATAGTGAGTGGTCATTTTAATGCCATTAGCCGCCTAACGGACACGACCACACGTTACAGCTGCCTAATGAGATCAACTAATGACAGATGCACCACATCTCCAATGAATCCTGCAGCATTTCCGCAAATATTTATTTTTATACATACCTACGTATTTACATGTAAGTACCACATTAACCTTTTGAATACCAACAGTTTCTGCTCACGCCCTTTTGTGTATTATCTTTTGAAAAATTGCAATACTTACAACTGTATACCTAGCAAATTAAATAAATATTTAGGTACCTACTTCTTGTACGTAGGTTACGAGTGCAAGTACTTATTTACAATTATAATATTATATTATACTTTACCTATTCATCTGATCGAAGATAAAGGTTGAGTGTTAATTTAAAAATATATTACAGTAATAAAAATGTTTTATTAAGCACATAATAACTATTTAATATTGCCTAAGTAATGATGTAAAATTCAATATCAAATTAGAAGAGAACAATTCAAAGAGTTTCGTTTAAGTTATAGCGGTTTGACACGTTTCGACATTATTTGACATTGTCAAAATATAGCAAATGTTTTGCGTGCATTGAGTTATATAATAATAGAAGCGCGATACTTAGATTTCGATTAATCGTACTATTAAGGAGCATAGAAGGAATCTCCACGTGTGGTGTTGCTAAACTATATATAACATTACTGTATATAAAATCCGGCGCCCCTGGAAACGATAAAAAGTCGCCCAAACCTTCGACCAAAACGGCAAGAGAAAGAGAAGAGATTAGACCGTAACATTGACACAAAGAAGATCATAAATTAAAAATTAAGCTTTTTGAAAAGGTAAGAAAATATCAGAAGAAGAAAATTACACAATATTAGGTTTAAAATTAGATATAAACATTTTGATACAAAATGGACGAAATTATGAATAGTTTCGTTTTCAGTTATTAACATTCACAAATAAGAGTCACAGTCTGCGACTTGATTATTCCATATCATGTTCTTACAATACGATAAGTGATTATTGGAATTACACAATTCTGACTTTTTATGAATTAAAACACGATTTTTCCAACTTGCGGGTTTATTTTCTCTAATTCGTCCTCTGGTGACAAAGGTATAAACGTTTTCGAAACGTACGAAGTGTTGAAAAAAACCTCGAAAGTGAAAAAAATTGCTTTTTCAATTAATTTAAAAATATATAATACGTAAGATAATAGTGCATTCAATAGTTTTATTTATGTTCAATGTATTACAGTGATTCTTTTCTTAAACGCATAGAAATATTGTTTATAGATAAAAATATCAATCCTTATCCTATTAACACGTCGCGCTTTATGCATAATTATGATTAAAATTTAATTTTTCTACATTATAAATTATTTTGAGTATTTTTAGGACTACTCTCATAGACTTCTATGGCCGCTTTGATTAATATTACGAGGAACATTGTAGTTTTTTCACTCTTCTCAAAGTAGAAAATACGCCCAACGAACTTTTATTTATTATTTGTTATTATGATCTACCTATAAATTGATTATCTATTAAACCGAAGTGACATGTGCGTTCTGCTTAGGCGAAAATATGGCGTTTCCGTTTGCTCTCCCATGTGCAAATTCTGGATAACTCAAATAGCCGTCATGATCCAAATCATCATCTTCGAATACCTTATCGATCAATTCTGAAACGAAAAAAATACTTATATTTAAATCCACGTCATATTTGCAACATTAAAATATTTATTGACTTCCGAATTATAGCAATCCTGGCAGATATAATTATGTATAGTAGGTATAGTCGACTTCGCTTAGGTAACTACGACACAACCGATCCTGAACATGTTGTCCCAAATAAACAGCTGACTATAATAATAAGTTTAAAACAAAATCTTAAGGATGATTTGATGGTTTAAACTTTATAAACGAATTAAACAAATGTAGTTATCGGATATATAATATAATACGCGACGCGCGTGCATGACACGATGTATGAATGTTGAGGAAGCGAGAGAAATATGTCAAGAAAGAAAAGTGTGGCAGTCCATTCTTACTGCCTACCCCTTCGGGGAGACGGCGTGATGGTTAGTTAGTTAGTTAGTTACATATGAATATGAAAAATATATTAGATATATTTTTTAACTTCCAATTACAATAATAGTAATCTTATAAGCTAAGATGGCAGTGCATAATGGTGTTCTTGTGCCGACCCTTATATATGGAAGTGAAGTATGAAACTGGCAAAAGAAGGGTGAAAGTAGAATAAATGCAGTAGAAATGAGATCTCAAAGACGAATGTATGCTAAATCTGTATATGATAGAGTGTCAAATGTAAGTATAAGAAGTGAATGCGGTGCGAATGAAAGTGTTATGAACAAAATAATGAAAGGGTCGTTAAGATGATTTGGACACATGGAAAGAATGAGTGAAGACAGAATGGTGAAGAAGGTATATGTAAACGACGTGAACGGAGCTAGAAATAGAGGAAGGCCGAGGAAAACGTAGCATGATCAAATCAATCAAATATTAAATGTCGGTCACGTGAGGAGCCGGAGAAATCAACGTGCGTGCGTGACAAGATGTATAAATGTAGAGGAATCGAGAGAAGTATGTCAGGACAGAACAGTTTGGCGGTCCACACTATTCGGTTAGTTAGTTAGTTAAAAGAATAACGTACATAAAATATTTTAAACTTTAAATTTAATAATAATTTCTACAGGAATTCATTAATAATTGTGGCCTGTCTTGTGTTTTGTAAAAGTGGAATTGTACAAAATAAGCATAGTTATCCTTATACCCTTACAGTAAAAAAAATGACGGACGTTATTTCGTAATATTATATTATTAGAAAGCATATTATACAATGAAATTAAAATGTACATATTTTCTCACGTCACCATGGTGACTTCAAATATAATGGTAGGTTCTTAGTTCTTATTCGTACATACAAAATGCAATTATCTGTTCGTTATAAATTAAGGACTGTTTGATGCGAAACAGGCAGGAATACGTGGAGAAGTATGGGGGAGGCCTATGTCCAGCAGTGAACGACAACGGTTGTTTAAGTAAGTAAATTAGTATAAATTAAGTGATTACCATGTAGGTTTTAAAAGTATTAAACATATTTTTATATGCAATTGAATGAGGAAATGCGCAATAATTTTGGTGCGTAATCTAACCTATTATTTTCCCTCCGTATAATATTTTATCTGACATAATAAAGTTTTATTTTACCTATATATCGATCCATTTCTTCGTCTGAAGGAATGTAAGGTTCAGGTTCCAGACCGTCTTCAGATATTTCATTGTGATCGTGATCCAGTGTGTGGTAAATGGCCTATATAATATTAATAACATTTAGAAAATATCTTACGGTATACTTTATAAATATTCAAAACTTGTCTAGTATTTACCTTTAACATTTCTAATCCATCTAAACGGCTGTTTCTATCAAAGTCGTGTAGCTTGAAATAGTGGAATTCTAACTCATCATCGCTCAAGTCTTCCAAGTTCTCTAGCGGCCTTCCAAGGTCTTCTTGAATATGGCTGGAAAAAACGATAATTATTGCATATATTAACCCTTTTCATTTATCTTGGTTCGGTCTTGACTAAAGACAATGATATTACGGAGTTCAAATAAGTCTATGAGCTCTTTCAATGGTTTTTTGGCTCCTTCTTTTTATTTTATTTATTATGAAAGTTTTTTATTTTTATAAATTTACTTGTACGGCGGGACATAGAAGATAAAAGAAGGAAGATTAAATATGGCCTGGGTCCCTCTTGATTTGTAAATATATATTTATACTTATACTAACGTACACTACGTATACTTTTATTTTGTTATTTTATTTGATATCTTTGTATTTATTTTAGATATATTTTGTGGACGTTTTAGTTTCTAACTGTGCGCGGGAGATGCCTATTGGTGGCGATGAGGTTCGCATCCCATCACACCGCGTCTCTCGCGGGGGCGAAAAGAGAAGGATGGAGTGCCGCATCTGTTAAAGTGTGGCAGTCCATTATTTCTGCCTACCCTTTCGGGGAGACGGCGTGATAGTTAGTTAGTTAGTTAGTTAGTTACTAACGTAAGTCCCGTATGGACGAGGGACGGGCCTAGGGATTTAAAGAGTGAAGCTGACGAAAGGCGCCGTAGAAATGAGGAAGACATAGGTAGGTATTTATGGAATCAGTAAAATGAACGTAGAAGATTCAAGACTTACACAGGGTCATGCATGAGCTGGGAATGTCTACTGAGCTCGCTCAGAGGCAGCTTGTGTGGGTTTCGCGCCCCTGGCGGCATGGGGTCCCCGCGGGGGTGATGGGGCCCCCGGCGTGAAGGGCCTCCAGGTCCGAAGGCACTCGCGGCTCCGGCTTGTAGCGCCACTGCTACCAGAAGGAACTCCATTCTAGAAACATATACTATATGTATTTTATTCAATATAACATCATACAATATAATATTATTGAAAAAAATCATTTTTTCATCATTAAAAACACCCAGACGAAGCTCCGGCGGGAGCGGAACCGGTTGGTGTTACCAAATAAAATGGTGTATTTACGAATTACTATAATAAAAGAACTAACTAACTAACTAACCGACATACTTCTCTCGATTCCTCTACATTCGTACATCTTGTCATGCACGTACGTCGATTTCTCCGACTCCTCGCGTGACCGATATTTAATATTTGATTTATTTGATCGTGCCATGTTTTCCTCGGTCTTCCTCTATTTCTAGATCCGTTCACGTCGTTTACATATACCTTCTTCACCATTCTGTCTTCACTCGTTCTTTCCATGTGTCCAAACCATCCTAACGACCCTTTCATAATTTTGTTCATAACACTTTCATTCGCACCGCATTCACTTCTTATACCTACTTGCATTTGACACTCTATCATGTACTGATTTATCACACATTCGTCTTAGAGATCTCATTTCTACTGCATTTATTCTACTTTCATCCTTCTTTTGCCAGTTTCATGCTTCACTTCCATACATAAGGGTCGGCACAAGAACACCATTATGCACTGCCATCTTAGCTTTTTTTGGATAAGCTTTTGTTTGCGATGACAACTTTAAGTGCACCATTTACTTTATTACGAAAAGTGTACATTTATTTTATTTAAAAAAAATGGTACTGATTTCGCCGATATCTACATGTTAGCTATAAAGCTTATAGTTAATAGCTAAATCCATCTACAGACAATTTCACATTTTCTAATAGTACTGACACACAGGAATTAAATCAATTGTATAAGAATTTATTAAGCAATCTCCAATACGAACAGAAAATAGCTCATTATTATGAAGAAGGAATCTGATCGTGTCTAGGCTTGACCCAAGTCCCCTGAATCAAGGGCCAAGAATTCTATCTCCTACACTACTACCTGATTCGGCGTCATTTGTCTCTTAAAAATCTGATAAAATAGTATATTTTCATTTAAATAAATATAATAACTCTTTGTATTTTCACAACGCTTTTTTTTACTGTTCGCAGATATGTATCTGTTGTGACACAACCTTTTGGTGCACAAATTTTAACTTTAATTATTAAAATGCGAATCCACAACACAAAGTTAAGGCAAATATAAAAGAAATAATATATTTTCATTACAAATCTAAATCAAATATTAAAAATACAATCTATTTAAAAAAAAAACGCGATATAACTATGTGAAAAGATAAAATTCTTCATTAGTTAATAAATTATATGTTAACGATGTAAATGGAACCAAAAATAGAGGAAGGCTGAGGAAAACGATCAAATAAATCGAATATTGAATGTCGGCCATGTGAGGAGTCAGAGAAATCGACGCGCGTACATGACACGATGTATGAATGTTGAGGAATCGAGAGAAATATGTCAGGAAAGAAAAGTGTGGCAGTCCATTCTTTCTGCCTATCCCTTCGGGGAGACGGCGTGATGGTTAGTTTGTTAGTTAGTTAAGATGAAAAGATTCACAAAACACATTGTATATTTCTTGTGTTATTTTCTTCTTGGGAATCTCATGACTTCCTCTTCGACTGACGATTTGGAGATCGTTGCAGTCTCTATGTTCAAGGTATTTATTTTATTTATGGTGAGTAGAGTTCGCTACAAGCGCTTTTTATTTATTAATGTACAGCCGGCAGCATAGTACCTACTTCTCGGATGGATTTACCATATACACAGCTACTCTGAAGATGGGGAATGCAACGATCTCCGAAACGTCTTAAGATCACAGTAATCATTCAATAAACAGTGATAATCAATGCACAATAATTTTCATGTTGTTCACAAAGTTGACATATGGCTTTAGAAGCTTCCCCACTCGGCCCTGAATATGTAATACGTATTTAGGGGACGAGCGAGTACTGAAAAACTACCCTGGAATGTCCTAATGGGATCTAATTATTCCACAATGACATGGAGGAGAAGTGAAAGGACAAAGGGACCCGCGAAGTTGGGGCTAGGGACGATTTTAAATATTATTTATTCCTTGTATTCAGACAAATTGGGGGAGATTTAAGATTGTAATATGCCGTGCTAGATATGGCATAATCATAGAGGATAAAGGTAATCATTATATCTGTTGTTGACGAAAAAAAAAAAAATTTATCATCGAAAAATATTAAGTTTATTTTATTAATTGTTTATTAATATCCTACTGATACGTGAAATTTGTCTATTAAAATTGGATTAATAGAGCACAGAATAGATTTTATGTGTTGTGACTAGAGTTTATGTGCGTTAGTGCATATGGATATTTTTTATAATCTAAAATATTGAATCTTTAAGCCTCCTAAGACGGAAATCAACGAGAAAAAAATTCTAAAAAGTTTCAGTTGTATATATATTTTTTTATTTCCATCTTATTTCAAAAAAGTAAACTTTCGCTTTTGTGAGATTATATTCTCGTAGTTCGAGATAACTAAACTCTTCAAAAAACTATATCCATCCAAAAGTTGTAATGATTTATAAGAATTGGATTCAGCTTATGCATTTATAGGTTTCATTTATAAATGAAATACGCTTTGTAATAACATGTTAAATACTCGTATATACCTGTAGGTATTCGATGCATTCAAAGACATCACTCCAAATATAAGTATATCCACTCCAATAACGCAAGCAAAGATGGCAGTGCGTAATGGTATTCTAGAGCATAGAAGTGACCTTGGGGCTGGTAATAGAAGGATGAAAATAAGATAAATACTATAGAAATGAGATCACTGAGAAGAATGAGGAAAAAATGACGTACCCTACAATAATAGTGGCGATCGATCCTCCCTGTATACCCCTCCGAGGAAGTGGAATGATGGTTAGTTAGTTATAATATACACGGATTTAGAATTCATTATTATTAATATATATTTTTTGTTGTTATTATTATTATTATAACTATTATTATTATTATTAAGCATATTGGAGAACATAACAATACATTTTGCAGGAGTGCAGGTGGAATATGTTGATTTCTAGAGGCTCTCGATGAAATCGCGCATATGCGTATAACAATGGGGGTACGGAAGGGGCGCGCGTCTCGCCAGGACCGCTGGGGCCGCCGAGGGGGCTAGGCGCCTGTGGCTATCTTCTGTACCAACACTCCCTATTCACTGCAGCCCGATAATAATGCGCTCAAGGGATTATTGTGGGGAGGGCTCGAGGACAGTATTTCAATAAATCCAGAATTAAAAATAATCATATTTTTTTTTGACCATTGTTGTAAAACTCCATATTAATTTTAGATAAACTTAAGGCGTTAACACTGTGGAATTCCATAATTACGAGTTTTTATGAATTAAAATACTGTTTTTTCCACTTTTAAGCTTATTTTTCTCGACAAGTTTCTACAGTTTATATCGTTCTCCCGATGATGAAGGTGTAAGCCTTCGAAACATGTCGAGAAAAATAAACTCAAAAGTGAAAAAAACAGTATTTTAATTCATAAAAGTTCGTCCATATTAATTATTTAATACGAACTAAAACATCTGTTTTCTAGAAGTTTTATTATAATTTAAGGAAATGACATGTTTCGCCAAATACATATAAAAAGCAGTGTTTATATTGGTTAAAAAGTAATAATATTTGCTTAACTAATAAAATGGTGATATCAAATTAAAAAATATAGTAGTGATGATTTAGTATGGGAATTTAAATAATGATACAGTAATGTTGAGGACCAAACAAGTTTTGAGGACTTCCGAGATGAAGACGTTAGCAGGCAAGACACTGAGAGATCACGTGAGGAACACCAGAATAAGAGAGATATGTGAAGTTGAGGATATTATAAGATGGAGCAGACAGCGAAAATGGGACTGGTACGGTCATGTTCAAAGAATGGACACCACCAGACTCCCCTATATTGCATTGCATAATCAGCCTCATGGGACTCGTCCTCGTGGAAGACCTCCTAAAAGATGGAAGGACAGATGGGAGTCTACCTCACAGAAGGAGCAACACTCTGGATAACAGACCACATAGGTCTACAACAAGGAAAAAGAAAAAGAAGAATTGTATCACGTCTCATGTATTTGTATATTATTTCACAAAGATCAAATTAAACATAAGATTTTTTTAAATGTCACTTCTTATTTGGAATCAATTAATGTTTTGGTCCCGTAATAAATTTTAAACTCAAGAGATAATAAACTTGTATTAAGTAGTATACAATCTGTGATAAAATACCATTATTTAATGAAATATGTTTGGTATATTATTTTCTTTACATATATTTAATAATAAAACATAAAAAAATACATTGATCCAAATTCGGTCCTGTAATATTATATGGTGTGATTATTAAAAGGGCCAATTCCCGTTATCTGAAATCACACTTAGTACGAGGGAGAAATAGTTCCTACTTATACAAGGGGTAGGTACTTACATCACATACTCGAGGGATTTTAACAATCGCATTTTTAATTTCACCAAGTTTTTACCAATACCTTGCAATTGAAAAAATACTCGTATTCAATATAGTCATTATGTATAAAGACAAGACTTGTAACATCTGAACAAATAAACTAGATCTCTATCACGTAGTGAAACACATGTTAAATATTCAATATGTCAATGTGCCACGACATTCTTAATAATACTCGTATATTTAGTATGCATAACATTGGTTTCATGTATCAAATTAAAAATGTGGGATATACTTAATTAAATTTGATGCGTTAAACTTATTGATATATTTACATTGATTATTACTTGATAGAATGGATCAAAAATGTAGCCTACGAAAAAATACAGTATCTAAAATAAAATGATTATTTATGATCAAATCAGTATTTTGATTTTATTACCACTGACAAAACTAATAAATAAAAACAGAAAAATTGTCGAAAACATAAAATAACTATTTTGGATACATTATTTAAGATAATAAAATACGCCGAGAAACTATGAGTGACCCAAAGAGCCATGTTAGGAATAAGCCTAAGAGACAGAGTCAGAAACGATACGATGAGAGAAAAAACAAAGGTCACTGACATCATCCACCGAGTGGCGACTCTAAAATGGCAATGGGCAGGTCACGTAGCCAGAATCTCAAAAGAAAAGTGGACAAGAAGACTGCTGACTTGGAGACCGTGGACGGCAAAGAGAAGTGCAGGGCGACCGCAACTACGGTGGAAGGATGATCTGAACAGATACGTCGGAATAACCTGGATGCAGTCTGCACAGGACAGAGTGACATGGGCGCGAATGGAGGAGGCCTTTGTCCAGAAGTGGACGGGAATAGGCTGAGGAAGAAGAAGAGAAAAGAATAAATAATTAAAGGAACATTAAAGATGGATTGGACACATGGAAAGATTGAATGAAGAAAGAATGGTAAAAAAGTATATGCTAACCATGTAAATGGAACTAGAAAAATAGGAATACCGAGAAACGTGGCACGATCAAATAAATCAAATATTGAATATCAGCCACGCGAGAAGTCGGAGAAATCGACATACGTACATGACAAGATGTATGAATGTTGAGGAATCTAGAGAAGTATGTCAGGAAAGAAAAGTGTTGCAGTCCATTCTTCCTGCCTACCCCTTCGAGTATACGGCGTAATGGCTAGTTACTTTAGTTTTTTACAATATTTAAAATAAATTACTTATTTATTATGAAATCAATATTTAGATTTTAGCACCATTGACAAAATCAGTAAATAAAAACAGAAAATATGTGGAAGGCATAAAAAAAATTATGATACATTATTTAAGATAAATTTCTTGGGACTCTTACCAAAATGACACAGAATTTTTCGCAGCCATGGTTAGTATTTTGATCTCTTCACTTTTATCGTTCCGCATGTTTACTATGAGTATTATAAGAAATCTTCAATGTTATGTTAATTTTTTTTTCTCCAATTATTAAATTCAATAAATGAGGCTTGTATTATTTTATTCTTATTTTCGTTTTGTTGGCCAATCAATCGTTTTCAATTGATCGATATTCATTTGTCCGATTATTTCTGGTAATGCAGTGCCCGGCGTCAAGTTGATTGACTTTGATCGGTTGGGATCAGGTAGGCGTGAGTAAGTGGATATCCGAGGGGGGTGTAGTGAAGGGATAGGAGGTGATAGATTTAGGGGTACTTCGAACAGACTTCTACATGTTAGATGTACTATGTTCACGGACCTGTTCGCTACATTATATTATTGTTAAACTGTGGGCCGCCACCATTTCAACAATATGTATTTTTTAAATTTTGATTTCAAAAATGAAAACTGTAATGTTTTAAATTTCTGGAAACAACTAATATTGTTATTAGGTCGAGTGAAAATGGCTTTAAAATATTAAAGTTTATCTAAATACTTATTTACGAATTAAATGTATTTTTCATAAATATATAAAAACATCTAGATATTCTTATTGTGCATTGTGTCTTATTAATTTGATGCATATTTAAAAATGTTAGGTACCAAAATCAGTAAATAGAAAAAAAATCATAAAAGTGTAAGTGCGTTCAAAATTATGTTTGACATAAATTTTGTATATTATTAGTTTTATGATAAAATTATTAATTATGTGTTTTATTTAAAAAAAAAACTGAATGATTTTTTTTATATTATATTATGAAAGGATTGTTTTAAAAATTATTTTTAACATAACTACTCGTAATAAAAAAATGGTTCCAAGCTGATTGACCAATACACTATGAAAATCTGGTATATTTTGATTTTTTTATTATTCATGAATTTTACTGTAAAATCGTCGAAAGTTTACTATAAAGTCATACAAAAATCAAACAATTAAAGCACAATTATTTAATTTAACAGTTCAAAATGTTAAGGTATTATAGAGTTTCGGCCAAAACAATGGACTATTTGAAAAAAATTATATTTGATTTCATAAAGTGTACAGATTGTATATTTAAAAATCTCTGGTTAAGGGTAGTGAAGAATAATGCACCGAGGGGTGGTAACAAGGCTAGCCCCGGGAGGCGAGGGAATACATTCATCTCAATGTGTACAATTTATTGGACATTTTCGAGTACATCTGTTTGATTTTGCCGGTATGTGGCGTCGAAATTGGAGTTTAAGGGTTGTATCGGTTTTCATTATATTTGAAAATACATGTATTATTTAACTCTGTTAAAAAAAAGCACACGACTTACGGTGCTGTGTAATTACTGCACATTTTAGAACGACAGATTTAAAATTGGAAAAATGGAATATTAATATTTTTGTGAATGTATACTTCTACTTGTATACGAAATTCTGGATTTTCACCAAAGGGTGGTCAATTCAAATAGGTGGAATGGGGAATGTTGTAATTACATAAAGCGTGCGCTTAACCCAACCAATGACAGGTCATAAGTCCTGTAAACACCTTGATCATCCATATTCAGTTTGCGTCTTCGTCTCTATTGAGATACAATTAAATTTAAATGAAATATTCTTAGACAATTGCTTAAATTTACTACAGTTGACGTCAAACGTGATAAATATATTATACTGAATTGAAATTTATGAAAACTATCACTACTCATAATATAGAGCGAAAGATCCGCTCGTCACAAAAGTTTCCTATACTGACGGACGTAATATTTGAATTGTGCTAATAGGATTTGATAGATTAATAACTCGTAAATATAGAAGTAGCGCGAATGAGACGTAAGAGTCTGTGTGAGATAGTGGTATATTATTTATCTTTATATTTCAATGCCCGATTATGGGCCATATGTGTTAAATTGTATCGATGATTTTTTTATAAAAATGGCCTTTTTCTGCGCCCAATAAGTTGTGGGTAATTAATTATGTTAATCGATGCGTAAATATACCGCAGAAGAATACCAAGAATCTAAACATAGTATTTACTAAATTTATATTGTATATAAAAGGAAGTTATTAGAAGCAAATGTGTACTAGCTACACAACACCGGTATAGGAAGGTTAAAACATACTATTTGTATTCAACATCCTCCTATTTTGTCAACAGTAAAAATATATTCCATAATTATTTGAAATACATAATATTTATTATACAAATATAACGAATGCTGCTGTACCCCTTAAATGTCATATGAACCTCTTTCAAAAAATATATATATTTTTTAAAAAGACTAACACCAAAGATTTAAATCAATGATATTAGAATTTATTTTACAATCTTCAATGTGAGCAGAAAACAGCTCATTATTATGAAGAAGGAATCTGGTCGTGTCCAGGCTCGAACCCAAGTCCCCTGGATCAGAAGTCAAGCGTTCTATCCCTTAGACCACCACCCGATTAGTTTTTATCACAATTTTTTTTTTAATAAACATGCATTTATACAGAAATCGAATGTTTTACTTATGCCTCATGGTAAAAGTATACCCTGAAGATAGTATCCAAATAATATTATGTTTCTCCACAGATTATCTGTTTATAATTTCGGTTTCGCCAGTGGTGCTGAAATCTTCAATTTGTTTTTGATCATAAACATTTTGAAATATATTTTTTTCAGCAAAATGTTTCATCCATTCTTTTGCCGTTTTTTTCTTTTCATATCGAACATTATAAATACCTACATTAATAAGGTTTAGTATAACCCATAATATTTAATCAAATATATGCCACGATTAGTTAATTTAATATATAAAACAAATGTTCTTCATACTAAATAAGCAGAAAAACTACATATTTATATATTGATCATTTTAAATCGGATGATACTTGTTTTATTAAATATTTATTTTATGTTAAAAGTGAACAAAATTTATTAAATTTGTAAAAATTAAAGATGACATGTTCGTAAGGCTACTTGAATGAAAATTTCCAATGATTTTACAGAATTTCATCTGTAGAAAATTAAAAATAAAATTTACCATAAATTTAACAACTTACTTTTAAAGAAAGATTCAACATTATTATGTAATAAATTAAAATTCTTACCCTTATTTAAAGTCTTCTTTAAAGGTTAAAAATATATTAAACTCTATTTCTCTGATATAATCTACACTTTGGTTTTATATGAAATAAAATTATGTTTATATGCTGACAAATAAAACACAGATTATTAAATTGTATTTTTGGTTCCATTTACACATTTTTTAGCTAAAAATATTTTACTTTGACAGGTGACGGAAAATAAACACAAACGCAAGACTTTAAACATAATCGATATTAGTGTTGTATAAAGACATGATATTCAAAATAAGCCTCTATGCACGTGATGATAGCTGCTACTTTAGCGTCAACACTCATCACAGTTTATAGGGAAAATCGCCAGGATAAGGCTGCAAACCAAAACCACCCTTACCGATACAATAGTAACAGAGAAAACTAAATAAATCGCTTGTATCAAAGTGGCGCTTCATGATTCCTTCTTTTGCCGCATAAAACAGCAAAGCTTTTCGCGCTTCTGATTTTCACCGCTAGATGGCTAAATAACATGAAAATTACAAACGAAATTACAAACATTAAAAAAAATGTGTGATTCAAACAAAATATGTAGAATTGTATTAAAAATATATATTGTTGAAAAATGTAATCGTTAAATCGTTAAATTTCACTGAAATAATTGAAAATATTAAAGAAAATGTAATTGATAATAATTCTAATACTTTTTATTTTAGTTCCGACCAGTCACAGCAGCTCGCTGCCATTGACTGGTGTAGAAAAAATTAATAGAATACAATAAAATACTATTTAAAATATACTTGAATATGAAATCACTATAAACGAGTATTTTTTATCCATTAAAAAAAATTATACGCGGTAAAAGTTAAATATTTGATATTTTTTCAAATTATTTATTTCAGAATACATTTTAATGAGTGATTGAGTGATACACGAAAGAAGTGTGAAGGAAATACTTTTTCTGACCACCCAATAAGCAAAACAGAATTCCAAGCCAAATTTCTAACAGAACTATGCCGAAGCCTTAGGAAACCTATACGCAGATAAACTGACAACTGTATGGAGCTATCAACCTTAGGAATAAATATTTCGAGAGAGCAGATCATTGATTAGGACCACTATGATGATATTTCGAAGAGAGTAGGGATACTCGTATTTACCCTAAATTAGATATCAAAAATCTTTTTAGAAAGGAATTTCAGTAAATAAAATGAAATGACTAACAAACTAACCATAACGCCGTCTCCCCGAAGAATAGACCGCCACACTGTTCTGACTATCCACTATCCTAACATAAATCTCTCGTTTCCTCTACATTTATAAATCGTTTCATGCACACATGTCGATTTCAAACTCCTCACGTGACCGAGATTTAATATTTGATTGATTTGATCGTGTCAAGATTTCCTCGGCCTTCCTCTATTTCTAGCTCCGATCACGTCGTTCACATATACCTTCTTCACAATTCTGTATTCACACATTCTATCCATGTGTCCAAACCATGTTAACGACCCTTATTATCATTATTTTGTTCAAAACACTTTCATTCACACCGCATTCACTTATTATATATGCATTTTATAAAAAAAATTAATATGCAAACTATTTTATGTTTTATATTTTTTTAAATAAAATTTACACTGTTTTCATTTTGTCTTTAACTCTTTCGGCAGCCTTTATTAACATTGCACCAAATGAAGTTTTTGTTGCTGCTGAAACTGGTTGGTAAAAAGTGTGTCATTTTTTAAATTGATTATTTTTTCCGACTATTAAAATCACGATTCTTAATTCGAAGAAAATAATGTTTTATTCATTACATATATTTAAAAAAATATTAATGAAAACGGGCGTTTACAAGGAACATAAAAATATTAAACTTTTGATAAAAAGCAAGGCGAAACACGTCACTTTCATAAAACACAATTATACTCATAGAAAACTTAAGTTTTCATCAATACTTTAATACTCGTGTATACTTAAAATGGTGCTTGACATCAATGTTTAATAAACTAAATTAATAGCTTTGTATATTTGATTTTTTTTTTATGGCAAAGCGTGAATTTTTACTAAAGATTACAATACATTAATAGCAAAATACTAAAAATAAAATTTGGACATAATTTACCTGGGAATATTCGGTAGGGTAGCGTCAACTAGAAACAATATTCCAAGTGATTGTCACAGCGTGACAATCTCCTGCAAGTTGTCATGCGTAGATTGTGAATAGTTGCGTGAACTATTAAAACTTGTGGATAGTAACTTGCAGGAATGTTTACCCAGTAAGCTGCCTTTGCGGAATTATTATTGCTTCTATTTTGCTTTATGTGGCATTGACGATTAGAACCTAATAAAAAAAATTAAATACTAGCTAATCAAAAACATGTGAACAATGCAAAAATATCTAAAAATATATACAAATGCAAAATTATCGTTTAAAATAAAAATGCTATAAAAATATTAACATACAGTATATGAATTTTCTGTTTACTTTAATAGTATTTAAACTTATTAACTAATTTATTATATTATTATATATTCCATGGGACTGACATATCTTGCCTTGCTAAAGCATTATACTAGTATAATCACATTGTCATGATTTATCAAAACAATACTAACAATATTATAAAATTTCCATAAAACAAACGTTTTCATTCCTACTAATTATTTAATTTGGAGACTTACGGTACTGTTCAAGAAACATTAATAAAAATTATTTAAACAATATGAATATTTATAATTTTAAGCGGCGATAATCGAAATCAACAAACGATAAATACTTAAACGTATTTGTCTTATTGTACGCATATAAACATATTGGGACATTATCTATCCGAATACATAATTCTTTATTTGAATCAGATAATCATTTTAAACTTTTGAAATCAGAACTTCCACTGAAAAACAAACGACAAAAAAGCTTTGGGAAATAAATTCCTTCTCATTTAAAGCGAATTAGCCATAACCTAACTTTTGTAATGGGGCTTTATACGTAAAAAGCTGGATTATTCATACAATCCCCGTTTTTCAAATTGAGTTATCGTTTTTATATTGCCCTGATGAAGCTTGGGTACGAGCGAAAATAGCTTCAAATATAAATAAAATACGAATTGTTTATTTAATTTAATATTTTTATTCGCTAGCTTCAATCCAAGCGATTGGTTTGACAGGCTTTTACCATACCACTATATCTTATATTGTAAATGATTATTAAAATAAATAAATAAAATATCGACCCGGGTCGATTCCCGGCGATGGCAATGTAATTAATTGTCTATCATTGGTCTGGTGTTGAATTCACGTGCCAATAAAATGGCGATAGATTAGTTTCCTACCACATCTCATGAGAATCAATAGAATGAAAGGTTGTATAAAGTAATTGGTTTCAAACAACCTGTTGTATACAAATGTGGAAACTAATGGGAAACTACTACATAAAAGGCCCAAGTGGCATCCCAGGAACCAGCAAAAAGTTACACTTCACTGCAAACTAATCCCTTGAATTGAAACTAGTTTAAAAATGTAAAAATATATTACATTTAGTCAAATTATTGTATGTCAACGTTATTTTCTTCAGTATTTATTAAAAGTTTTAATATATTTTATAGGTGTGCCGTTTTTCGGCTTTATCTTCTGAAGAAATGACATGTTGATTAAATGTAATATTTATTTTTTATCAGACTCGCATATAAAGCCGCTTATGATATCCCCTCCGGACACTGCCCACCTGGAAGACCGCCATAGAGATGGAGGGACAGCTGGACCTCATCATCCCACAAGACATGATTTCTGTGTCACAGATCGTCAGATTTATTAAAACAAGAAGAAGAAAAATAATATTTATTTTTAAATAAACGGAAAGAAATTTATTATGATGGTATAATATAATAAAACTTTAATAAAATCCACGTTTTCATCGATATGAAATATTTTTTTATGCACAACTAATTAATCTGAAAACGTAAATTTTCTACAACTTAGCAAGACGTTGTTAATAATAAAACCCATAAAATATAATGAAACTTCTAGAAAATAGTTGTTTTAAATCATCATAATTATTTTAAATGGAGTTTTATATCTTTTTTCGAGAAACAACAAATACTTTTTATGGTTTTCTTCTTTGCATATTAATAATAAAAACTTAACGTTAAACAATTTAGAAATCAAAAAAGCCATCAAAAATAATGAAATATAATAAATAACCAATTCAATTTCAATTCAATTCCCATGCTCGATATGTTCCCGTTACATCTCTCCTCTCCTCAATCCTAATTATACCCCTTCCACTTTTATACTCGTACATAGCTCGATCTCCATTTAGTATAAGTGACTGCTCTGTTTTATTTGATTGTTAAACATGTATACATTGATAAAGGTTACTTGTAACCGAAAGATGTTTGAGTTCAGTGAAAAAAAAAGTGTGGTAATACAAAGTACAGTTATATTTATTCAAATACTGTATATGGAGTTTAACATAACTTTTCAAGAAACAATTTAATTCTAAATTCGAATATAAATAATACGTATTGAAAAAACTTACCCTGATACAGTAAAACGAAGTCTTCTGGTGGCGAAAAGAGACGGATAGAGGTTGCTGCCTGTGGACGGGCACACTAAATGTACTAAGTATATAATACGCCATCCGCGAGCGAGAGGGACGCCGCTAGCCGCGTGTGTGTTTAGGATGATCAATAAACCACTCGCCGAGAAGACAGCCCTAGTTACCACGCCGGCTCATGACACACTATGGAGCTTCATCATTCATTATTACATTTATTTGGTTCAATTATTATTAACTAATCTAAAAAATATATATTGGTATTTGAAATTTCAAGGTAGAAGTTCCTCGTAAATAATGAAAATAAAATGCAATCGCATTTAAAAATGTTTATTTACTTACTTCCATTAATGTTTATGGCTTCGACCGGTTTCGGCAGCTCGTCGCCATCTTCTGATATCTATATAAAAAATGTTAGGCTTATAAAATGATAATGGTGGGAGGTTGATGTTTAAAAATTCTAAATAACCCATTAGTGTTATATGGTATACCTATATACTCGTATATATATGTTTGGACACATGAAAATAATGAATGAAGAAAGAATGTTTAAAAATATATATGTTAACGATGTAAATGGAACTAGAAATAGAGGAAGAGCGATGAAAATGTGGCACGATCAAATAAATTGGTTTCATGTAACAAATAAAAAAATGTGGCATATACTTAATTAAATATGATGCGTTATATATGCGTTAAACTTTTTGATATATTTACATTGATTATTACATGATAGAATGGATCAAAAATGTAGCCTACGAAAAAATACAGTATCTAAAATAAAATGTTTATTTATAATCAAATCAGTATTTCGAGTTTAGTACCACTGGCAAAACTAATAAATAAAAACAGAAAACTTGTAGAAGACGTAAAATAACTATTTTGGATCCATTATTTAAGATAATAAATAATGAAATGAACATTTTAAGATGGTTTGGACACATGGAAAGATTGAATGAAGAAAGCATGGTAAAAAAAGTATATGTTAACAATGTAAATGGTACTAGAAATAGAGGAAGACCGAGGAAAACGTGGCACGATCAAATAAATCAAATATTGAATGTCGGCCACGTGAGGAGTCAGAGAAATCGACGCGCGTGCATGACACGATGTATGAATGTTGAGGAAGCGAGAGAAATATGTCAGGAAAGAAAAGTGTGGCAGTCCATTCTTTCAGCCTACCCCTTCGGAGGGACGGCGTGATATTTAGTTTGTTAGTGGTTCGAAAACGTTTTTTTTGTTGTAAAATATGTTATTTTTAGTCCCATATAATTAAAATGCAATCCCATATAATTAAAATGACTTATATTCATTTCATTCCATTTATTTAATTTATTTGAATAAAAATCACAAACATTACAGACATATAATTCTAGATCGTTTGCAATTACATAATTAGAATTTATGAGAGAAGCACAAAAAAACCTAAAGAGTAAGAATTATTAAGAATCATATTATTGATATTGCATCCCTGAGGCAACTCACACTATCACGAAATATCTCTAGAGAGATCTCCGAGGCGACCCAATTAAGCAATAAGACTGCTCTACCCACAGGCAGGTTGGTTCTGCAGCTATAATGAATAAAATAAAACAATCTGTGCTGTATTTGACAAAGGTAATCAGGGACAAATAGACCTGCATCTCTCAGGACATCCGAGTTATGTGTACGGCCGCCAATCAGCTAAAAGAAGTAAACTCCCAAGTAGATATTCTTCCTTTTCCCAATGATTAGTAGCTTAGCTTCATAATGATTCTTTTTTTATTATATAGACTATTTTTTATTATACAGAAACTAAAAATAATTTCGTTTAAAAAAAACTTCTAGAACCTCCTAACACTATTGGATTATATACGAATACAATAGAATCTTAAAACTTCAACCCCCCAGAATTATCATTTCATTTATAAGCCTAACAAACTTTGATATGGTACCAGAAGATGGCAGCGAGCTTCCAAAACCGGTCGAAGCGATTAACGTAAGTGCAATTAACTAAATATACATGCTGGAGGATGGGACTTACAGAATTAAAAGAAACCTTGAACTTGAAGTACTGATTAACCAGGAAACAATAGTGAGATTCGGTAAGTCTCAACGTCTACGGTGGGCTGGCCATGAAAGAATGCCAGAGAGTAGAACACCAAAAATTATATCCAGATAGGTGCCCCGCGAAAAGAGACCAAGAGGCCGACCGAGGAAAAGATGAGCGGATTGCGTGGAAGGAACTGGAGAATGGAGAGAGATGGCCAGAGACAAGTGTCAGTGGAAGACCGTTGTGGAGGAGGCCAAGTCCCACACCGGGATGTAGCACCGAGAAATGATGAGAATTGACTGATTTCTTTTATTTTACGGTTCTTGTTAGTTTTTAAATCTTTTGTTATAGTATTATAATTATATACGTATATCCTTATTCCATTTATTATTTTGATTTGAATGTTATATTTATATTTAAAAAATTGTATAGTATAAATATGAAAATATGTCATGTTATAAATATATATGGGTACATCTTATTCTTCTTGTTCCTCTCATACAATTCCTCTCAGAAAATATCATGGTTATTTTTACTTTTGATGCAGCAGCTCTAAACCAGGATGTTGTGCTGAAACTAAACATTTCTTGAAGGATTTATCGCCGTTATTTTCATCTTCTCCTGATACTTTGTGTTCCTTCAATTTTACTTTGTTTCTAATAAGTAAATTTATGTTATTATATATGATTTAAATACATACATCAAAAACACGAATCAGCATAAAGCAGAGTACAAAAAAACGTTTCGATGTATCAGTTATTTACAATACACAGCCTTCGTACGGAGTGGCAACAGCTTTGACTGCCACATCGAAGGTCCCGTGTTCGATCCCCGGCAATGTCTGGTAGAATTCACGTGACAATAAAAATGGCAATAAACAAGCTACCTCACACATGTCATGAAAATCACTCGCTAAAATTGTATACAGTTGATGGGTTCAAATAACCTGTTAAACAAAAAAGTGAAAACCAACGTCCAAGTGACATCCCAAGAATCAGTTAAGATGTCAATAGACTTTCCAACAAACTAATTTCGAGGATTGAAACTTAAGAAGAAGATCAATATATACATTTTTTGTTTCAGAATAAAATTTCATAATCAAGCTTCTACTCACAATATCGCGTGGCTAAAAAATATAAAAACTTAATGGCGAATTCTAAAACGACTTTTATTATTTCAATATTTAAAGTATTCTCTAAAACATCTAGTTCATTATTTGAGTAAAATATCTCATGAAACATCTACGCTGTAACAATATAGCGGGGGATACGCCGTAGTCGGAGCGTAGCTCGGAGCTACGCGCCCGTTGTCACGGCAACCCCCTCCCCCTCCCCTGTCACTTCCCCATCCCCTGCAGCCTCGCATCCATCCCCTCCCCCACACCCACCACCACAACCAAACAGCCTCCGTCATCCCTCACAAAACATTTCTCTGGCAATAATAATACCACGGGCTAGAGCAATGAGCGCTTTGCATTCGTAGACATATATGTATCACTTGTAAATAAGTATTACATATACAGTATAACATTTTTATTTTATTTTTAGGAATAAAGCCGGTCAATAGTCCGGTGAATAGAATGTTCGTTCGCTAATTCAAAGTATATGGGTTCAATTCTGAGCACGTTCCAGGTCTTTACACAATAAATCAAAATCGACAATCAACTAATTAATACAAATGAAAAGGTCTATTTTATAGAAGTTTTATTATAATTTATGGGAATAACATAATTCCCATTTCTCAAACATTTGTTAATGATTTAAAAAGGCGAAACATGTCATTCCCATAAATTATAATGAATCTTCTAAAAAACTTTTTTTATTCGTTTTAATTATTTAACACGTCGACTGCTGTGCACTGTCCGGGACAGTGGTAAGCGGAGAACCCAAACAGTGGACCTCTGTCTAGGTCAGGCCCTATACCGTTCGATTTTAAGTCGACCTGACTTGACCTGAACAGAGGTCCGCCTTTTTGTGGTACGTCTTTCCCATTACCACTGTCCTTGTCAGTGTTCCGCAGTCAACGTGACAATATGGAGGTTTACAGCATTTCTTAAGAAACAATAAAAATCTACAATCTACGCTAATTATTTCAGCTATACAGTAAATAAAGTCACCCTCAAGCAGCGTAAATGGAAAAATAAGTGGATTAAATTAAGAAAAAACGTGGCATGATCAAATAAATCAATTACTAAAAGATGGACATGTTCAAACAAAAAAAAATGACGAGTGTGCAAATCGCGATGTACGTGTATAGAAGAATCCTGAAAGGTTTGTCAGAACAAATCGGTGTGACGACCAATCCTCTTTTCTTACCCCTTTGGAGAAACAGCGTGATTGGTTAGTAAGATAGATATTATATAATGTCAATTGTTTATTCGATCACCAATGTTTTTAGTTGACTGCCAATGTAGTTAAAGTATCAGAAAGTCAATTTATCTAAGTACTATTACCAGCAATTGTGTAAAATTCCATATCTAACCAGATATAACGAAAACGCATTTCGGAGTATTGTAGTTTATTATGATATTATCAATTTAATAATGATCGAATACGGTAAAACATTTAAAATTGAAACAAAGCTCTTCAAATTTGCGAAACTCAAAATATTCTAAAAGAGTAAGGAAGGTTGAATGCTGTAAGAACATTCCGTATGAACACATCTCATAATGAATGAAGGTAAATATTATGTAAAAGGATTGTTTTGATCTGACTTGAAATCACTGTATCTTAGAAGATACAAGTAACTGCTGATATTAACCGCTATTGCGCGGCTGGCTACATTTGCAATCAATAACAATATCATTGACACATATTATTAAAAATAAAGTAAGGTTAATTAACATACATGCAATCACAAATATTAATTAATATAATAGTTAACAGACGACAGTATGAAACGAGATTGAAGTTAAACTAAGACAAATTGAGGTTAAACAAATTATTTAAGAGTTTAAAATAAAAATAATAGTGGAAATATTATATATATTTTTTTAATTAATGAATTATAACATGCTATAATTGATACAATATGGTCTCATCTAAACTATTTAATTATTTATTTAAAACTGTTTATATTACAGATTATAAAACATTTATTATACTTGTCTCATTATTTAAACCCATACTTGAAAGTACAGAGAAAGGAGTTTTTAATAGAGGATTTAAATTATATAACGATTTTTCGAATGAGGTAAGAGATGCTAGCTCTCTCGCGACCTTTCGTCGAAAATGCTTTCAATATGTTCTTAATACCGATATTTAATGTTTTTGGTGTTTTTCTCATTTGAATTTTTTATATTATTAATTAATTGTTTATAAAAGATTGTTTTATAAGTTGTAAAATGTTCCTTGTATTTTTTATAACTTTATTAAACAAATAAATAAATACAATTGATATAAAATATTAAGATTTTTTTGCCATGTTCTGTTTCTATTATATGCGGACATTAGCCACGTACTTAATAACTTCAGATGTAGGTAAGTACCAAAGACACATTATTTCTTTATACCAACACACTCTCTCTCTCCTACGAATCCACACGCATACACACATACCACACACAGATGACTTTTCTAAGATGATGGTCTTCCTTTGATGTCTCCTAAACATGAGCAGAGAGGGCGGGGGAGACTCCTCCCCCTGCCCCTCCACTCCGCCACCCACCCTTCCTACGCTATGAAGCGGCCCACGTGGCAAAAACAAAACTAAAGATCTCTCATCTTAGCTTTGCTGAAATCCTCAAACTGTGAGTAACTTTTTTACTATACGTTTTTTTTTAATTGAATATTTAAGTGTCAGATTTTTTTTTTAATAAAATGTATTTTTTTATATACTTAATAATGAAAATACAAAAAAAGGAATATGCAGTATATTGTGGAATCCAATTGTGTAAATAACAGGTTATTTAATGTTACTTAAACAATGATATAAAACTAATATACTTCCTTGCTGTAGCGTATAGACCTATGTGTTTTCCAGAGGGTTCTTCCTCATGTAAAGTGGATTCCCAGCTGTCCATCCATCTTTTAGGAGATCTTCAACGAGGACGAGTTCCGTGATGCTGATTATGTGGGGCAATATAGGGGAGGCTGATGGTATCCAATCTTTGGAAAGGACCATATTTACATGGAATTACTAACTAACTAACTAACCATCACGCCGTCTTCCCAAAGGGGTAGGCAGAAAGAATGGACTTCCACACTTTTCTTTCCTGACATATGTCTCTCGCTTCCTCACATTCATACATCATCATCAGTCATGCACGCGCGTCGATTTCTCTAACTCCTCACGTGGCCGACATTCAATATTTGATTTATTTGATCTTGCCACGTTTTCCTCGGTCTTCCTCTATTTCTGGTTTAATTTACATCGTTGACTTATAGAATGTGAAATATTGAAATATGGAATATTAATGGAAATATCTATTTTCTAGAAGTTTTATTATATTTATAGGAATGACATGTCCGCCTCACATATTGTTCTTGTTTCAACTTATGTATAGAGTAGGTACTTATGTTTTATTGTTTCTTCTTCTTCCCCTTATCAGGATATCAGGATGTTTATGCAGGATATTTAATTTCTGTGATGAAGACAACCAGCTTTTTCTACATCTCTTTGTTGGTCGTCCTGGTGGTCGACGGCCCTCTGAAGTCTCGTGCATCACGATTTTAGGGATCTTCGCTGGATGTGGTCTCTCCAAAATCGTCTTCCCTGCCTACTCCATCTCACTATGTCATCAATTTTTCAGGATCTGTGAATCTCTTCTTTGGGTATTCTATATCTAAGGGTTCTACCCACGATAGGTCGCAATGTTTTCATTCCTGCTACTCATAGGAGATGTTTGGTTCCGATAGTGTCTGCTCTTGCTTCCATTCCGTAAGTCATTATAGGCTTGATGTAAGTTTTATAAACCCTTAATTTGCTTTCCACTAGCATAAGCTTTTTATCCTAAACAGTGTCCCCCGGGCACTTTTACCGGGCACAAATTTGGAGACAACTGCTGCTTCATTAGTTTGTTCTTAAACTCATTTGATTTAACTCCATTATATATACCGCTGCAACTAGATATCTCTACACCTAGATGTATGATATTTTATTGTTTCTTTCTATAATTTTTTGAAATAATTTTATGGGTGTGACTTGTCTGACTTTAATAGGGCGTTAACAAATAAATGTTTTTATTTATTATTTTTCTAGTATACGAATGTTATCATTATCATCAATATTAAATAAATGCTTTTGTGCTTCTGATTTGATTTTCAATTCCTAATGACGTCTCATGTAAAAACATACGTAAATGGTTGGTTAAAGTAAAATATTAAATAAATACCAATAAATAAAACTAAGTATGTAGTGGTCTTATATATGCCATATAAAATAAAACTACATTCTTACTTTGATATTATATTTAGTCCATATTTTACTTTAACCATTCACTTGAAAAAATAATTGGGAAATGTTTTCATTATCCCTGATTCCATTGTCCCTGATAGATATCTCCGACAGCGACAGCATAGATTGTTTTACCTACCGGCCGCCAGAACCAACTTGCCTCTGGTAACACCGGTGGGAAGAGCAATTAATCTGCTGAACGCGGTCTATCGGTATACACAATACATTATTTTACCTGTTCTCAATAGATGCCTTAAAAATTAATTTTGTAATGTCTGTTGATGAAATAAACTGATTTGATTTGAATTTGATTATTTAAAAAAAAATTAAATAACCCCAAAGGTTAAGAAAGCTTGTAACTCGGGTGGTGTATAAGATAGAAGTACGCTGTTAATACGAGAAGGGAACGCAGAAGAAGGAGAAAAGTTTGTGGAAGAAGATAGACGGGCGAGAGACAGCCCACAGCACCGAAACCAGCGGAGAGGACGTGAGGGAAGAGTGCCGCGTGTACCCATACATTAATACATTATATACCACTTGCACATAGTCGCCGTATCGGGACACGGGACGTAAAAACACGTCTTGTCTCTACAATTATTTCGTACAGGCATTAGTTTGCCTGAACCCAAAAGGGAATGAGGCGAATCTTTTATTAAGAAGCCATTTTTTCTCTAATGTATTCTTCGAGGAGAATTCATAACTGAAGATTTATTTTGTTTAAAAAAATGTCCAACTTTTCTCGTATTTTTTTGTAATGTATACTTTCTTAACCATTCTTTATCCATCCACGCGTTTCATTTGTCCGAACCAACACAGTGATCCTTTCATAATTTTGTTCCTTAATATTTTCTACCGTTCTAGATTCCTTCCTTATATCAATTTAATTTCAGATAAACTTAAGGCGTTCACACTGTAGAATTCCATAATGACGAATTTTTTTATGAATTAAAACACTGTTTTTTCCCTTTTGAGTTTATTTTTCTCGACATGTTTCGATGGCTAACACTTTTATTGTTTCAGCTTCAACTGTTTAAAAGTTTGTAATGTTTATATCGTTCTCCCGATGATGAAGGGTAAGCCTTTTAAACATGTCGAGAAAAATAAACTCAAAAGTGGAAAAACAGTGTTTTAATTCATAAAAAATTCCTTATATCAGTATTTGAAATTCTTTTGTACATACACATCTCAGAGACTTCATATCTACCGCGTGTATTTCGCTCTCATTTTCCTTCTTCCTGTTCCATACGTCGCTTCCATACATAAGTGTTGGAAACAGAACTCCATTGTGAACGGTCATTTTCGCTTTCATTAATAAATTCTAGAACATTTATAATTTTCGTTTAAATATCATTTCTAGGGATCGGTTTGCAGCTTTGTTTACTAACATCTTTGCTGGTTCTTGGGATGCCACTTGACCATTTTTAATGTGGTAGTTTCCCGTTGCTTTCCATATGATTGTATACAACATGTTATTGGAACCCAATTGCTGTATATAATTTTAAGCTAATCTATCGCCATTTATAATGTCACGTGAATTCTATACCAGACCAGAGAAAACGTTAGATTTTTTACATGTGAGAGTCATTGCCTTTGCCACTAACGAAAGTCGCTTCTCATCTAACAAATGATAAAATAAAACAATGAAAATGGATAACTTCTAGAAATTCAAATGATGGAAATAATATTAAGTGATTATTAGACTCATTTCTTAGAGAAATAAAAGTAAAATAAATCATCACCGTGTTCTCAGTGTTTGAAAAATATGTTTCACTTACTTTTTCTTCGCGTTTTTTGAGAAGCGGGTCTCCTCTTTATCTTGCCGCCATGGTGAGGGCTTAGGTGACTTCGCATCGCTTCCAAGAGCACCAGGTATTATATTTTTAGTAACGCCACATGTGTAGGCGCCTTTCTTGCGCCTAATTTCACAGACTGAAAATAACAAAAATGTATTATTGGGGATTGCTAATTAATAACCCTACATATCGCATAAGACACACCGCAAGCCAAGTTTTCCATCTCCCTGTTTATCGCACTAACTACGCTCAAAGCGCGGCAATGTACAGGATTTGTGACAACTACAACAAGTATTTTGGAGACATTGATGTTTTCCATTTGAACGAACGAAACTTAAAAAAAAAACGATAGGAACAACCTTTTAGCGAGGATGAGACCATAATGTTACATGATATTATTATATAATATGTTACTTTTATTTTTACTTTTCATTTTATTCTGATTTCTACTGCTATTATATGTTTAACTCTCAATCATTTTGTTTGACCATGTTTTGCCGTAGCTTAAATTCAATTAACTGTTGTATTTGTGGTAGCATGTAATTGGCTTTATTTATTATTTTTCTTAATGTTTCTCAATTAATATATTGATATCGCTGTATGCTGCCCTTACTGAATAAATAAATAAATAAATAGAAGTTTCAACTTATTTTAAATATCTTAAGTACGTAATTGTAACCTCTATATTCATTCTCGATTTAAGCATTTGAAATTCTATCATTATCTTTTTTCTCCCCTACGTCTAATTTTATTATCTTTACTACATTTATTCTGTTCTCATCTTTCTGCCAGTTTCACGCTTCGCTTCAATTTCTGTATTAATCATTTTACATTATTTACCATGTGATAATACTGATTAACTTTTATTATTATTTTTAATCAGTTCGCAGTCGATTACTCACGTTTGGAGAACTGTACCCTCTATCTAAAGAGAATGAGAAGTCTTAGCGGAACAAAATAAGAGAGAGACATGTGTACCTGCACGGTACCTGAAGCTGGGAGTTCTTGGAAATACTATTAACGAGACAGTTCATGAAATACTCCGTTCCAGCGTTCCCCCCTGCCCAAGATTTAGGTAGTTTCTCTAATGAAAAATATTTCACGAAATCCTACAGAAATAATGAATATTAACTGAAACGTCTTAACGTATTTATTATATGAGACAAGTGACGTTGTGAATGGTTTTATTTAATTAGGCAATTTTAAAAATAAAAATCCGATATACTTTTGTCAGTGGCGGGCGGTACGAATATTCTCAAACGTATTTCAATAATGACGAATTTTTTTTAAAATTAAAACATTGTTTTTTTTTCTCCACTTTTGCGTTTATTTTTCTCGACATGTTTGGAATGTTTTACACCTATCACCGGAAGAATGATATAACCCAATGATGAAGCTGTAAAACCTTCTAAACATTTCGACAAAAAATACTTAAAAAGTGGAAAAAACAGTACTAAATCGACATTTTAATTAAAGATTTTATTTACAACATTTTTTTTTAGCAAATATTTTTGTAATTTAAAAATATTGCCTTGATAGTACATACTCGTATCTGTTCTCGTACATTCGCCCTCTATAAATAATCAGTAATATTTATTTTTATTTGAATAACTAATAAAAGTGTTGTATTACATAAAGCGATCGCTTAACCCAACCAATGAGTGGTCATAAGTTTTGTAAACGCCTCGACCGCCATATTCTGTTTCCAAAAAAAAAAACAATTTACATATTCGTCTCTATTGAGATAAAATTAATCCTTACTAATCAAAATATTTATTGTTTCTTGAACAATGATGTAAAACTCCATATTAAATCATTAATACGTACCTACAAATGAAAACATCTGTTGAAAGAATTACTAGACTCTATTTTCCTCCATTATCATATACTCGTAATTCCTCGTGTCCGCCATATAATATTTGATTGTGCCACGATTTCCTCATCTTTTCTCTATTAATTGGTCTGTTTACATCATTTACATATTTTCTTTAAAATTCTTTCTTCATTCACTCCTTTCATTATAAAAAAAAAACAAATATTTTTACGATCCATTTTTTCAAAACCCTTTTATTGATATTTCAACAATATAAAAAAGTACAATTATATTTAAAATGTCGAAATCCAAAAAGATGCACGCGGGCAAAAGTGTGGACTTCCAAAAAAAAGTCCTGGTTGGCAGTATCCTTGTGATTTGAAAAAAAAATTCTTGAAGAAGAAGAATTTAGTTATTGCACTAGGTAAGGAAATTTTGAAGGAATAATATGAAATATGATATGAAAAATAATTCACTTTTGGCCTACTTTTTTAATTTTTTTTTAAATAGTAAAAAAACAAAATTTCCAAAATACCCTACGTCGTGCAATAATCAGATATATAGAGAAGCTTTGTGCAAAACTTCAAGTAAATCGATATATTAGAACTTGAGATACCATGTCAACCGTATCGAATGACATGATATCTCATATTCAATGTTTGGAGTCGAGTTTTGCGCTATCTAAGTCGATTAATAGTGTATTATAATTACATTTTCTCATTTAGCGAACCCAGCCTCATACAATTTTCGACCTTCCATGAAGTCGATAATGATTTATTGGGTATAAAAGAGTTTTCATAATGTGGGCTTTTCCCAGGAAATTAGAGTTTGCCTGCTAGTTTTGTTCATTCGCCCGGCCGGACCGATTAAGTCGGTGCGTCCCAAGAATAGCTGGAACTTCAGAAATATTTAGAATTTCACTAACATCCTCTTAGGGTCGTACTCTTAAAGGTGTAAACATTAAAACTATGCAAAAATGGTTCTTTCAATTTTCTACACTAGAATACCCATTAAAAATAATTTAAGATTATGGATAAAATTATAGATATCTAATCCCGTACTCTATGTATACAATGTAAAAAAGAAGATAGTATTTTGTTTAATTCTACAACAAGTAAACTTATAAATATTAAATAAAATTGGCGGAAAATATAATGTATGTCCTTGGTAACACTCAGCTCCGACTCTGCAAATGTTAAGACTGTATAAGAACCATTCCAAGAAACTTTACCTTTAAACTTTCCCATCTGAGCGACCGTTCTTATAAAAAAAACTGCTCCGGAATAGATAAATTTTCATTTTCTAGTAAACGAGTTTTTTGTACATACAATGTCACGAATACGATAGATAAATGAATATATATTATATAATACAAACACGATTATATATGGAGTGCGGTGTGTATTGTTTTAAAATAGAGTTAAGAATTCGCATCCAGAAAATGCCCATACGTAATTTAATACATCTTTCGGGGATTAATAGTTATTAGTATAATAACGGTATTTAAAAATTGTTTGTAATAATAGAAAACCAAATAATTTTTTTGTTCATATTTTGACATCAAATAAGATTTTTGTATTTAACGTAAAAATCATATATTTCTTTGATTAATGAATGAAAAATTATTTTTTATTGTTTCTTAAGCAATGATGTCAAACTTGAATAATTACAAAAACATGTAGTTTTCATAGTTTACAATTAAGTATTAGAAAATACACGTTTTATACAATTGTATACTTTTAATAATTAAAAAAAAATGCAATTTTAAAGAATAAAAATCTTAACAATTATTTTTCTAATGGAGTTCTAGTGCCAACCCTAATTAATATAAGTTAAGCTTGGAGCTGGCGAAAAAGTATAAAAGTTAGATTAATGCCGTAAAAGTGAGATTTCTGAGAAGAATGTGCGGGAAAACGACATATGATACAATACCGAACAACTAAATAAGGAAGAAATGTCATTAAATCGAAAATAAAATTAAAAAAGGATCCCCGTGATAGTTTGGACACATGGAACAAATGAACGAGAGAAGAATGTAAAAGTGGATGGAAAGAGAAGCCGTGGAAGATCAAGGAAAGCATGGCATAGCCAAATTAATCAAATACAAAAAGAGGGCCACAATCAAATTCGGAAAAACGATGATAGTGCATTTTACGATGTATGAATGTAGATGAATCTTTGGACGTTTGACGTATATCTGCCTATCCCTCGGCGTGATGTTAGTTAGTAAATTATAAAATATTTAATAACAATTAAAGATTTACGTTTGTACAGATATTTTTTATTAAAAAATGCAAAACTGAAGACATAGTGAGATGGAATAGGCAGAGAAGATGATTCTGGAGGGACACCATCGAGAGATGGATCCAGCAAGAATTCCTAAGAATTTGATGCACGAGACTCTAGAGAGCCGTTGACCACCAGGACGACCACCAAAGAGATGGAGAGAAGGCTGATCGTCTTCATAAACAGATCGCAAGATCTACAATCAGAATAAGAAGAAGTTTATACAGAATAATATAGTAAGTGTATCGGATAATCTGTATATTATGACGGATTCATAAAATTAGTAATAATTTATACATACGTGAAACCCATTTTTCCGGTGTCTTGTCCCGGGTCTAGGGTACACCTGCCATCCAGCAATTAGCCGACCACGGACCGCAGAAAGGATTTTGGGTAATGAAAATTGGCATCGCTTTCGTAATAATCTAAAATGCCCTTTGCGTTATTCCTTTTTTGAATGAATTATCCCCGCGCTCGTTTCCAGAGTGTTCGGGCACATTCGGATGCGTGGTTTAGACTCAGATTTGCTCCGAGAGGAGGATGGTCGGGAGAGATCTGCTCTCATATGCAAGGTGGCTTTTAGCCCCCTAATTGGCTAGCTTTTAAGTTTTACCCTGGAAGCTTTTGCGAGCTTTTCACAACCCACACCCGCGTGCTTTCCGCCCGCAGACTAACTCTTATAAATTTGTAAAATCTATGGGAGTGTTTACGACATATGAACATCCACGTACTTGCGAGGGTGAAGTTTTATCTTGGTTAGTAGTAAGTACCTACTTTATTAAGATATCGTGTACAGTGGACCAACATGAGATCTATAATAGAATTTAATTATTTCATTTAAATTCCGCACGGAACAAAACCATTTCTACCGCCAATTGTTTACATTACGTTATTTATTGTTTCTTGAACAATGATGTAAAACTCCATATTAAATAATTAATACGAATGAAAACGTCATTTGTATAGATTTTTTATTATATTTTATGGGAATGACATGTTTCGCCCTTCTAAGATCACATTTGATAATGCCTTAGAAAGGAGAAACATGTCATTCCCATAAAATATAATAAAACTTCTAGAAAACTGGCGTTTTCATTCATATTAATTAAATTACGTTATGTTATTAAATATAATTAATTATTAATACGAATGAATACGTCTCTTATTTAATTTTTTTTATATATTTTAGATGAATGACACGTTTTGCCTGTCTAATACACTATCTAATGTATCGAAGATTTGATTTTTTTTTTATTGATTTTTCGCTACAATTGATAATTCCTTGACATGCTTTCCCATAATCCACAATATTCATATATTCATATAGCGTGTCATGCAAGCACGTCTATTTTTGGTACTTCACGGTCAATATAATTTTATTTATTTATTTGAGCATGTTATGTTTTCCGATCTATTCGCAATATTATCCCTATCATTATTAAAAATTAATATTTAATTCGTTATTTTAATCTGTCTAATCAATATACTGGTATAATAATTGAGGGCTGATCATTACAATGGTGCCAGGAATCAAAAAGTCCAAAATGAGTTTTTGATCCCATTTGGTGTTTAACATAAAGGTCAAACTCCATCCTAATGATGACGGCCTACATAACACATGTTACAAATAAATCAATTCTATTTTTCTTAAATGATCACTTAAATTTGAAAGTCAAATAATTAAAAAAATTGATGTGGTTTATTAAATTAATTAAACATTTTGTTTCGGACAGCGCAGGATAGGCAGGAGTTTACCAGAGTGATCGCCAACGTCGGGGGGACCTGACAGGGCACTTTAAGAAGAAGAAGAAACATTTTGTATTTAATTCAGTTCCAGATAAAAAGGAATATTTTCATATTTAAAAAAAATGTAATGATAACCATTAGGGTGAAATGTCTCCCATTAATGGGTGGTGGGAGGGAAATTCCCAGCACGAAGAGGAGGTGAAGACTTTTAAGTGACCGTTAATTTTTTAACGTTTCAACGGTAAAAAAGCTTTTCCGAAAAAATCCGAACGTTTGCTTTGATACGAACATGAAAAATGTTGCTTACAAAGAAATCCGAGAATAATATGGGGTGGATTAGGTTAGTTATGTAAACATTGCTTATATTTTTATTGTGAAAAATAATGTATAGGTACATTTAAAATACGTATATATTATATATCGAATCAAACATAGTAAAATGAATATCAAGATATCAATACAAATAAATTTGTTTATGGAAAATATTAATCCAATGAATAATTATACTAAAATCTCTAAAAGAAGTTCATTTTAAATAATTAAATGAAACTGTGTTTTTTAATAACGGCATGGTTACTTACTACTTCCACTTTTGTCTTTATTTCGACAGCGACCGGTTTCGGCTGGCTAAACTGTTCGCTGTCGAAATAATGATAAAATTGGAATTAATTATTAAAATACATTGTTTTATTGAATTATTACGGAAAATAGAGTTCTAATAAAATTGATTTGCCATGTTTTAACCGCGCAATGGAAAAAATATAATTAAAACCATTTTTTATTTCACTCACACAATGAAAAACATTATGCCTTTCGTTTAATGTAAAACGTTTATTAAATAAATTAAAATATAAATTAGTGTTTTAATAAATGAAAAAATAACGAAACTTTTGTAAGATATGTTTTTTTTAATATTGGACTAAATACATACAAGTAAAACAAAAATCTTAAACAAAAGGGATAAGTTATTTGTCATAAAAAACACAAGTTTATTTATGGGTTTCATATCAAATAGAAAAAAAGTATTGTTCGTAAGTTTCAAAAAAAGTTTTTAGTTAAATTATTTTTTTGTATATTCTATGAAATAAATAAACACCAGTTTTAAAATTGCTTACTTTTCATTGAACAAAATTAAATCGTCTATTAATTATGTAATTGAAAATAAAGAAACATAAAAATACTACAAATTTATAAGAAACAAGTGAGTAAAAAAGTGAGACCTTATATATTTTTTTCAAAAGTTTTCAGGAATCTGTAATGGCAGTCCTTGTCTCCACCCCATCCCTCCACATTCAGCAACCCCTCCTTTTACCAAAACACCCCTAACGTCAAAGGTGGCTACATTAATTATTTTTTGCGCGTAAAAAGCTAGAAAACATTTTTTCCCAAAAACTTCGGGCCGTGTTTCCATTGCCGCAATCGCTTTCAGGTGTTTTTTGTCTTCTGATCTTCTCATTTATTTTTTATAATTCTACCTTCTTCTCCGAGGTGGGATTTTTTCTCTGCTTTAGTACTTAAGCTTTCAGAAATATTCATAAATTTTAAACGAACGCGTGGGACGGGGCCGCCTATATACTTTCGACTAATTATTTCAATAACTTCAACGTTAAGCGTTATGAAAATAATGAAAATAAAAAATGTATAAATCTTTTAAAATATGTATTTAGTCTTATTCCATTTTACTTTTATGTTCGAGCGGTTCCAGCTTAACCAGAAGATGGCAACGAGCTGCCGAAACCGATTGATGCTAAAAATAAAGTGGAATAAAACTTGATACACATTACAGTGTTTTTTTTTTATCCATTATTTCAAGTGAACTTCTACCAAGAAATTTCAATTATATTTAAAATATTTTTATATTTTGTTTTGGATATGAATTTATGTATTTCTTCGACATCTAGTGTTTTTTTTAAGGGCAACACAATATGAGCACGACTAACAATTAGCGAGCTACGTATTTTATTATATTATGGCAGGGTTACAAGGTACACGTATTGACAACAAATAGTATAAATTTCAGCTAGTTTGCAGAAATTATGGGTTTAGTGGATGTGGATACCTTTTACCACAAATTTAGACAGAAAGGAATTTCGATTTATTCCAAAAAATCTAGTCATTCCAGCCAGTTTAGTAATTCTAGGTATTGGTGCAATGCCTACGGTGGGCTGGCCATGTAGAAAGAATGCCAGAGGGTAGAACACCAAAAATTATATCCATATGGGTGCCCCGCGAAAACAGACCAAGAGACAAACTGAGGAAAAGATGGGCGGATTGCGTGGTGGAAGATTGGGAGAAAATGGAAGGAGCTAGGGAATGGCGAGAGATGGCCAGGGACAGAAGTCAGTGGAGGACTACACCGGGATGTAGCGCTGAGAAATGAATGAATGAATGAATTGGTGCATTATATCCATAGTTTGTTTTATGCAGATTTTCATGAAAGAATTAAATATGCCTTAGATTTCTGGCGGGTATTTTGAATTTAGTATTTTTGAGTAGAGAGATTGTATCAAAGTGTTAGTTTGTAATTAATAAAAAAGAGATTCAACCAAAATTATTTATGTAAATAACTGCCTTTCCAGGTCGGATTAGGACTTGGACTTGGACTTGGATCTTCTGGCTTACAGAGGTTTAGCTCTAATAGCTATTCCTCTTACGTCTGTAGGAAATAGTGTTGGAATGTGATTTGGTAGTTGTTTTATGATGGGGCTAAATATATCCCTAAGAGTGTCCCTCCGAAAGAGGGTGAGGGGGGATTTAGGGTTTATGATAAAGTCTTACATTATTGTCAAGGAATGGAAGACCAGTTAGGGTTGGGATTTTATTTATAAAAAAGTCTAAGAGGAGCAGTGCCTGGATGGAGTTGTGGTAGGACATATGGTAGTGGTAGTCGGAGTAGGAAAAATCTTATCCTTGTACTAACTTTTTGCAATGTTTTCTTTAATAACCTTTATCAATTTGTGAAATTAACTACTTTTACAATCCACTTATTTCAATAGCATTTCAATTTTTTAAATAAATTTGCACTATCTATGAATCCTAAAAAATGGTAAGACATAAACTTGCTTTGAACGTGTATATTGAAAATACAATGATGAATAACATATGTATTCATATTTTAATACGTGTTATTTTCTACGACACATTTAACGAGAATAGTGCACGGTATAATCCAATAAATTAGTTTACAGTACCTATTTAATAATTTCATTATGGTGGAAAATGTGTACAAAGGGTTACATTGTCCCATTTTATTGAGTATCTTAATTATACTGTAACCGTTTTGCTCGAACAATGTTTTGTGATTGGCTCCCAAAATGCGCATTGTTCAACGATAAACGCTCCAGCGCCACTCCGCCCAAGCGAGTCTTTTAATAAAAAAATATATAAAAGAAACGGGAATATGCTAATTGTGGTTTTATTATTTGGTGGACGTGCCACCACGGGAAACGAGTGCAAGTTTTTATCGCCATTTTGCGCACAAAAGAATAACAATAACAATGCAGTTTTTAGCACCCGAATGGTGTGTACTTATCGAAAGGTTTGTCTAAATATTTTGACAGTTTGATTACAGGCCTTCCCGCGTAAAGCGCCCGCCTAATTTGAGCACGTGACCGCCGCGTGTCGCCACTTGGGCAGCACGCTTCTAGGCTTGTTACTGCTTATTATGATGTTAACACCATTAGTGTACTGAGAGCTGTATCAAAATTGATTCGAATAAACAATTTCCACAAACCAGATGCAGCTTTTACTATTTGTTTGTCACTGAGACTACTTGTACCTTGTAATCCTTCCACAATATAATCAAATATGTCGTTAGCTAATTGCAGTCGTGTTCTTATTGCTCATCTCTAGTATACATATCTATTAATCTTTCTTCTTTACTCTCTTCCAGATCATCCTCTTAACTTGTCCTAGGCTAATTGTTTACTGTTACTGTTTTAAAATGTTCCTAGATTTAAGTAACTTATCTGTATTATGAATAATGTATTGGAATTAATTCCGTCAACAACAAAATAAATAAATAAACCTAACAAATGTATTTCAGTCATTTGAACGATTTGAATTTAGAATATATTATTTACAGGTATTGCTTTCTATGTAATATCAATTCATAAATCAATAAGATGTGAAGATACAGATCTAGATGCAATTAAAATTCAAATACAGTGTAATCTCTCGTTGCGAGTAATTCGTATAACGAGTAAAACCGGTTGAGAAAAAATGGTCCCTTCAGCGACATTTCGCATAACGAGTGAGCTTTGGCTAGAGAGCGTTTGAAACAGTACCTGTGGAGTCTCAGTTCGAGATGGGCTGGGCACGTACAAAGAATGCCAAATGCGCAAGTGTCTCAGAAAGTAATGACTTAACATCCGAGGGGCAGAAGAAGCGTTCGAAGGCCCAGGCACACGACGAGGTTGATAAAAGATGCGGCACAGCTCCTATAAATCACCAATTTGAAGGCGGCGGCTGAAGACAGGAGGCGATGGAGGCGGAAGTTAAAGGAGGCCAATGCCCGATTTGGCTGTAGCGCCATCGAAGAAGAAGAATAAGGTATTAACAATTTGCATTTAGACAAAGGATCTTTACAATAAATTAATATTTGTTGTTCCTGGGATAATGATTTAAGATTCCATATTTAAAATGAATATGAATGAAAAGTCCGTTTTCTAGAAGTTTAATTGTATTTTTTGGGAATGACATGTTTTGCCTTATCTAATAACATAAATAAACTTTTATGAAACAAATATTTTCATTCATATTAATAATTTAAGGAATGGTATCAACCAATCGAATTGATTTCGTATCTGAAAATAATTAAAGAGAACAAAATCCTTGAAATGTGAATTGTGTTTATATAATATAAGATTATAAACTGCCAAAATCAAGGTAATTCGTAAATTTAATTTTTAAATTTCTCCTAATCTTTGAGTTTCATAGTTAAGTTATAATTTACATATTTAAATTCCTGCATTTTCATTCTTTGGAGTCTTAAAACTATTTAAATTCACTCTCCATTCAATTAAAATTGACCACATGTATACATATACTCGAATAATCATCTATAAGATGTATTTATTAACTTAACCCAATAACCGCGGACGACTCATCCGTGCGTTCCCCTTTGCTTGCCATGTACGCCGGCGAATCACCCATGAGTCCCTTTATGCTTGCCCTGTAGGCGGGCAAATCACCCTAATGCTTGCCTTGTTCGCATTCAATTCTCATTATTATTTCAAAGCTTCAAAGTATCGTAAAAATGTATTGCATCCTAATGTAAATTGGCTGAGTGGTTAGGGTTAATATATTAATGTGTTTTCTAATGCGTTCAGAATTCTTATATTCTTTAATGTATTGTTCCCTCTAATCATCTCTAAAAAAAAGGTTATTTTATAAGGACATATCGTCGCCCCAGAGCAATAGTGAGATAAACCAGTGCCATCTTGACAATATAACAAGCCGTAATATTCCTTTGATATTGTTTATGGTTTGACTTGGTGGAGGCCTTGCACTTATTTGAGTCTCCTAGGCCCTAGGAGACTCAAATAAGTGCAAGGCCTCCACCAAGTCAAACCATAAACAATATCAAAGGAACATTACGGCTTGTTATATTGTCAAGATGGTACTGGTTTATCTCACTATTGCTCTGGGGCGACGATATGTAAACGTATTATTGAAAGAAACTAATTATTTCGAGTAATTATAAATAATTTAGTATATCAGGTACTAATTACTAAAATGAAAATGGGCAGGACATGTTGCCAGACAGTGAATGAATAGATGGGCACCCAGATCTTGATGTGGAAATAATGAAAAGAGAAAAGAAGCATCGGTTCTCCCCAGAAAAGATGTGCTGACGACATAATTCTAGTTGGGGGAAGAAGGTGGTAAGAGTCGCGCAAGACTGAAAAAAATGGAGACTATTTAAAGAGGCCTACATCCAGGAGTGAAGAGAAGAAGTAACTATTTAATCTATAATTTTTTTAAATATCTTATAATAAGGGTATACTGGTGTCTATGGTTGTGAACCCTTTGGTTTTAATTTTGTAATTCTTCTTCTTCTTCCCGTCCACTCCTGGACAAAGGCCTCCTCAATTCGCTTCCATGTCACTCTGTCCTGTGCAGACTGCATCCAGGTTATTCTGACGTGTCTGTTCAGATTATCCTTTCACCGTAGTTGCGGTCGCCCTGCACTTTTGCCGTCCACGGTCTCCAAGTCAGCAGTCTTCTTGTCCACTTTTCATCTGAGCTTCTGGCTACGTGACCTGCCCGTTGCCATTTTAGAGTCGCCACCCGGTGGATGATGTCAGTGACCTTTGTTTTTTCTTTCACCGTATCGTTTCTGACTCTGTCTCTTAGGCTTATTCCTAACATGGCTCTTTCCATGGCTCTTTGGGTCACTCGTAGTTTCTCGGCACTTTGTTAGGAACATGTAACAGTTTCAAGACCATACGTACCAACTGGCCAAATCTGCCAGTTGGTACTTCTGCCAAATTTTGTATTTTTTCTATTAAATACTCGTATGACTATTAAATATTCAAATTCTGTCATTTGTCTTATTGAAAAGCGTTTAGAGATAATTTTCCAAATGAAGTCATAATCGACAGTGTTAAAAAAATGTTACATTAAATTAAATGCGTATCCTATATGAGAACTTAAACTAAGGGTGATTTTTTGTGTTTAATATATTCATTTCATACCCAACAATGGATATTTGAAATTTCATATTTGAATAAACTTTTCCATTAATAGTATTCCATTTTCAATTCCGCGCAAGCTCCCGAAGTTATTCCTGACGCTGGAGGCGCTCCGCCACTCCACGGCTCGCCTACCCGCGCCCCAACACAGCGGAAGGGTAGCGAATCCCTACAGTCCGAGGTATAACATTTATTACACAATTAATCTGAACCATATTTAATTCTTCATTTTTAATCATCTTTATATGATAGACTGTATATGGTAAATCTGTACATGACTAACCATCACGCCGTGTCCTCGGAGGGGTACACGGACAGAATAAAACGCCACACTGTTCTATCCTGACATACCTCTCGAGCTTCTTCTATATTCATACATCGTAACTTGCACTTTGTCGATTTTTACGACTTTGAATGAGGCTGCCTTTTAATAATTAAATGATTTTACTGAAATCTCTTGATGAAAGTTCATTTTAAATAATGATTAAATAAAACGATGTTTTCTTAACAACTTCCACTTTTGTCTTTATTTCGACACCGACCGGTTTCGCCAGGCTCGCTGTCGTCGACACCGACGAAATAAAGACAAAAATGAAAGTAGTTAAAAACATCGTTTTATTTTATTATTATTTAAATAAGTTATTAATTTGGTCATGTCTCGTTTTCCTCGTCCATTCTCTGCTTCATTTTCTACTTATATTGATTGTATACATTAAAAAAAAATTATGTACATATTGTGTACATTGTGTACATATTAAAAAATAATATTATGGAAATAAATCAAACATACTTTGTTGTAAGTAATTACCTGAACCCCAATAAGAACTTTAAATTATTTTAAAAAAATTTAATTGAATCATAATATTTGTTATAACAAAAGCATAAACGTTCCAAAATAAATCTTTATACCATCTGTCAGATCATGTAAACAACAACAATTTTATAATATTTTTATAAATATGTATCTTTACTGAAAAAGGACTGTTTGTCCGAAACATGTCTAAATGATTTAATTGTTTTAATATAAGTGTTGTGTATACAAAGTGTATGGCGTGTATATAAGAAAAAATACGTTTTTAAAAATGTATACATACTGATTAAACAGCTGTTGTCGTCCATTGCTGGACATAGGCATACTTCTCCACGTATTCCTGTCTTCTGCTTTCACGTCCAATCACTAGCAATTCTTCGAATGTCTTCGGACCATCGTGTGGGGGGTCTCCCTCAGTTTCTTCTGTCCTCGCGAGGTCTCCACTCCACTACAATTCTGGTCCATCTATCGTCTACCAATCTGCAACATGTCAAATTAAATCAAATCAGTTTATTTACTCAAAATATATTACAAACAAAAAATATAGATTAACGCATCTATTGAGAACAGGTAAAATAAAATATACAGGTATATTACAAGGAACGCATCAGAGATGGCTCGACTTAAGGAATACTAGATGCTCCCTAAAGTCAAGAGTATTTGTCTTCTAAACATAATTTCTATAATATGAAAGACGTCGATCTCCGAAGCGATCATGTCCCGCAAATCACCACTTAAAAATATACTTGTATCTAAAATAATTATTTATAGACATCATATCCGAGGAAATATTAGCTAATGAAAAATACATAGAAGTAGTGATAATGAAAGAGGTCAACTATCAAGAGTAAAGGTACTTCTCAAAATAACGCGTACACATGTCATACTTACGTACAGCATCCCCTTAATCTGCTAGACAATAGTATTGCGCCAGTTCAGATATTTAAACAGCCAACTCTGCCTACTTCCCAACCTTCAGACTGCCTCTGGTTATATATAAATTCCCATTTGCATATTTATATTATACCAATTTTCAAAAGGATTCCGGGTATATGTCTTAGACATTAGTTTGCCGGAGTAGGTACCCAAACTCTTTTACTTGCATGACATTATCCTCTTACCTACCGGAATACATTTCAGCTTCATTCTAACTCTGGGGAAACTAACTTTACCTATATCTAAAGTGAACATACTAATTTATGCGTACGTAGCCAAAAGATCACAAAGCGATCCTTTAAGGGTGATCTGTGAACATGCTTTTTTATTTAATTTTAATTGATATTTTAAATACCTATTTATTTCACCGAAATCTGCAAGGTGGGAGATATAGTCAAATGGAGCAGACAACGCAGAAGTATCCAGATACTTCTGCGTTGATACCTCTGCACGTGTGCATTCCAGAATGCACACGTGCAGAGGATGGATCCCTCCAGAGTCCCACACGTTGTGATACATCAGATTCCTGTTGGCTACCGTCCGCGTCCCCCCAAAAAACCAACAAAAAGATGGAGGGATAGCTGGGAGTCAACTTCCCAAGAGAGGCCTCTCTCTTTCCTGACAATAGGAACAAACCAAGAGTTTAAAAGGAAAATGTGATGATATTTTGATATTCTACATTCTACTAGTAGGTTGATAGTCATTATTGATATATGTAATAACGGTACCTATAAGTCTCTTCGGAGGAAAATTTAAAGAAAGGGTGGGCGCAAAGAATATATTCAGAGGCGTTCAGTGAAACATTTGTAAGAAAAGAATATTCCAAATCTTATAATAATTAAAACTTAAAAAAAAAAAAAAACAGTAACTTTGATAGATATACAAGAATCGAAATACGGTAATATGCGTATGAAAACTTTTTATTTATTTAAATATATGTATCTACTTAACATTTTGTATCAATATGTTTTTCTTCGACAGAAAAATTATTTTCTTTTTCAAATATCACACTATTTTTTTTCTTACGATAATTTTTATTATCCAAAAATAATCTTAATATGCTTTTAAAATATTATTTACTCCAGGAGTTAACACTGAAATTCCAAAATTATGAATATTAATGAAATTACAGTTTTTTTTTTCATTGTTAATTTTTTTTTCTGCACGTTTCGAAGGGATTAAAACTTCAACATCGGAAGAACTAAATAAACTACTTGTTAAGTTATTCCAACGACGAACATTAATTACTCAATTAATATAAATAAAAATGTTTGTTTTCTATAAATATTATTTTTAAAACTCCTAGAAAGCGAACGTTTTCATTCATTGCTCAAGAAACAAAAAATAAGGTTAATTGCCTTTGAAATATATCGAAAAAAATATAATCAACAGTAAAATAAAGTGTTCTAATTCTTATAATAATCATATGTTTATAAACAAAAATTAAACATTTAATTTTACTAATTATGAAACTATAAAAATGACAAATTAAAATTTTCACAAATAATGACAAGTACACAATTCAACACGATAGCAATATACGCACCTGTCATCCTGCAATTTAAACAAAATTAAATTAACTAAGTAAAAATTAATAAGCTGTAACTATTTATTTAACTCCATGCATTACACTGTGAACGTATGTTGTCTGAATACGTATAAAACAAAACAAAGTTTTTCCACTTATATGTATGAGATACTTTCAACATCGATAGAATAACATTAACTTCTCTTTGAATCGGCCAATATCGTTCTTCCGATGGTAATGAAAACTTACCTGTGTCACGTGATGGATCGCAATATGGCGTCCGAGTGAATTGTCTATTTTTCTGTGTTATTTGGTATCAGTGATTTGTTTGCCATGGATGTGCTAATGTACGAGAATTTCCTGCAGCAAATCCACGAGCTGCACACCAAATTTGACTAACTCACAACGTTTATCTATGGTTTTAAAATATGTGATTATTACTAGACAAATATTTCTACGGCCGCCATCTTACCGAAAACATAAATACTGCAAATGTACTGTGGATCGTGCGCCGGCTCTGCTCAGCCGATTAACACCATTTTTGTGAGTGTAATATATTTGTTCTTTTTCTTCTTTTGGTGTCATGCCAGGTTCCCCCGACGTTGACTATCACTCGAGAGTAGGCGTCTTTATTCCTGGCAGCTCGAAATAATGTTTACCCTTCATTTCGTGATTATTTAGTATTTAACAAAAACAATGTTTTGTTTATCTTCTGCAAAACAAAATATGGGATTTTTGTTTATTTATATATCTATATTGATAAAAATGTGTATCTAGCAAATACTTGAAAATCTTAATTTGATAATCATATAATTTCATTGATATATGTTTTATTATTACATAAAATAAATGATTGACTATGATATAAATACTCACATGGCAATGTAAGTTAGCAATTTTTTTTTTAAATACCGGTAACTTCAAAACTCAAAATGCTACCAATAAACTTGCAGTAATCGAAGCAAATCAACCGTTAACTAGTTGTCAAAGTAATTTTTTTTTTTCTTATAAAATAGCGCCACTAGCGATGACTTATGTAACTTAATAGGTAGTTGGGAGGGTAAAGTTTACAATAATAATGTACGAGTATATGGAATTCAAAAACTCTATACAAATATACATTTTTTGGTTTGTAGCAAATTTGCTACACCGTGAAATGAATGGTTAAAATATACTACAAAATTTAATCCATTATTTTAATAATTTTTTTCTTTTAACATATTTGTTATTAGTTTAAATTATTTTGATTAAACTTATTGACTGTATACATTTATTTGTGAATATTTTTCACAAATAAACACAGTAGCGTATATAAATTGCGAATTTTAAAATACGAATGCTGTTCTGTTGTTTGTTTTTATTAATATTTGAATGTGTCCATCTGTGCGAGTTACTATTAAAATATCCAAATCCGCCTATGGTACTTACGTAGGTAATATAAACACTTTCTTCCCTCTAGACGTTCCCATTAAAAAGTCATTTAACATCATCTCGTCCAATTACTCGCGGCCGCCGTGCTACGGTCCAGGGCGAGTGGAGAGGGGCTGCTGGGATAAATCTTTATAATATGAAGCGTCATATTGCAATAGTTAATCCAGGTAAATGTTGGATAAACTTTTCCCATTACAATTATGTCTACAACCATATAACATAACATAACGATTAAAAGCGTACTTAACCCTATATAATACTGAAATATATTAATCTATAATGTATTATATTAAAATATTATAACTAACTAACTAACTAACCATCACGCCGTCTCCCCGAAAGGGTAGGCAGAAAGAATGGACTGTCACACTTTTACTGATGCGGCACTCCATCCTTCTCTTTTCGCTCCGCAGGAGACGCGGTGTGATGGGTTGCGAACCTCATCGCCACCAATAGGCATCTCCCGCGCACACTTCGATCGTCCGACACCCACAAAATAAATCTAAAACAAATAATATAATATACAATGATATAAAATAAAAAAAACAAAATAAAAATAATTTAATATATGTATATCACTAACAGTGATATTTTTTAATTATAACTTTCCTTTTTTTCCAAAAAGATAAGTAAATTCCTCTTTCCAGAAATATGGTATGGTAAATAATCCCGCATTGCTTATTTGAGAACTAATTATTTATTGTTTCTTGAACAATGATGTAAAACTTCTTGTTAAATAATTAATACGCAATAAATGACATTTGATTATTCCTTAGCAAAGCGAAACATGTAATTGAAAAAAACAGACGTTTTATTATGCGTTTCATATCAGTCAATTTTATTTCAAAATAAAATTAACAGACTGCCATTTTAGATTTAATAGCAGAAATTCAAAGAATTGAAAAACTATTTTTTTATTGAATTTCAAAAATGCATATATTATTTCCATGCGACCAACCAAATAAAAATTAACAAAATAAAATTTTGCAGCGACTTACCATGAATGTGGTAGTTTATCATTAATTTACTTTGTGGATAATATTCTGCCACAGCCTTTTAAAGAAAGAAAGGTCTACGACATTTGTATACTGCCCATGATGACATACGGACTAGAGACGACAACTCTTACATCAAAAAGTGTACACAGAGGTCCATGGAATGACAGATACTTGCTGTGAGCTTGCGTGACCGCATAAGGAATGAAGAAATCAGACGCCGCACCAGGGTTGCTAACGTCATGGACCGAGTGGCAAAATTGAAATGGCAATGGGCTGGACACTTGGCTAGACAGGGTGGCAACAGATGGGCACCCAGGATACTCAGTTGGAGACCATGGGCAAATAGGCGAAGTGTCGGAAGGCCACCGATGAGATGGACCGATGATATTGTCAAAAGGGTTGGAAAATCTTGGATACAAAAGGGGCAGGATAGAGACGAGTGGAGGAAATTGGAAGAGGCCTATATCCAGCAGTGGAAGAAAGAAGGCTAGCAAAGAAGAAGAAGAAGCCTTTTAAAGGATTAAGATCCAAATTCTTGAAATCATTAAACGCTCATTCTATCATTGATGGTTTGGTGTTAGTTTAAATAAAAGTCTATTGAATTCTTTTTTTTATATATATTTTCGATTCAAATTGTGATTTTTGATACATACGAGTATGATCAAAGAAAACACAAGAAAAGAAAATACATGAAAGTTTGTGAAATTAGCGCGGATACGAATTTTGGAACGATTGAATATATTTCTATATTTGGGAAGCATGTTTAAAAATGTTCTACGTTTTATAAACATAGTAAGCAAATGTCATAGTGTGAATGGTTCTGTGATATTATTATACTAAAAATAGTCATACTGATTAAAGCTAAGATCGAATTTTTATAATGTGCCCTTGTATAGTCTTGGTGTAACAAGTAGTGGTGTTTGTATTCAATATACACACATGTAAATATATTTCATATTGATGATTTAATGAAAGTGACATTTGATAACGCCCTAGGGAATCGACATACGCTACTCTTAAAATACAATTAAACTTCTATAAAACGGACGTTTTCATCGATACTTCATATTAAATAAGTATTTATACACCATTATTTAAGAAACAATAAAGACACATATATTTCACTGCCGTCGTCTTGTAATTTAAATCAAATTGTAACAAAAATATTTTTTTACATTTGTTACAATAAATTTCAACCAGAAAATTGAATTGAAAACATATCATTCTTACTTACGAATTAGAGGTTCGGAATTTTTTCTTACCAAAAATGTATAGTATTTTAAATACTTTAATTATTTAACAGCCAAGATACTCTCTTATTTTTGGTGTTCGGTCATAGAGCAAATTTTGAAAATAATTCATTACTTTTACAACCCATTTGACTTGACCGAAATTATTAGAGTTCGCATTTCAATTAACAGATTTTACTTCTTGTATATTCGCCATTACTTTGTGTTGCGGATTCTTAATTGAACAATGTGTTTTACTTTGTAAAATATTGTGTTGTTTTACAAAGTAAAAAAAATGTGTTCGATTACGAACATATTTTACTATGAAAATGGTTCTTGAGCAGACAAGTAGGATAACATGTTGGCTGAAAAGGATTCGCGTTACAAATCTATCATTATGACTCCATTCTCGGGGACGAATTACAATAATGAGGGTCGGAATAGTTGCGCTAAATACTGCTCCTCGCGCGACTTGTCAGATTTAAGGTTACGTCACAGACCGCGCCATCTGTGATTCCCGCCTCCTCCATCGTCGGTGTTGCCACCCCACTCTTGTTCAGATGTCCCCAAATTACAGCTATGAGGTAGGTGGGTGCCGGGTAGGTACCTATTTGCTACAAATGATCGCTGCCCTTCTCCAATTTACTGACGTTTATTGTAGTGTCCCTCTCTGCGAGGCGTAATTGAAAGGACTTTGGGCTTTATAAAGGGGTCGGGCATTATTATTATTGTAAACAGTTGTTCGCGCAAAGTGTACCTATGTGTTATATTATTCTTTTTATTTTCCCCAAAATGTCATTTTTATTCACACCGCTTGTTTCCGAATAATAGAAATGAAACACTTTTTATTGATTTTAAAAGAACATAGTTTTATTACAAGTTAAAAAATTCACTTTTACATATTTTTAAAATGCTGGAATTATTCGATTCATACGCTAAAATTTAGATTTTTTAAATATTTTATGTGCCTACTCAGGTGTAATAATTTTTTTCTTTTAATTTAAACTCGGTGTTGCAGCGGGAACTTGGTATCATAGTACCAACCAAGAGATCCGTACGATGACCCAGCAGCCCCTTATAACGAGCACCGTGAGAGCCGGTCGCCTAGCATGGATTGGGCACGTATGCCGAGCCGAAGAGACCAGAGCAATCAAGACCCTGTACGCGTCTAGACCGACTGGAGCAAGACCTCTAGGAAGGCCTAGACAGTGCCTATTGGACAATGTTCTGGTTGATCTGGCTAGGTTGGGCGAATCGGACTGCTGGGAGCAAAAGGCGCTGGATCGAGGAGGCGAAAAATCATCAAGGAGTCTAAAACTCTTCAAGAGTTGTATGGTCATAGGAAGTAAGTAAGTAATTTAAACTCGACGATAATTAACAAGTTGTAAAATTTTCAAATTTGACAGTTAATTTGTATTTTTTTTAAGTGTTCCACGGTTATAAACAATATTATTAAACAATAAGATTAATTAAATAATTATGCGATTTTATCACTTATTTTTAATATGGGTACTCCAGATTTAATCACTGTTTGTATTATGGCATAATAAAGGTATAATAATTGATAAGTAAATAATAAATCTAATACATTGAAATAAAAAAAGATTCAGGATAGACGTACATACTCGTATTGTAAATAAATAATTTATCATCTTAGTATGATACAAAATTATAATGTTAAATTTTAATTTAAAAATTTCATTGAATTTATAATTTCTTCCGGAAAACCGGGTTCCGAATGAAAAATTATATATTAGTACATTATGCTATGAAATCGAGAAGAGAGAAGTTATTAGAAGGTACCAGATAGGATATCGCTTTTGCCCAATCTCGATCCTGACTCATTTCGTGCGTGATGGTTATTTCGGGTCGGTGGTCCCCTTTCCCGCCGCCGAGCGGGTCCAAGGGTGTGATGCGGAAGTAGCCGGAAGTGGCAATCAGCCGCCACTCAGCCGGAAGTCCCGGTCCACCGGGGCCGCCATTACCGTCTTACTGCATCCAAAGAATCATCCGAGCCCGAGGCGAAGTTTATTCCAGAAAATTTTAGGAGAACTCCAAATGAAAATCGCCTCGTAGAAAAAAGATGCCTACCAAAAATTATATGTAAAATCGTGTGATTTTTTTATAAATAACGATAAATATTATATATATAAAACGCAATTGAATTTAAATTTGAGCTTAGTAGACAATATTCCTAACATGGCTCTTTCCATGGCTCTTTGGGTCACTCTTAGTTTCTCGGCACTTTTTTTGAACAATGTAACAGTTTCAAGACCATAAGGGCCAACTAGCAGAACGCAGGAATAAGCATAAGAGACAGAGTCAGAAACGATACGGTGAGAGAAAAAACAAAGGTCACTGACATCATCCACCGGGTGGCGACTCTAAAATGGCAATGGGCGGGTGACGTAGCCAGAAGCTCAGATGAAAAATGGACAAGAAGACTGCTGACTTGGAGACCGTGGACGGCGAAGAGAAGTGCAGGGCGACCGCAACTACGGTGGAAAGATGATCTAAACAGACCCGTCGGAATAATCTAGATGCAGTCAGCACAGGACAGAATGACATGGAAGCAAATGGAGGAGGCCTTTGTCCAGGAGTGGACGGGAATAGGCTGAGGAAGAAGAAGAAGAGAAACAATATCTTTAACTCTCAGATACAAAGGTCAATATCTTTTATAACTCGAAAATAATAAAAGGGAAGCGATATACGTCACAACGAATACGAAAATACGAAAATTGAAAGAAAAAAAATAACTGTTTAAATAAAACTCTGTTATAAATTACTCAATTGATTATATTTTGCCGCGACAGCTGTTTCGCTAACTGATGTTAGCATCACCAGGTCTCACAATCAACTAAAAAAATCTATTTTTTAGTTGATTGTATAATTTCTTGGTATATAAATTAGAAAACATGAGAATAAAAAAGCAATTAAATGCATTTGATAATTAATACGAATGAAAACGTGTTCTTGAATAAAGTTTGTTGAAGGCTGAATATTTTATTCCCATAAAATCGACGTTAAAAAAAAAAAAAAAAAAATACAATATATTAGAGATAGATGGTTTATGGCAAACACCATATCGACAAGGCGTACATAATGGATAAGTCATATGCTGCCGCATGAAAATCTCACGCAAAATATACTGGAGGGAGTTAATGAAACATTGATTGGCAGAGGACGTACTCTCTGAGAGTATCTGGACCAAATATAACACGATATGGATTGTACCTCCAAAATAGGGCTGCAGAGAATTGCTAAACACCGAGCGGTGTGGAGAAATAGATGTAGGTCAATGCTATCAACCAATTCCAGGATTGAAACTGAAGAGAAAGATGAAATAACACTTATCTTTAAAAAAAATCTAATACCATTCTTTTAATATTCTCATAAATATTGACTCTAAAAAAGTTCATTCGAAAAATACTAATTATATTTTTATTATAAACATTGTCACTCTTGACTTTAGAAAGTATCTTGTCTTCCTAATGTCGAACCATCTCTAATGCGTTCCTGGTATTATGTTGTATTTTTATAATATTTTACCGGTACTCAATAGATGCCTTAAACATTTTGCGGTTTGTGATGTCTTTTGAGTTAATAAACTGATTTGATTTGATTTTAAAATGTAAGAAAACACAGGTTATTTCTTCTATGTTCGCCATACTTTGTGTTGGAGATGTTTTATTTGTGTTTTTCTTTTTATATACATTGTATTTACAACACTAACTTTATTTTTTTTAAATTTAATATCAGATATGTTTCTGACAATCCGGTCATTCCTGAGTGATATTATAAAGATATTTAAAATATTATAAAATTGTTTACAAATATGATCAGTTTTGATAATATTTTATATATCTTTATAATATCACTGAGAAAGGACCGGGTTGTCCGAAACATGTCTGATATTTAATTTTTTTTAATGTTAGTGTTGTATTACAAAGTATATAAAAAAGAAAAAGACAAATAAAACACAGGTTAGTTTATGAATTGCCTTTTTCGATTGCTTTTAGTTTTCGGGAGTCCTTGACGCTGTGCAACATCTACAGTGATTGGGAACAGCCGGTGCTTGACCGGCTTGATTGGCGAGTTATTCTGGAGTGGTGGTGCCGTGGCCGCAAGAAGAACTCCGAACAGAACGGGCCTTGCCGCCTTTCATCAGCGGACCAACTGAGACACAACCTTATCTGCGATGTTTGTGGGAGAACCTGTGACTTTAGAATTGGCCTGTTCTCACACAGAATATCGTACTGCTGATGAAGAAGACGCTTGGAGAGAGAGGGGAAAACGAAAACAGGTTGGTCGTTTCTAAATTGTTTACTTCTGCTGACATATGAAGGCGTCTAATCAAGGCAAAACATGTCACCCAAAAGGGCATATTCATCGACAAATTAGGTGATGCAATATTTAATCTAAAATGTTTAGTAACAAAAAATAGTTTTGCATTCTTCTTCTTCTTCTAATAGTGCCGTGTCAGGTCCCATCGACGTTGACGATCACTGTGGCAAATGCTTGTTTGATACAGTGATTTCCTGGGAAGGAATACTGGAGTGGTTTCCCGTTGGTATCTCCAGGAATTTTCAATAGGGGTCACCTTTCTTTAGCTGGTGGATATAAATTTTGTGACGCCGAAGGTACGCCATACGCCCTTTCCCTGTCTGATCAAATCAAATAAGTTTATTTTCTCAAAGGACATTACAAACAATAATTATATTATAATTTAAGGCATCTTTTGAGGACAGGAACGCATGAGAGATGATTCGACTTTAGGAATACAAAATACTCTCTAAAGTCAAGAGTATTTGTCTTCTGAACTTGCTTTCACTAATATAAAAGACGTCGATTTCCGAAGCGATCATGTTCAGCAGTTTGATTGCTCTCCCCACCGGCATCACCAGAGGCAGGTTGGTTCTGCATGTTGGGACATAAAACAGTCTGTGCTGACGTTGTCGAAGATAACCATCCGGAACATAAAGATGGATACCCTCCAAGATGGCAGAATTCTCAAAGAATACCCTGATAAGTCTGGAAAAATGGGTAAGTGTGAACCCATCCTTCCGTATCTGTAGACTATTGGTCCCCAGCATGCCCAAGAGGAATGCAGTGGGATAAAGCCACGGATAGCTACCAAACTCCCTCATGTAGAGATATCTTAGAAACATTTTCTGAACCCTTTCTAACATGAGCGAGAATCTCGCCTCGTGGGGACTCCATATCACCGAACCACACTCGAGCCGGCTCCATGACCCTGATGGTCAGGTCAATGATCACATTGGCCGCGACTCGGGATCACGAGGACCACTCTAGTATGCCAGGGAGTCGGACTAACTGGAAGTCCTGCAGTTGTCATGCAACGTGACGTTTCACTGCGTACCATGCAAGGTACATTATCTTGCAGCAGGGAATGTTCTACTGTGGCACTTCAGTCATTCGTGTCCCGATTTGCAATATGATATGAAAATTGCGTTGTTCTTAAATATTTTGTTTCCTTTATTTTTCCTATCTTCTTCTTTTTTCAGTGCCGGGTCAGGTACTCCCAACGTTGGCGATCACTGCATCAAAGGCATCTCTATCCTGCGTCACTTGGAACAGGTTCTAAACTCTTGTTATTCCAGTCCACTCTTTGATGTTCTGCAGCCAGGACGGCTGCCTTCCACCAACTCCCCGACGTCCCTCCACTTTACCCATTAATATCAGTCGAAGGAGGTGGTATTTATCTCCCCTTAGCACACGACCCAAATATGAGACTTTTCTAATTTTCACACTTGACAACAGCTCTCTATTGGCTCTGGCTCTCTGTAGTACGTCTGCATTACTGACCCTATCGGTCCACGGTATACGGAACATTCTGCGGTATATCCACATCTCGAACGCTTCCAACATTCAGAGTCCAGGTTTCGCAGCCATATAGTAGAACAGATCATATATAACATTTAATCATTCTTTGTCGGAGTTTCAAGTTAAGATTATCGTTGCAAAATAATGTTCTCATTTTATTAAATGCAGCTCGTGCAACTTCAATTCTGCATTTTATTTCAATTTATCTATAATATTTATCTAAATATTTATCTATAATTTTATTTCAATTTATCTGTAATATTATTTTAATTTATCTATAATATTATATAACGAGATCGAGATTCGCTAAGGGTATATTTGTTGTACATTGCCTTAACCAAATTCATCTATTAACACCATTTTAAAAATATTTGAGAAAACACTTTTTCTAATCCAATTACTTGCCGAAAAAATTGCAAAGTAAATTATTGTATTCACCTTCGGCGAGAGTACACGAGAAAGCTTTTGAGATATTTTTACAGCATCCATTTAACCTCAGAATGTATCCTATTTATTAGATTATTTTCCTTTTTATTTTCCAAGAGCTGAATTACAATTTTCAATACGGGACCGAGGTAAATAAAATGTATTGTTGAAAAAAGATACGGGATAGAATATTACAAAAATGTGGCTAATATCTTCTCACAATATTTTACAAGCAAAATTTACCATTGTATCAAAGTCACGAAGTATTTTCTTATAGTAAAATAAGTTTTGTTATCTTGTTTTTGTAACTTTTTACTGTGGACGATTGGACTTAGCGTATTTTTAATGAAGCTGGGATAGGCTTTAAGAGTAAAGTTGTAATGTTAAAGATAAAAGGAAGTAAGAGGGTGTCCATCAGTCATCAATGATTGGAACACAAATTGAATTGCGTGTCCCGGAGTGGGGACAGCGGATGGTGGTTGCTCCCGAATGTGAGGGTTACTTATTTATTTTGTCATGTGAGTATTATTTCCCTTTTCTCGCCTATATCTTTCGTAATATATACATAAAGTAAAATTATTATTTTTGGTAAGAAATGTGTATGAAATGATCCCCAAAAAGTCATACGTTACATTAGTTTTAGAAATTATGATTAAAATGAGAAAAAAAATTTTCAATAGTTTTTTTAATACAGTTGTATTTATATATTTTTATTACTAAAAACAAAATGTACACCAAAAGTATTAATTCATTAACTATATTTTACTGTTAAATTGGATAAAAATGCGTCTTTTAATGTTTCAAATATACCTAACTACTTAAATAACTAACCGTCACGCTGATTCGTAGGCAGAAATAAATAGACCGCCATGCTTTTCTTTCCTGACATACGTCTCTCGATTCCTCTACACTCACGTGGTTAATATCTAATATCCTTCTTCTTCTTCTCCGGTGCTACAACCCTCGATGGGTCTTTGCCTCCTCCAAGAAGCTTCTCCATTCCGTCCTGTCTCTGGCCGCCACCTCCCAGTCTTGCTGCTTCAAGACCTGACAGTCTACCACGGCACCATCCAACCATCGCAGTCTCTGCCTGCCGACGTTTCTTCTCTCTACTGGATTATCATACAACATCTTTTGGGGAGCTCCAGATCCCCCATGCGGTGCAAGTGCCCTAGCCAGCGCAGTCTGTTAATCTTTATAAACTTGACCACGCTGACGTCCTGGTGAAGATTGTAGAGCTTTGTGTTGTATCTCATTCTCCACGTATGACCATCCTTAATGGGTCCGAAGATTCTGCGGAGGATCTTACTTTCGAAGCAGTTCATCTTTATTTCATCACGTTTAGTGAGTGTCCAAGTCTCCGAGGCATATGTTAGAACTGGTCTAATAAACGTTTTACACAGTGTGGTATTTGTCTACCTGTCATTAAACGCGACTATAGGTGCTTATTGAGGCCAAAGTAGCATCTGTTTGCTGCGAATATCCTTTCCCAATCTTTCCACTAGCATCATTTATTTTGTTAACTAAGGAGCCTAGGTATGTAAACTGTTCCACGGTCTCAAATTTGAAGTTATTTATGTTGATATCAATGGGTTGACTGTTACTAGGCAGTATTGTGACAGGCATGTATTTCGTTTTAATATTACATATATATTATCAATATTTAAAATTAGATTGATTTAATTGTATCACATTTTCCTTGGTATTACTCAATTCGTTGTTCCGTTTACATAGTTAACATATGCTTTATTTCTTCTTCTTCTTAAAGTGCCCTATCAGGTCCCCCCGACGTTGGTGATCACTCTGGTAAACTCTTCCCTATCCTGCGCTGTCCGGAATAGCTCCTCCACAGTTCCGATTCCCGTCAACTCCCTCAAATTGCGCAGCCAAAAGATTTGCCTTCTCCCTGCCCCCCTGCGGCCCACTATTTTTCTCTTTAAAATTAGATGCAGCAGGCGATATTTTTCTCCTCGTAGAACGTGACCCAGATATGAAACCTTGCGGACTTTGATCAATGTCAGCAGCTCTCTATTAACTCCTGCACGATTCAGGACATCTGTGTTCGTCACTCTGTCTGTCCATGGGATCCTGAACATTCTTCGGTGAAGCCACATTTCAAATGCCTCCAACCGGTTCATTGTATTTACTTTATTTAGTATGATTTATTAATTCATTAAAATCGGCCACGTGAGGAGTCCAATAATCAACGTGCATGCATGACACGATGCATGAATGTTTATAAATCGAGAGAAGTATGTCAAGAAAGAACAGTGAGGTGGTCCATTTTTACTGCCTATAACATTTTCAGTTTCAAAAACGGCACGGTTTGGTTTGCAATGTTTTATAAAAATTGTCTTATTATAATTGTAGGGAAGTCCTAACAGAAACGCTCATCATAAAAGTTAATAGGCACTTAATGAAAATATTGAATTTCCAGCCCTGGCCCAGAAAAAGTCACGCGTGACCCCTAATGGCGGGCAAGGGAAACACTTAGAAGCAGAGTGAGGTGACCGCTGGAGATGAGAAAAGCTCTTATATCACTCAATCTTATATGTGCAAAAGTAAGTACTCACACTTCCATATATACATAATATTTTTTTTAAATATATGACTGTCAAAGACATAACGTATTGTATAATTTTGGGGGAATACCCATTACTATGTATTTTTTTTTCCGTGAAATTTTTTTGACTGCTGAAGTTGACAAAAGTTCCTTCTTCTTCTTCTTCTTCTTCACTTTTGGTAGACTCAGGAGTCTGTTATTTCAGGCGGGTCCTCTTGAGACGCTGTGCTCCAGCTTTCTTTCCACCGTTTCGGGGGTCTTCCTGGTCGGCGTTGTCCGTTTGGCGTTCCATGGAGAGCTATGTATGGTATCCTATTTGAGCTCATTCTTTCTACATGTTGATGCCAGTTTCGCCGTCTTTGACGTCCCCATCTGACCACATCTTCGACCTCGCAGATTTCTCGGATTGCTGTATTCCTAATACGATCACGCAGGGTTTTGCCAGCTATAGCGAGGAGTATTTTCATCTCGGTTGTCCTGAGCATGCTCTTTGTCTTGACAGTGTCTGCCCTCGATTCAATGCCATATGTGAGGATTGGTCGCACACAGGTCTTATAAATGCGTACCGTGTTGTCAGTCCTCGTGTCCTTGTTTCTCCATATGACATCTTTCAGGCAGCCTGCAACCGCTGCGGCCTTATCTACCTGTGACCTTACTTCTCTGGGGAGGTCATTAGAGCTGGTTACTTCGCTTCCGAGATATCTGAATTCTCCTATAAAAGCTCCTATATCACTCAATCTTATATGTGTGAAAGTAAGTGTTCACAAACATTCAAATGTCCATAATACATTTCTTTTAAATATCTTATTATTTTCCTATTAGACCTTTGGTTTGTCTGTGCTGTTAGGTTGGCCTCTTTTGAGAAGTTGACTCCCAGCTATCCCTTCATCTCTTTTGCGGTCTTCCGGGGGGACAGTAGCCAACGGAAATCTGATGCATCACAAGGTGTGGGATTCTGGAGGGATCCATCCTCTTCATGTCTTCATGTCTTCTGAGTTGTCTGCCCCATCAGACAATATCTTCCACTTTGCAGATTTCGCAGACAGCCGTGTTTCTCATACAATCTCGAATAAATATATGATTATTAAACAAGCATGGTACAATTTCGGCGGAATACTTATTATAATTATTATTAAATAGTCCATTGTTTTGGCCGAAACTCTATGATACTTCAACATTATTACTGTTAAAATGTAAAACACTTATAATATCACAATTTCTTTTTATTCACTGTTTCGCCAACCGATGTTGACATCGTCAGGTCTTATAATAAAGCTAGTTTATTGTAATACCTGATGATGCCAATATCGGTTGACGAAACAGCTGTCGATACAATCTCGGTGAATAAAAAGAAATTGTGATATTACAAGTGTTTCAAATTTTAAAAGTAATAATTATTTTTATAAATTTTTATTTTATTCATATGAAACATTCACTTTGTGGTAAGCTCTTATGACTTAAAACATTGTCAAAGCGCCCGGTGAGCTATTCACGAAAACGGCAATATATAAATTAGCCAAATTTTTATTATTATTAATTTTGACGCCAATCTGTGGCTTTTGTATCCAAACTTGTTCGGAGCAATATAAAAACTGAACAGTTTTTAAAAAAACGTATAAAAACGCCACGTTTTATAAATTCTTACAGCGAGTGATATTAATTGGTTCATGTATATTCTCAATATAATATGTATTACCCATATGTCTGGAAAACGTTTGTGGACTTACTTATTTTCCTAATAGTATTATTATCTCCTTTCCCCAGACGTGATAGAAAAATGGATTTTTTCTCTCGAAGGAAATTGGATACCTGACCGATTTCAGTTGAAACCAATCACACGCAAACGATTGTGTATCACCTTTGTTGACAATGTTTTTCTTTCACGAATTTTTACTTTTACTGAAATAAACAATTTTTCATTTTAATTGATTAAAATGTACTGTTTAATGTCAGCAATTTATTATAAGTTCAAAAATTCCACTAAACTCGTAATGTGACAGATTATCAGCAAATATGACAATCATATTATAATAAATTTTGTATTGAAAAGATCTATGTAATATAACTTGACCATATTGATACTGATGCATTAAAAATAACGGAATAAATGTAGGAAACATGGTATGTGAATAATTATGTCGAATGAAAACGTCAGTTTTCTAGAAGTTTTATTATTTTTAAGGATTAATTGCATCTCAATAGAGGCGGAGATGTAAATTGTTTTTTGGAAACAGAATATAGTAGTCGAGGCGTTTTACAGAATATAGAATTTGAAAGATGTTTTTATGCTACTTATGTTAAAAATGTGAAGTGTTTTTAACATAAGTAGCATATATCTTTAAAAAATTTGTCAGGCGTGGTGGTCGTAAGAAGGGCGGAATGGGGAATGTTGTTAAACATAAAGCGATCGCTTAACCCAACCAATGACAGGTCCTTAGTAAGTCTGTAAAACGCCTCGACTACCATATTCTCTTTCCAAAAAACTATTTTCGAGTAAATCTGCGTAGGTATCTATTGAGATACAATTAATCCTTAAAAATGATTTACCCGCAATGGGTGAAATCCAGTATTTGTCTACAAGTATTTGTATACATTTAAAAAAAAACAAAGTTTTTTTAATATTATATTTTTTGGGAATGACATGTTTCGCCCATCTAAGGCATTATCAAATGTCGTTTTTAATAAAGAAATTTAATAATGCCTTAGAAGGGCGAAACATGTCATTTCCATAAAATAGAATAAAATTTCTATGTTTTCATTCGTATTAATTATTTAATATGGAGTTTCATATCATTGTTCAAGAAACAATATATAAATTAAAGGAGGCCTTTTTATGTAATGTATTCTCATAAGTTGCGTCATAAAAAGAGAATATCTGATATTTTGGACATTTTTAAAAATAACTTCTATGCTATTTGCTATTTCGAGTAACGAACTTGTTACTACAGTACCAGATGAGCTCAGGAGTTTAGAATATTTATCTGAATAGTATAGAGGTCATGAATTCGAGTTTCTCCGGTAGTGTCGTGACTATTGTAGGTACCGTGATTTTATAAAGTAGATGGAAATTCTGTTGATTATTGTATCTGTATCTAACGAAGTATTAAACGCGTCGTAATAATATCTCGTAATAAACTAATTAACTTCTCCAAAACGAGGCAAATTTTTTTATTTAATCACCATTATAAGATTTATTTAATGTATACAGTGTTCGCCGGAGAAATCTACAACTTTATTTGGTTGTGGTAAACATGAATTTTGACAGTTTTGGCACCAGAATTGAATGCGTTGGCCTTGGTAAACTTGTGGTTCCTATAAAACGATGCAACTTTATCTTTAGTCAGTTTCCAATGCAATTAATATAATAAACTTAGAGTTATTTTAGAGTTAACCCATCTTTTTCATAATTCATATAGAATTTAAAACCCAATTTCTGTTTTATTTTTATTTTTATTATTATTTTCTAACCGATCGTACAGTACACTCCCGATTTCCTGGGGTCGGTTTAGTCGGGATGCAGATTATCCTTAATAGATGCCTTAAACATTTTCCTGTTTGTAATGTCTATTGAGTTAAAAAACTGATTTGATTTGATTTGATTATCCGGGATACTAGAGTCATTGAAAAAATATTTTATAAAAACAAAAATATTTCACAGTACTTATAATCCAAACAAAAACTCAAATCTATCACAATAATATTGGGCGTTTAGTTCACATTTGCGCCACCGCCAACATACGATTGTGGCTCTATAGTCGTGTCATAATGTTTCGAGTTTACAATAAAGCACCCGCAGCGTAGTTCATACTCAAAATTTAACATAAATTGTCGTTAATTTTTTTTAATGTGAAAAAGTGTCTATAATAATGGATTAACGCAAACGTGTCGTACACAATTTAACAAAAACTCGAAATTATTTAAAAGTTTGAAAATGGTGTAACCGTTAAATATTTATTTAATCAATATAATATCGGTGAAACTATATGGGACATCATTAATTAAAAGCCAAAAATTATAGATTTTGCGAGATGTTTTCGGATTAACTGGGAACTCGATTATACGGGATTTTTTTTCACAATCCGTCCCGGAATAGTGAGTGTACTGTATTAGATCCAGCGTTCATATTTAGATTGAGAGATTTGAAATACGTCTTAATGCGCCCTTGAGATAAATACATTACAAAAACGCCACTTTGAAAGTTAGCATATTATAATTATTTATGTTTTCAAAACAAAATATTTCAAGAAATGATGATGTAAATTGGGCTCCATGTTCCTTAATGCCGGAACTAACAGCCCCAGACTTATTTTGTGGGGATATTTAAGAAGCAAGATTTTTTATCAATAAACCAGAAATACTTGTTCATATTAAACAAAATTTTAGAGGCAAAACTTAACGGTAGCACGACACTCGTCATCTGCGTTATTCTGCAGATAAAAAAGTCCTTTCCTGCCCTGAGACATGCACGCAAGAGTCAATTGGGTGTCCGATATTGCGGTTTAGCTGGTGGAATTCTATTCTGACGACATTTGACCGAGTTGCTATAGTCACGACGAAGAGCAGAAGGCTATTTCTCTACTTCTTCTAGTTCTGACTAGTTTCGGCAACTCTCCGTCGTCTGGTGGATCTAGATTTAGGAAATTGCCCAAACTGGTCGCATATAGAATAACTTCTTCTAATAGTGCCGTGTCAGGTCCCCCGACGTTTTCGATCAGTGTGCTTTCTTGCCACACTGATTTCCTAGGAAATGTAACTGGAATGGATTCCCGTTACCTTATAGAGTGTGATAATGTGGATTAAAATAAATGTAAAACATCCTCTTCTTTTAATAGATCTGACGATCTGTGACACAGAAATCATGTCTCGTTGGATGACGAGGTCCAGCTGTCTTTTCACCTCTTAGGTGGTATTCCAGGTGGGTGGTGTCCAGAGGGAATTTCATAAGCGGCTGCATACGAGTATGCAAGTCTGTCACTATCCATTCGGGCTACATGGCCCCTCCAGTATCTTCTTCTGGATCTACTCCACTGAACGATATCCTCTATTTCGTAAGTTTTTCTTATGTCTACGTTGCGGACACGATCTCTGTTTATTAAAAAATGAAAAATTTCAAAACAAACATGTTTTGGATACACAAGCCCTTCATCAGTGATATTATATATATTAAACCAAATATTGAAATAAATCAAATATTGAATTTCGGCCACGAGAGAAATCGACGCGCGTGTATAAGACGATGTATGAATGTTTAGGAATCGAGAGAAACATGTCAGGAAAGAAAAGTGTGGTAGTCCATAATTTCTGCCTACCCCTTCGAAGAGACGGCGTGATGGTAAGTTAGTTAGTAAGTTTAAAAAAAAATTTTTATATATATTCTGACCACATTCGTAAAAAAAAAATTATGTTTATATGAATATTATCACTGATGAAGGGTTTGTGTGTCCGAAACATGTTTGGTTTTTAATTTTTTTTATAATGTGTGTGCTATATACAAAGTACATAAAAAAGGAACTTGAAATTTACATTACAGTAACATACGGAGCCGAGACGTGGACATTGACAAAAGGTCTAGTCTACAGATTCAAGGTTGCCCAGCGCGCCATGGAAAGAGCCATGCTTGGAATAACCTTGAGGGATAGATTTAGAAACGAATTTATTCGACAACAAACCAAGGTGACTGAGGTGGCTCTACGGATAGGCGGGCTGAAGTGGCGGTGGGCTGGCCATATCTGTCGGAGAACCGACAGCCGATGGGGAAGACGGGTTCTGGAGTGGAGACCGCGTACAGGATTCCGTAGAGTTGGACGTCCCCCTGCCCGCTGGACCGACGATCTGAAGAGGATTGCTGGACATGGATGGATGGGAGCGGCAATGGATAGGGGGCGGTGGAGGGCTTTGGGAGAGGCCTACATTCAGCAGTGGATGACAGACGGCTGATGATGAACTTTAATGAACGTTAATATATTTCATACATATTTAAATTATTAAAGTTGTTTTAGTAACGAAAAATAATGACTCCATTATTTTAGAGTATCGTAACCAATAAATAAATTAGGCAAGACATAAAAAACCCTCCCACTTGCCTCTGTCAGGGGATTCTGTTATTATGGAAGCAATGAAATTATATCTTCCCGCTTTGTGTAATAAGGGTTATCGAATTTCACAAAGGGTTTACGTTTAAGTGGTTGATATTTAACGAATAAAAAGCGGCTTTGCGTACAAATCAAGATAAAATTGCTTACCGTACTGATGGTACTTCATTTCGCTTTAAATCAATTATTGATATGTCTATTGATGTTTTATTTGTTCGAAATATATTAGTAAGCTTCTCCAATACAAGTTTTTTTTTGTATTTCGGGTCGTAAATTCTCCAGCCTTGTATTGTCTAATATGTATGTTTAACAACAATAATAAAAATATAAAAATAAATAATTTAAAAAAACTAACTAACTTACCATCACGCCGTCTCGAAGAAGGAGTAGGCAGAAAGAATGGACTGCCACACTTTTCTTTCCTGACATACTTCTCTCGATTCCTTAACATTCATACATCGTGTCATGCACGCATGTCGATTTCTCTGATTCCTGGCGTTGCCGACCTTCAATATTTGATTTATTTAATCGTGCCACGTTTTCCTCGGTCTTCCTCTATTTCTAGTTCCATTTAAATCGATAAGTAAAATGTAACAACATGTAAATGTGCGTTAACTTTTTTACCATTCATTCTTTCCATCTGCCCAAACCATCTTAATGTTCCTTTCATTATTTTGTTCATAACACTTTCATTGGCACCGCATTCACTATTTTCATTCGACTCATCATACACAGATTTTCCAGTTATCTCATTTCTACAGCATTTACTCTACTTTCATCCTTCTTTTGCCAGCTCCATCCTTCGCTTCCATACATGAGGGTTGGTACAAGAACATCCGTTTGCCCTGCCATTTGAACTTTTTTTCGATAGGCTTTTGTTTACGATGACAACTTGTGCACCGTTCACTTTATTGCCTACCCCAACCCTTCTTTCAATATACCTCTCCACTCGTCCATCATTTGTAAATATACAAACTCATCTACTCATCATTCACGCTAATATTGCAGACTGTCATGATTTCTTGTTTTTCGAAAATCGTTACCTTGGACTTGTTCACATTATTTACTTCAAATGAGGTGTAAATTTGTTGAAAAAAATGGTAAAAATACATGCTCGTAGATTTTCTTGTTCTTTCGTTTTCTCATTGTATTTACTGTTGAAATAGATAAGTTACATAATTCTGAGGGAATTATTAAAAAAATAATAAACAAACGAAATTTTTATTTAAACTAAAGAGTACACTAGTGATATTATTTACTCACGCGTATTGGAGAAAGAATTTGTATTTTTACTATGTGATTTCCAGTTCATTCATACTCGTACATGGACATGTGCAATCTCGTTTTATATTGAGCGTAGACAACAGTTTAAATTCAATTGTACAAACAAATATTTTATAAGAAACAAAAAAGATTTCATAAAACTCACTTAGATTTTTCCAATGTTAACCTGGTCTAACGTCTAAAGAATTTCTTTATCTTTATCTGCATAAAAAATCATATTGAAAACCAAGTTGAATATTGTCGAAATCTTCGATTTACATTATTACTCCATTATCAAATCCCATATTTGATTATACCCTAGCAAGTTGAAACATGTTACTTCCACAAAATATGCCCGATTGAATACGAATTACTGTTTGCATTCCATATAAACATTTAATAGATACGTTATTAGCAGAAAGTAAGGGATATTAATGAAAACAGTTAAATTTTCTAGATGTTTCATTATTTTATTCCAATATGAAAGTGTCATTTTTGCATTGCCAGTACCTACTTTTAAAAAATATATCTAATATGCTCTTGCAAGGTGAAATTGAATATAATATATTAAAACATTTAGACTCTTCAACATAATACACTTAAACTTTTATAAAATTATAGTTTTCATCAATATTACAAGGATTTTACTTACATTCTGGGCAATTTCTTAGAAATGTGCTATTTCTGGAGGAAAACAGTTTCGAATATACCTCCCCCGTTTTTCTCCCCCCCTCCCTCTCTTTCTATATTCTATATATACATGTAAATCTGTGTTATTGTTCTGTTATTACGAAGGCCTGAGGAAGCTTGGGTACAAGCGAAACTAGTCGGCAATTAAAATAACCGCATAGTGGTGAAAAACGAAGTACAGTGTTTTTTATTTTATTTTTAAATACATATAATAAATAATAAATTATATTACAAGGCTTAGATTCTGTTAGAAATATATCACTCTTAAATACAAGGCTTAAAATCTGTTAGAAATAAATTATTATTTGAGAATTAATAAATGTAATGGCACGAATGAGTTGGTAGAGAAGATGATTTCTTACACTCTTTAATTTAACTTTTCTGTAACCTGCTTTACACATGCACCTATATATCTAACAGCCAGTCGGATATTAAAAAATATTGATTAGATCATATTTAAGTATCTTCGATCTTTCAACTATAATATTCTATTATATAGTGTGTTAAAGCAAAATGCATTTGTGAAATATTTTAACCAAATAATGTATATGGCGAGTGATGAAATTCATTAAAAAGTATCATTTAACTAATGGCAAAAATTTGTTTCATACGAAATTAAATCATATCATTTTGCGTACATTAATTAACTTCAAATGAGTGTGAATTTTTCTGAAATAATATGCAAGTGCTTTTTTATTTCGTAGTTTTATATTAGTTATTTGACTTAGGATTCATCACAACTAATTATTGATTCAGTTTGCAGGTTACAAAGGCCATTAGGATATTACAGCAAAAAAATGTTAAGATTTTCATACATGTTAAAAAGACATATTTCTGATAATTGATAATTATTAACGTTAACCATGTGAATGGATTACGAAATCGAGGGAGGCCGAGGCACACATGGCACCGAATTGTTAAAATTTTAATGATCAGCCATGTAAGAAGTCGGAACAATCGTCGTGTGTGTATGATTCGCTCTATGAACGTGGAGGATGCTAGGGAGGTGTGTCAGGAAATAGTAGTATAGCAGGTCCATTCTCTCTGTACAAGCATTCAGGGAAACGGCGTGATGGTTTTATATATTGTTAATAAATGGCAAATATATTGTTAATAAATGTAAAAAAAAAATACACTTTTAATATTTGTATCTAAACTACTTTATTTGGTAACACCAACCGGTTTTGCTCCCGCCGGAGCTTCGTCAGGGCGAGAGAGTAAACTAAACATAAAATCAGGGAACAACATATGAAGAAAGAAATATAAAATGGAGAGGAGAAAGTGTGCGCGAGGATAAATAGAATGTTAAAACGGTGAGTTATGATCATTAGGGAAAAAATATGGAGAATTTCTAATTAAGATTTTAGTGGCGGACAGGGAAGTTCATTTTTTTATTAATAATAAATGTGTTTTTTTTTTAATTAACAAATAATGTTTTTTTTGGTTAATAAATGTATTTTTTAAGAAAAAATATAATTTATCAAGTAGTGGTGGTAGGATATAAAGCTTAATTGAGTGCTGGTAGGATATAAAACTATGAGTTCGAAACTTGGCAGAGTAAGAAAACTTATTATAAAGACTAGCTTTTTAAGCTTACATTGGTCATATTATTTTCTATGATTTAGTTGTTCAATTAATGTAAATTGCTTGGATTAGAAATAAACAAATTTATGCGAAACAATCTATCTATGAGAGTATATAATAAATATTGTAATATTTCGCTTATATATGTAACGGAATATCAAAGACGTAACGAATGATAATAGGCCCCATTGAGCGCTGCAGGGGAGACGCATCGGCGGGGGTGTGCATGACAATCAGGCAGGACTGCCAGCGGCGTAACTGCCCCCAGCCCCGCACCAATCCCCACCCCAACCTCCAGCCCTTAACCCCCGTCCACCCCTACATTCAGATAGGCGCTCAATTCTTCTTACAGCTTTGTCAACACGTGGAAAATACGTTTTAAAGGTCCATTGATTATTTAATATATAAATGTCTTTCAATTTCATACGCAGTTGATCCAAATGTTTAAGTACAATTCAATTTTAAGACATTTTTAATATCCCTTCCGTATTCTAATCTTAATTTTATGCCTTAAAAACTACACAAGATATTACGTTATAAATGTTTAAAATCTTGAATTTGAGTATTGATATGGTAGATAAAACTGAGCGATACGCATCATCATATCATCAAAGTAAATAGCTTATTTTCCTAATCTCTTTTTCGACATTAGGTCTGTTCCTATAGTCAGGCTCTTGAGAAGTCGACTTCCAGGTGGACGGTAACCAATAGAAATCTGATGCATTACAACGTGTGGGATTCTGGAAGGATCCATCTTATGCACGTGCGCATTCCAGTGTCTTCTGCGTTGTATGTCCCATCTAACAATATCGTCCACCTTACAGATTTCGCGGATAGCCATGTTCTTCACCATATCTCGAAAACGTCTTCTTTCTATTGTCCTCAGTATCCACATCTCTACCACCCGCACTTAAGCCTTCGTTCTTGGGATATCCGCTCTGGTCTCAACGCCATATGTCAATATATGCCTTACGCATGTTTTGTATATGTTGACCTTATCTTCCATATGGTCTCCTTGAGACAGCCTGATACTGCCGAAGCTTTGTTGACTTGTCCCATTATTTCGCTGACAAGATCATTTTATCTGAACAGATCCATTCCCAGATATCTAAATTTCGTAACATTTTCCAGCATTCTGTCATTTATGGATAATCTGCATCTGCATCCTAAGTGTTCTTTTGAGAATGTCATGGTTTTTGTTTTCTCAACTGAGATCATCATTTTGAAGTCGGCCGATGCGCGATGTCTGGAATTCATTTAATAGTTTTTGCTGTTCATTTTCCGGCTCTGCTATCAGTGCAGCATCGTCCGTGTAAGACGTTCACTACATCCTTCCCCATGCAGTATCCCGAACCATGTGATGTGACATCCCCTATTACTTCGTTTAAAATGAGGTTGAATAGAAATGTGCTCAAACTGTCTCCGTGTCTTATTAACTCTTATAAGACACAGAGACTAGTAAAGAGTAATCTTTATAATTTTCTTGCAAGCAAATTCTATCTCATAGATTGTTATTTCTGGAATATCCTCTGAGCCCTGGGTGATAACCCCAGTAAATGAATTTGTTTCTTTAGGGTTGAGATTTTGTATTTTTTTGTAATTATTTACTCAATTATGTTGACTACTATGAACTACACGCCAATACATAAAATTAAATTTCTCATTACATGCTCCAATAATTCATATTTTTCGAAATTATTGGAGTATATATATTTCTATTTCATATGATCTACCTTTTTTTTAATATAAACAGTTATACACCTAGTGAGGATTTTTAGTTTTATATTATACCAAAAACATTTGGTTCTATTCAGAGAATCTCGGTTTTTGGGCGAATTAATTTTGCATTGTACAAATCTTCAAAAAATTCAAAAAAACTCGTCATGTTTTAGAGCTTAAACATTTAATTTCATTACGGTTCGACAAACACATATTTAAAAGAAAATTCTTTATTGTGATCTAATTTATATTAACACACATTGGAATCGAAAAATAACGTTGTTTATTTTCCACATATATATTTCATATCACGGCATGTTTCGGAGGAGATCTCCATCTTCAGGTTAAATATATAACAAAAAACTAAACAATACAAGACTTATTAAAACGCATTTAAAAATCGATACAATACAAAGGAACAAAGCATTTGAATTTAAAAAAAATACCTGGACTAATAATTACTTTAAGAACTAATAATTAATTATTAACAGTAATAATACATAAAAATTATAAGCGATAATATAAAATTGTAATTTGGAAAAAACATACATTTAAAAAAACACAGATTTTGCCTAGATATTAATAATTGCGTTGAAAATATTATTAGGAGCTTGGAAGACTAAAAGAAGAAAAGGTATTTAAGGAGAAAGGAGTTAATGGAGGAATCTGATTATTAATGATGTTTTCTCCCGATTTCACCTACTTGCGGATTTCCAAAGATTCTAGTTTGTTTAATTTACTGATTTTGTTAATTGTGATTCGATACAATGGTTGGCCATCTCAGAAAAAAATAGTATGTTTATGTTTTACAGTGGAATTCCACAGTGTGAATGCCTTAAATTTCACGAATTTGACGACCTTCGTAGCAGAGTGGTAAGAGCTCTGACTTCCATGCCGAAGGTCCTGGGTTCGATTCCCGGCGATGGCAGTGTGATTGTTACACTGTCTTTGGTCTGGTGTAGAATTCACGTGACAATAAAATGGAGATACATTGGCTACCTATCACATGTCACGAGAATCAATATAATAGCTAAAAAATAAAAATTGTATACAGTAATTGGGTCCAAACGACCTGTAGTGTACACAAAAAAAAAATAATAATAAAAATAAAAAAAATACGATAGTACATTATGTAAAAAGCACTACACTCGGTTTATTCATGCCAAACTTGCTTTATAAAATTAAAATGTATAATTCGATATAATTGATTGACGTTGTTTTGTTGTTCTTATTCGGTTTAGGAGAAATCGTTAAATCATGTATAACATACATATTTTTCTGAAAATTAACAATAATGTAATGAATAGAAAGAGGGCAAGGAAGGTGCCTTTACGTGTGGTGTGGTTATAACTATAACACCCGGTGCCCCTGGAAACGACACAGAGTCGATCATACCTTCGCCACAATAACAGACAAACAAAAATAGAGAAATATTCTCCTTTTAGCGCCATCTCTGTGATAAACAGATTTTATTGCCAATGATTCGAAGAAAAATATTCGAGATTTTTCTCAGATTGATAATCGGTTATCGTAGCGACGTTTATAAATACTTTTATATCTTTCTATCAGCAACACAGACCTGGTCATGGAATGTGAAATGAGACTGACTTATGGATTTATATTATGCTGAAGATGGACAAGATTCAGGGCTTTATGGAGATTTTTTTTTACACAATTGTAAAATAATTACGCATTTAATTGTTGCTTTATTCCATGGGGAGCCATTTTGCTACTATCATCGTTTCCCAAAAAAAACTTTTTATTAGTAGTTACGATGTGAGAATTTTTTTTTAAATTTAAGTAATCCAAAAATAGTGTTAATTTAAAAAAAAAATTAACGTCTAAATATTGTTAACAAATATTATTGAAAGTAATAATTTATTACTTCTAGAACGACGATGTAACATTAAACTCCATATTAAATAATTGATACGAATGAAAACGTCTGTTTTCTAGAAGTTTTATTATAATTTATTTGAATCACATGTTTCGTCTGTTCAAGGTATTATCAAATATCTATCTTAGCATTTGATAACGCCTTGGATAGGTTAACGTGTCATTCATATAAATTATAAGTAAACTTCTAGAAAACAGACGTTTCCTTTGGTATTAAGAATGTAATAATGTTATAAAAATGCCTTCTTCTTAATGAAGATATCAGTAAATAATATTCACGTTGAGTTTTTCGTAACAGATAACTATATTTAATTTTGTTATGTAATGGCACACTGCTTTGTTTTTTTTTCTTTCAGTAAAAATATTAAATATGAAAAATGTATTAATCTAAAACTAATAAGAACAACAAAACATCTTTCATCAATAATTTACAAATAAAAAAGCACAACAAATAATATGTTCAAATTAGTCCAAAACAAGCTAACAAGAGATTGCAGCAGAAAATTGGTTCAGATGAATTGGGCGCTTTTCCTAGCACGTTGTTTCGCAGTTTCCACCATGTTGCCCCTCCCGACCCTCCCCTCTCTGCCCACGGTTGTGTCACAGCCAATCAGAACGCACACTGCAGACACGCCACTCGCTATTGGTTATTTTCCTCCCCCACATACACATTTCCCATCACACGCGCCTAACCAGTCTGCTATGCTGGGAGAGCGAAATACGCCGAAGACAAACGTGCTTTATAAAAGTTAACCATTTCGCTACATCAGAAAAGGATAGACAATAAAATGGCGTCGGTTCGCGTACGTGTTCTCCGATATTTCCCGCTCAAGGAGGATTAGCCCGCGGAGCAGTGTTTACGCGCACAAATAAAACCGGCACCCGATGTGTCCGCTTCGCTCTCGCCAACAGCATCCCGTATACACCCTTCTCAAACAGATAAATGTGTTTATGTTTGCATAAAAGACATGTACAACGCAGTGGGTGGAATGGGAAGTTCGCTTTCCTTGTCTCGCCCGCTGGCGAATACTCCCCCACCCGCTCTGGCGGAAGCCGCACGTCCGCGCGATCCACCCTCTCTCTCTGGCGAGGGGCGGCCCACTCCGCACGACATATATGAGAACAATTTAATGTTGTTAGTCACTTTGCGTTCGGGATATCCCGATGTCAACTGCAACAGACGAAAGATCGCTTAGATTACATTAATTTGAGTCGCGGAGGACGCGTGGCCGCCCCGTGTCAGACTGCCTTCGCCCGCGGACCGACCACCGCCAGTGGCTCTCTTCTCCCGGCCCGCTCAGGTGACGCAGACTCTCGCCTGCATTTATAATTCGATCATCTTCCCGATGACTTGATACAATTTAATAATCGGAATAACATTAGTGCATGTAGGTCACGGCGGCTCTCGGCGGTGTGCTTGGTGGCGACAGTTGTTTACTTTACACCATTCTCGGTTTACAACTTACAGACATTTACTGCGTTTTAATTATGTGTAAATTGAAATCGGAGGGCTTTTATTAAACTTCTTGAAGTGATTCGTGAATTTTTTATGACATTTCTTTCGTTATGATGCTGTCAAATATAATAATATTTAACAATCAAATTTAGCTTTTAAAAACTTGGTGAAAATGTGTGATTATTAAAAAAAACTTCTTTCGTGTGTGTAAACAAATGATTAATTTCACTTTCCTTCTAGTGTAAAACGACATTTTAAAACCTAATCCTTTTCAAATATTGGAAAATTTTAGTACTTTTATTTTAAACAAACAATGATAGGATGTTTATGATAATGAAATATTAATATTTACGTGATGAAATGTCAGAGTACTAGAAAGAGTTATATTTAAATTAATTCTAAAACATTTGAGGGGTTCCGTCGATAAAAACAAATTATAATTCCAGGTACTATTTGAAGCTGAACATTCTTACTACTTGGCAGCTGATCAGTGTGTTTACATTGTGACAAGTGCTACTGGAAACTGAAGTGAGTAAGACATTGAGTAATTTGTAAATTCAAGTATAATATAATCAGATTGTCAAGATGACGCGATAAGTGCGTCCGGATCCAAGCTGTACCCTCACCTGTCCGGGGCGCGGGGCGCGGCCGGCCCCACGTTGGATTTCAAGGGCGTGCCTTGCCTGGGGGGCGCCGGCGGGGGCCCGGAGCAGCTGCCGCCCCTCGGAGACCCCCAGCAGTTCAACATCTTCCCGGCCATCTTCAGCCGCCAGCTGAACTTCAGCGGCAACGGCTGCGGCCAGAACTCCAAGATAATGGACGAGCTGAGACCGAACCTCGTCGGCGGACTGCTCGGAGTTTCTGGACTGATAGACGAGCACCACTTGCACCATAACTCCCACCAGTCTCAGGACAACAAGTTCATGTCGCTAGCCGGGCAGCAGGAGAACAAGTTTCTGTCTTCGTTGGGGCAGGAGTCCAAGTTCCTGTCGGGGCAGGAGAGCCGGCTGCTGGCCTCGCTGGAGAAGAGCGGCCGCAAGTGCAGCAATGCCAGCTCATCCAGCGCGGAGGACTTCGGTCTCTATGGACCCGGGCTAGCCACGCATGCCGACACCCCCGCGCACACGCCACCCGCCTCCAGGCCACTCAGCGACCAGACGGGTATGTGCTCTACAACCTTGTTATTAATAATCAAATACTCGCATGTACGAGTATATACGAGTACATCCATTAATCAACAACCATGATGTCCAAATTCTTTCAAATCTTGGACGACAATTTATTCGTTATCATAGCATTCACGTGTTTTTTGATGAAGGATGAAAGCAGGATAAACGCCGTAGAAATGAGATCACTAAGAAGAATGTGCGGAAAAAAGGTTGTATGATAGAATACAGAACGATGAAATAAGAAAGAAATGTAAGGCAGATAACTGCATCATGAATAAAATTAAAAAAGGATCCCTGAGATGGTTTGGACATATGGAACGAATGGATGAGAGTAGAATGGTTAAAAAGTTGTACACAAGCAGCGTAAGTGGAAAAAGAAGCCGAGGACGACCGAGGAAAACATGGCATGACCAAATTTATTAATTACTAAAAGGCGGCCACATTCGAAGTCGGAATAATCGACGTGCGTGCATGGTACGATGTATGAATGTAGAGGAAGCCCGAGAGGTATACCAGGACAGGCCATTGTGGCGATCCATCCTCTCTGCCTACCCCTCCGGGGAAATGGCGTGATGGTTAGTTAGTTAGTTAGTAGTTATAATATTTGTACCTTGTTTTAAATAGTCAACAACTTACATGTATATCCATCGATCACAAAACATAATATATGTTTTTTTTTTCTAATATCAGAAGACAATTTATTCATTATCATAACTTTCACGTGTTCTTAAATGCTTTAATATTTGTAGTGTTGCATTGTTGATCAACAAAGCTATCGTATTTGTATATTTTCATTTAATTTATTTATTTAAATATATCCAAAGCATCACAGAATTATTTTCCACTACACTCAATATTTATACAATATACAATAATTTTGCCACCCAATATAATATCATACATTCTCCGTCTATTGTATTTTTCTCTTCTTTTCTCCAGTTCCCAGCAGGATTTAACTAAAAAACGATATTTGACAAAATTGATAATTATTACAACGTGACAAATGGATATGGTCTTATCCTATATTTTATTAACTAACTAACTAACCATCACGCCGTCTTCCCGAAGAGGTAGGCAGAAAGAGTGGACTGCCACACTCTTCTTGCCTGATATATTTCTCTTGCTTCCTCAACCTCAACATTCATACATCGTGTCATGCACGCGCGTAGATTTCTCTGACTCCTCACATGGCCGATATTCAATATTTGATTTATTTGATCGTGCCACGTTTTCCTCGGTCTTCCTATATTTCTGGTTCCATTCCCACCGTTAACATATACATTTTTAACCATTCTTTCTTCATTCATTCTTTCCATATGTCCATTGAATAATCTGAACGATCAATTAACTTTTGTTAAACGTGTAAAAGTTACGATGACGGCGGCGCGGCGTCGCGGCGCATGTTGGTGGAATTACCTGCTCTATCCAGGTATTTCGTTTTCATCTAAGCGAAACAAATAAAGTAACTTCTTTTAATTATGCTATTACATCTTTGTAGTTCATATGACTCTGAGGATCCTACTCCACTGACAGTCTAATAATAACATTGGTACAGCATTTGGAAAATAGTTATAAGTTGGCATTGTGCCTGTTTCCTACTCATCCATTAGAAAATGCATAGATAGTTTCGTTTTGAATTTTGACTTTACAGTTTAATATACTTAAATCGCAAAATCGACAATCCTTATTGCATATAACTATTTCGCTAAAGCACGTCTGAAATACAATTGTATCATGATTTTTATTAATTAGTTGACTTCTTCTTATTCCTCTGCTATAAAAGACAAGACAACACAATGGCTATTTTTATTGTAGACGCAGCAGCTCTAAACAAGGATGTTGTACTGTTACTGAATCATTCTCGAAGGTTCTCTAGCCAGTATTTTCTTTATCTCCCGATGCTTTGTTTTCCATCAAATTTCATATTGGATAAACCTCAATTTATTGACTGTTGTCAGTTAACATATGATGAAATATAATATGATATACAATAATACAATAATCATATATTTCTTTAATAAACATTTTTTTAACTACGACCATGTTTTTAAATATATTATTTTACCTGAGCAGTCTTTAATGTGGTTTTAAAACATGAATAATAGTGGTATTAAAGCACAAATTAGACACTTGAAGTATGAATGCTTATGAGTGATTTTTAAATATATTCATTAATAAAGAAAAGTTTGCGTTTAGTTTTAACTGAAAGCACGGCTAACGAAATATTGAAAGGAGCCTTTAATAGTTTAGGCATATGAAATGAATGCGTGAAAAAGAACAAATATATTAAGTATTACAAGTCTATCATGTCAAAACTATCAATCAGCGCGAGCGTGGTGAACATGACTATCGTTTATAAAGGTAAAATGCAATAATGTTTACGTTTTAAATGAAAATAAAACCTTTATTTGTTCATTCCAGACCCAACACAGTTTTTAAGGATAGCAAAATCAATAAAGACATAAATTTAATTTCCTTATTTATTGTAATATAACAAAAATGACATTTTCTTTCGAAAGTATAAATTACATTGAATAGTTTTGTTGAATTGTTTTTTTCGACTTGAAACAGATTTTTTAAATTATCCAAAAATAAAAACAATCACTATTATTAAATGAAATGTATTTTAAATGTCATAATTTAAAATACAATATAAATGTAAACAAAGATAAGATTAATGTTTTACTCAACATCGTTTGTATCAAATTATCAATAAGACGTTTATGACTAGATGGTTATGACACCGTTGAATATTTTTTTATCGTGTCTATAAGAGTTAACTAGATTGCCGACTTCCTTGCGAAGATGCAGCTATAAAAAGAAAATGTAGCTACTGAGTGTCAGAAATGGCGACGTGCTATGCAGATTGCGGAAACACTTACGTTTAGGCGTCTACATCATTAATGAGTATATTTTTCACAGTTTGAACAAAACAGGTGTAATTTATGCGTTCTTTAGCCCCCACAAAGACCTGCTCCAGGGCCGCCCAGGGCTCGGATCCCGCATATATTTGCTCTAATCTTTACAAGCCCACATTTAAATCAGATCCGCCGGATCTAATTTAAATCTCATCTCATATTTATGAAGCCCTTTCAAACTACCAGAAAAACTTACGCAGGAGCGTCGATCTCCGATTGAGGAAGGTTAAGATCCACTATGTATAAATTATAATATCTACTTAATTCTAAATATACCAACAATATGTAGTTCCCAAAACCGAGGGACTTTACATCATACTTCATACTATAATAATATGTTTGTACAATATATTACATAATATATTCTTCTTCTTCTTCCTTATTGTAGACCTATGTGGTCTGCTCTCCAGAGTGCTGCTCCTCTTGTGAGGTAGATTCTCAGCTGTCCTTTCATCTTTTAGGAGGTCTTCCACGAGGACGAGTCCCATAAGGTTGATTATGCAATGCAATATAGGGGAGTCTGGTGGTATCCATTCTTTGTAATATATTCAATTTTTAAACATGTATAATATCTAGGGAACAGAACGCGTGGCTAGTGAACCTGGGAACTTGGGTTCAAATCTCGAACCCTTCCGATTATTATTTTATAATAATTTTGAAGATTGTACAGTACAAAAAATTTAATGCAATTTATTGAAGATAATAATGCTTATATACTCTTTATTTTTTATTATTTTATTTAAAATATGTCAGATCTCTTCGCTCTCAAACTAGGCATATGTTTATTTTTCTTTTTAAAAAATAGTTATATATTTATAGTCTGTAAGAAAAATAAAAATAGTTCCAGGGAGATCGTTTTAATTTATTTTATATTCGTATTTACTTTGTGTTATGAATTTTCGAATTAATATATTCAAGAATATACTGATTTATCAAAACACTATTATTTTATTAAAACAAACACGTTTCGAATGGCTATTTTCTTTCATCGGTGTAAAAATCGTATGCTTAAAATTTGAGGGGTTAAATTTTTTACCTCGAAGAAGGATGGCTGTAACTTCGAAATATGTATGTTTTAAAAAGTAAGCAAAGTGCTGGTTATAACAAAGTTTAGAAATGTTATTTCAAATACCAATTGAATAATTATATCAGTTTGCATCTGGACAACTCACTGAGTGAATAAAATTTTGTTAAAAGTCTCAGCTGGTAATATGTTTATAGAATACGCATATCTTTAGTCAGAAGTACGCAGCGGGCACGTGTTCCGGTCAATCGGTCCCTGGGGCTTATTATCCTTTAATCTCCCTGTTGACAATCAATAAGGCGAGAATAATCGCTGGCGTGTGCCTTGTGTTCACCCGACCTCTTTGTATCAAGGACTACCCACAACCACGGTCGATTATATCGTACAAAAATAATGCTCTTTTAACACTAGATATACGGAACCCGTCATTTTGAACTATTTAAGTCTGTGTATAAATTCTGTAAATATATATTGTAAGGATAAACGCCGTAGAAATGAGATCACTAAGAAGAATGTGCGGGAAAACGTTGTATGATAGAATACCGAACGATGAAATAAGAAAGAAATGTAAGGCAGATGACTGCATCATGAATAAAATTAAAAAAGGATCCCTGAGATGGTTCGGACATATGGAACGAATGGATGAGAGTAGAATGGTTAAAAAGTTGTACACAAGCAGCGTGAGTGGGAAAAGAAGCCGAGGACGACCGAGGAAAACATGGCATGACCAAATTAATCAATTACTAAAAGGCGGCCACATACTAAGTCGGAATAATCGACGTGCGTGCATGGTACGATGAATGAATGTAGAGGAAGCCCGAGAGGTATGCCAGGACAGGCTATTGTGGCGATCCATCCTCTCTGCCTACCCCTCCGGGGAAATGGCGTGATGGTTAGTTAGTTAGTTATATTGTAATAAATATTTTAATATTTATTATTAAAATATATACACATACTTATTTCTTATGTGACAGTCCATTCTTTCTGCCTACCCTTTCGGGAAAACGGCGTGATGGTTAGTTAGTTAGTTAGTTACTTATTACTTACTTATTTACTTCCTATGGCCATACAACTCTTGAAGAGTTTTAGCCTTCTTGATGATTTTTCGCCAAGCTCCTCGATCCTGCGCGTTTCGCTCCCAGCAGTCCGATTCGCCCAACCTAGCCAGGTCAGCCAGAACATTGACCATTAGGCGCTGTCTAGGCCTTCCTAGAGTCTTGCTCCAATCGGTCTAGACGCGTACAGGGTCTTGATTGCTCTGGTCTCTTCGGCTCGGCATACGTGCCCAATCCATGCTAGGCGACCGGCTCTCACGGTGCTCGTTATAAGGGGCTGCTGGGTCATCGTATGGATCTCTTGGTTGGTCCTATGCCTCCATGTTCCCGCTGCAACACCGGGTTTAGGTCCCAGGATAATTCTAAGTATTCAATTCTCAAACCAGTAGATGCTTTGTTGTTCTTTTAAAGTCATTGTCCACGACTCAGACCCATATGTCACCACTGGCTTGATGATGGTTTTTACATACTTATTAATAAAATAAATTACAATTCTGAAGTAGTAAGTAGAGATACCATAATTCTTATTCTTCTTCTATTAATAGATCTGACGATCTGTGGCACAGAAATTATGTGTCCTGGAATAATAAGTCCAGCTGTTTTTCCATCTCTTAGGTGGTCTTCCAGGTGGGCGGTGTCCGGAGGGGATTTCATAAGTGGCTGTACGAGTATATGCGAGTCTGTCACTATCCATTCTGCCTACCTGGTATCTTCTTCTTCTGGATCTACTCCACCGAACGACATCCTCTATTTCCCAAGCTTTTCTTATGTCTGCGTTACGGACACGGTCTTGGAGAATTTTCTAGTAATAAATCTTATTACCTTCATCTCAGATATTCTCAGCAGACCTTTGGGTTTGGTGAAATGAGTTTGAAAAAAAAATAAAAGAAAGTTATATAATGGGTAAAAAAGACTAATTTAAAAAAATAAAAAAAATACGCATTTTTTAAATGAATCATGAATTACGTTTGATTTAAATTAACATTTATACAACAACAACAGCAAAAATCATCACGCCGTTTCTCCGCAAAGGTAGGCTGAGAAAATGGACAACCACACTTCTTTATACTGACACAATTCTCTAGATTCTCCCACACTCATTTAGCAAGTTATACACGCACGTAAATTCATCCGATTTCTAACATGGTCGACAATTGAATTTGAGTAATTTGGTTATGCTTTGTTTTCTTCGGCCTTTCTCGACTCTGTACGCCATTCACATGCTTTCTTGTCTATTCTTTCTCCATCCATGCGTTCCAAAGGAACTCAGAAACCGCGTCATAATTTTGTTCATAATACATTTTTCCGTTCTTATTTCCATCCTTATATTAGCATTTGAAAGACTGTAATATACACGTCTTAGGGACTTCATCTCTATCGCATTTATTCTGTTTTCATCCTTCTTCCCTCGATTCCATGTTTTGCATCCATATATAAGGATTGGAACCGGAATTTCATTGTGAACGGCCATTTTCGCTTTCATTATTAAATTCCAGAATATTTACAATTATTTTTTTTAGTTTCAATCCTAGGGATTGGATTGCAGCTATTTTTACTTTACTGGTTCATGGGATACCACTTGGGCCTTTTAAATGTAATTGTTTTCCAAATTATTATATACAATAGGTTGTTTGAACCCAATCATTGTATACATTTGTTTAGCTATTGTTTCTCATGACATGTGATAGACTATCGCCATTTTTATTGTCAAATGAATCCTACCAAATCAGAGACAGCGTGATTTTATTCATACTGTCATCGCCGGGAATCGAACCCGGAACCCTGGTGTGGCAGTCATAGCTGTTGCAACTCTTCCACAAAAGCCACACGTTCTAGAAAGCAGACGTTTTCATTCGTATTAATTATCTAATCTATCGCCAAGACAGTGTGACAATCACACTGCCATCCCTGAGAATTGAACGCAGGCCTTTCGGATTGCCAGTCATAGCTCTTGCCACTCTGGCACGAAGGTCGTAATATGGACTTAGTGTTCAAGAAACAAAACATAATTATGACAAAGATATTATAAGAAAAAAGGCTTTACTGGTTGTAAAAAGCATTATTTGGTAACCCCAAACCACACAACATTTTGAGTAGAATAAAAGTATTTATTGTACCGATTATAATCCGAAAAGCTGTCCATGAAAAATGCGATTGAGTGTCAAAAGCCCCCCGCTGTCGCACTTCGGGTCTATTGTCCCATTGTGAGGGCGCACCGGTGCGCGAGCAGTGCCGGCCTGCTGGGGTGGCCGTACTCAGCGCCCCTGCCCCTTCGATACTTGGATTCCAATTACTACTCAATGAGGACGAGTGATTAAAATTCAATATGCGCGGTGTCAAGTGCATTGCCAAGTGTGTTATGTACATTTATTATAATAAATTACTTGTAGCGAATTTTATGTGTATTTATAGTATAAATAAATTATAAAAACATTATTTATTTATTTTTCTTTTTTTATACACTTTGTTTATACAACACTTATATCTAAAAAATATTAGATAGACAAGTTTCGGACAACCAGTCCTTCTTCAATACATATTAAAAATATTATAAAATTGTTAACATGATCTGACAGATCTAACAGAACGATTATAAACGTTCCAAAACAAATCTTTATAACATCTGTCAGATCATGTAAATAATTTTATAATATTTTTAATATGTATCTTTATAATATGTATCACTGAAGAAGGACTGATGGTCCAAAACGTGTCTATGTAATTTTTTTTTAAATATAAGTGTTGTACAAACAATGTGTATAAAAAAGAGAAACAAAGCAATTACAACACAAAGTATGGCGAATATAGAAGAAAATATAAAATCTTTATTTATTGTTTCTTGAACAATTATGTAAAACTCCAGATCAAATTATTTATACGAATTTAATTGTCTGTTTTCTAGATGTTTTATTATATTTTATGTGAATGACATTCGATAATGCCTTAGATAGGCGAAATGTGTCATTCACACAAAATATAACAAAATTCTATAAAACATCCGTTTTCATTCGTATTAATTAATACAAACATTTATTATAGAATATATTAAAATTAAAAATAATATTTAAACACATTTATGTATTTTTTTACACCACTATATTTGTTTAACGGATTAAATCAGAGTCCAGATACAAGTATATTAGCTGATGGCATTCCATCCAACGCTTTAAAGACCGTTCAACAGAGCTCGTATTGTTTTCTTTCTAGGTTTTTTCGGGCAATGGAGCTCCTTGATGTTACGTTAGATGTCAACTCTTTGGCACATTCTTTATCAGTTTTGCTGCCGCATTGAAATCGGACTAGAGTTTATTAATTTGCTGTTTGTGAATATTTTCGTAGACTGTATTGCAGTAATCTAGTCGCGACACGACGAAGGAATTAATAGGTATGTGTTTTTAAGCTGTCAACGAATTTACTATAAATTCGTTGACAGCTTAAAAACACATATCAATTCCTTATCCAAAATAAATGTTCTAAGACAACAAAGGATTTTCTTATTCTTCTTCTTCAACTTGTAAATTTAGAGTCTGTTATTGCAGAATTATTCTCCTGTGATGCTGAACTCTGGCTATCTTTCCATCGTTTTGGAGATCTTCTTGGAGGACGCTGTCCATGCGGTATCCATGCAGATCAATGTATGGGATTCGTTATCCGAACAAGTTGATACCAGTACCGTCGACGTTGTAGAACCTATTTGACCACATCTTAAACCTCACTAACTTCTCAGATTATAGTGTTCCTTACACGATCACGTAAAATCATCCCAGCACTATCACTTAGTTATCCTTTAAGCATACTTTTGGGCTTGACTGTGTCCATCCTTCTTCTTATTCTTCTTTCTCTTTAAATAGATCTGTGAATCTGTTTGTATGCGAAGAAACGGGACACAGAACTCCAACTGTCTCGCCATCTCTTCGCAGGTTTTCCGGGTTGGCGAGTTCCCATTGGCACGTTGTTTGCGGCTGCTTGGGGGAGTCTATCGTCGCTCATTCGTTCTACGTAGTCGCACCAGAAGCGTCTTCTTTTCCTGCCCCATCTGACAATATCTTCGGTATCGCAGGTCTCACGTATTACTGTGTTTCTGATTCTGTCCCTCAGGGTTTTGCCCAGAAAAGAGCGGAGTGTATCCATTTCGGCGATTCGTAATAGTGCTTTGGTTCTATTTGTGTCAGCCCTCGATTCTATACCATAAGTCATAATGGGTCTGACACATGTCTTATTGTATATTCGTACTTTGCTTTCCACTCGCATATGCTTGTTTTTCCACACAAAATCTTTCAAGTATCCAGATATTGCAGCCGCTTTGGGGGTTTGCTCGCGAACTTCATTATAGAGCTTGCCTCAATGAAATATGTGGAAAGAGGTCGTACAGAGATCTTATAGATTCGTATGATGTACTATGTCAGATAATTATTATTCATTTTGGTGGGTTTTTATCCCCGCTGAGCGGTGCCGAGAGCACAATAAAATAAATGGAGTGTGTCCTTATTTGCGGATAATAATTATCGAGTGTACATGTGTAATATCCGCTTAGCTCGCGCCATCCCCGCCTGTCCCCGCCTGTCCCGCGGGACCCATATGTCGCCGCGCCACGGCTAATGGACCTCTAATGGTGACAAGTGCAATGGGGCAGGGAAGCTGAGACGGGGGTCGTCATATAAAAGTATTTTAGTAGCAAAATCGGTATTACAAAATACGAGACACGCGACACCACTTAAAAATAACAAAATAGTTAATATTATAATATTAACCCTTACCACTCCATTATTTGTTGATATCGTTTGTCAGCCAACTCTAATTTAAATAATGTTAAAATATTTTTATTGATAGTTAGTTAAAAAAAATCGTTAAAAATTCATTTGTACAGATTTATTCTTCAAACAAAAAACAATTTACAAAAAACATTATGGATTACTTATAGTTTTGCATAGTATGGTACTTTTTAAAACAATCTCCAGGATGGAGACCAGGTTTTCTGGAACAGGTCTCACAAAACCACATTGTTTCCCGTCTTCCCCTGGAATCTTTCTCTTACTGCACACAGTACAGTCTTTAGAACCTTTGTCCAGTTTCGCAATGAATTGGGGCTTACACTCTAATCGCTCCGTTCTAGAAACAATTGATAAAATCATAGCGCCATAATATTGTCAATCAATTACTTATTACATGCTTAGATTCATACACAATTTTTCAAGCTGTTCTTAAAACATTTTTTTAAATGTTTATTCCAAAATAAATTTATAATACAAAGCTAATGCGAACATGTAATGGTTTATACTATTTTTTTATATTTTATTAAAAGTAAACACATTCGTTTACCTTACATCATTCTGCAGAATTAAAATTAATTAATGAAAATATTAAATTAAAGAAAATTTAAAAAAATAATTTTACACACTAAATAAAAGTATTTTATGATTGCATAAAAAATTGAGATGTGCAATTGTTCATTTTAATTTTTTTTAAATAAAAAGATTGTTTTTATGGTTATTGTTTGTGTAATTATTAGCACTTTTGATATCCACTATAAACACTACTTGATACCTTTAATCTTTTGCTTTTCTCGCATAAATATTAGATTTATTTAATACTTAAAAAAAACTAAAGTCTCCTAGAAGCTATCATATCGAAACCAAGTATTGATATAAACAAAGCATTCTAACAATAAAAGTTACATAAAAAAATATTGTTCTTGAACATTGATGTTAAACTCCATATTGAATAATTAATACGAACGATAACGTCAGTTTTCTAGAAGTGTTATTATTTTGTGTCCATGTCATTTCCATGACTTATTTTCATTATTTTATTATTGAGGGTAACAAACAGCAAATACAGTAATAAATATAAACACACAGAGGCAGTAAAACAAGGCCAATTACATGCTACCACAAATATTATATAATATTACAACTGATATAAGGTTAAATATATAAGAACTTATGATAAAACGTTAAAAAAAGTATAATAAAAAATAAAATAACGTATGTTAAAATCTAAATAGAGTTCTTGCCCCAACCTTGCAGCAGTATTAAAAAAATGTTTTTTAAATTAAAAAAAATTTTAAAAATTTTTAATTAAAAAAAAAAATTATTTAAAAATGCATTTGAAAACGTCTGACAAAATATTGTAACCCCTTTTGTGAGCAAATATTCATGTAACTAGAATCCCTCTATATCCCTTTTCAATTGACATGTTTCACTGGTGATGCAGAGCTGCCATTCTGTTTGTTAGATTCCTATCTGTGTTCACCGAGATATCGCATGGTGTGGGGCGCAATAATAATAGATTACAGCCCTAAATACCTGATTATCCGGACAGCCCTGCTCTTGATAGCCTGGATCGGGCTGCATATCAAATGTTGCAACAGATTTACTTAAAGATAAAATGTTTTGTAATAAAAATTAATTCATAATTCATAAAATACTATTAGCAAAGTAGATACATAATGAAAAATACAAAAAAATCATTTATAATATGTCTTTAGTTTAACTCAATTTGATGATATGGCCTTGACCGGTATCGGCAGCTCGCTGCCATCTTCTGATGTGTACCACTAGAATCTGGCAGCGAGCTGCCGAAACTGGTCGTGACCGTAAAATCAAGTAGAAGTAAACAAAAAACACATTTTTAATTGTATCTCAATAGAGACGAAGACGCAAACTGGAAACTGAATATGGATGATCAAGGTGTTTACAGGACTTATGACCTGTCATAGATGGCCAATTAAAACTGACACGTGAAGATAGGTATGGATTTGGAGTATACGAGTATATACAACTTCCAAAATTTATCATGCATGATCATAATAACAATGGTGGAATGGGGAATGTTGTAATTACATAAAGCGTGCGCTTAACCCAACCAATGACAGGTCATAAGTCCTGTAAACACCTCGATCATCCATATTCAGTTTCCAGTTTGCGTCTTCGTCTCTATTGAGATACAATTAAATTTGAATTAACCACCCACCATGGGTGAAAATCCAGGATTCGTATACAAGTATAAGTATACATTCACAAAAATAAAAAACACATTTTTTAATACATTTTTTAATTAAACATTTTATTTTATTTACAATGAACTTCTACTAAAAATGTTTAATTAACAACATTAATATAATATTTTCAATAATGAAACCCTAAAAATTATAAATTTGTGTAAGAGAGCCTATGAAAAAAAATGTTAGAATATTTATAGATCAAGAAGAACTGTGTTTTAAATAATTAAATACACATTTTTTATATAATAATGATATGCTCACATTTAAAGCGTCGTTTTCCTGATGTAATCACCTTAAGGGCGCATTGAGACGTGTTTTAAATCTAAAAAGGAAGGCTGCATTTGATATTCAATATAGGTTAAAAAATAAAAATAAATATATATTTTTTGGATTAATTTTGGGTATGAAAGATGAAAAATCCGGGTTTTCTCCTTAGGCTCGAAATCTATTGAATCATTTATGCATTTTTTTTTTCGTATGAATGAAGATTGTTCCAAGCTGATGGGTCGGCTAGTGCAAAGGCTCGATCCTGAAAACTTGTATTAGGGGGTTCGGCTCAACTAATCTGCCTATTGGGGAGGAGTTCGCCGAGCGAGGTGTGGATTTCCTTTTCCCTTTTATCCACACCTTTAGTCGTGTTGACAACGCTGACGAAACTGGTTCATACAAGTTCAAGGTACAAAGTTCACACAGGCAAGTTGATATGCAAAGGATGTTTACAGAGTGAAAGGTACTTACGGATCTCCACTAACGGAAGTTTAAATATGTTAATGTATAACATTTTGAATGTATACAAATACTTGTAGACAAATACTGGATATTACCCATTGCAGATAAATTATTTTTTATAAGGATTCATCGTATCTCAATAGAGACGAAGATGTAAATAAATTATTTTCTGGGAACAGAATATGGTGGTCGAGGCGCTTACAGGACTTATGACCTGTCATTGGTTGGGTCAAGCGATCGCTTTATGTAATACAACATTCCCCATTCCGCCCTTCTACGAACACCACGTCTGACAATTATTTGAAAGTTGTATAATATGTGCTAGAATGCTGTGCAGCACTTCACATTTTTTAGTTCAATCTACACTAGCGCCATCCATTAAGATTGGGAAGCATTAAGCAGAAAATCATTATTAATGTTAATGCATGTTGTGGCTAGATCATGGGAGTGTTTTATTAAACTCAAAAATTATTTAAATAATGAGAATTTAAAAAAAAAATTAAAATATATTTAAAATGTTTTGTATTGTAATATACTGTATTGTGTATTTCGTTAAAATCCACTGATGTTTGTGTCTTGGTCGCTGCCATCTTCTGGTCCGAAGCGAACTACTGAAACCGGTCGAAGACACAAACATCAGTGGATTTAAACTAAATATACATTTTAAAAAGATTTTTAACAATTTTTCTTATTATTTTCATTATTTACAATAAACTTTACCATGAAATTTCAAATAACAAAATTTTACTTTTGAAAAATATTGTGATGGCCCATTCTTTCGGCCTACCTTTCAAGGGAGACGGTGTGTTGTTAAGTCAGTTGGTTTTTTAAATTGTTTATTTATTATGCACTTCATCGTATTTTTTTTCTTTAATTAATAAGATAACGGTATTCTTCGTAATTTCAAAATCAATTTTAACATACTGAATAATGTATAAATATAAATATATATTTTTAACAATGATGTAAAACTCCACACTGAGGTGAAAATGCCTAATTTCTAAATATATTTTATGAATAACCTTCGTGACAGAGTGGCAAGAGCTAAGACTGCCACACCGAAGGTTCTGGGTTCAATTCACGGCGATTGTAGTGTGGTGCTCACACTGTCTTTGTTTGATCTGGTGCAAAATTCACGTGACAATTAAATGGTGATAAATTAGCTACCTATCACATGTCATGAGAGTCAATATAATAGCTAAAACAAATTGTATGCAAGTAATTGGATTTAAACGATCTATTGGATACAAAAAAATGGCTTAGAAGGGCAAACACGTCATTCCCATAAAAATATTAGACTTCTAGAAATTGTACGATTTCGTCAATATTAAACATCTATGAAAATATTAAGTTGCATAATTTTTGTCAGAAATAATTCGATATTTTTAGTAATTAATACGAATAAAAACGTCAGTTTTCTAGAAGTTTTATTATATTTTGTGGGAATGACATGTTTCGCTCTTCTAAGGTATTATCAAATGTTGACATTTGATAATGTCTTAGAAGGGCGAAATATGTCATTCCCATGAAATATAATAAAACTTCTAGAAATCAGACGTTTTCATTCGTATTAATTATTTAATATGGAGTTTTACACCATTGTTCAAGAAACAATAAATAGATGTTTTTAGTAAAACAAAACAAATATTGAAAAATTTTACCCAAATAATGTATATAAAATTCTTTCAAAGTACGGTATTAATAACCCTGTGTTTTCTTTACACGTATTTTTTCGTTTCAGCGTATGTTTTTCAGGGGATGAAAATTTGCCACTAACGAAACGTTTGAACGGCTTCATATTTAAGCTTCGCCGGAGTAGGAACTGGTTTTTTTTTCGTTTTCCCTCCACGGCACATCAAAGAGCACTGAGTGCAGAAACCTCGTGAAAGAGAATGTTTTATTTAAAAACTGTAATGACTACGACAAGTTTTAATGGCGAAATTTAAGCTTCAAAGACATATTGCTCATTTATGCCGTTTGACTGACGATATTTACGGGCGGCCGCGGCGGGGGGCGGGGAAGGACGCGGGCGGGGCTTCTACCTGTCATATTAGGATACATTAACCTTTTATAGGGTGCTCGGGTACTTCAAAATTCGTTTTGGCGCGATATTAAAGGTACCCGAGTATTCATTTTATCTTACTCGTACGTGCATCTACGTAAAAAAATGAGCTAATTAATTAAATTAAATGATTGACTTCTATTGCTTTATAAATCTCACAAAAAAATAATACGAAAGAAAACGTATGTTTTCTTGAATGTCATTTGATAATGCCTTAGAAATGCGAAACATGCCATTTACGTAAAATATTATAAAACTTCTGCACAAGAGTGTTCTTGTGCCGACCCTTATGTATGGAAGTGAAGCATGGAACTGGCAAAAGAAGGATGAAAGTAGAATAAATGCAGTAGAAATGAGATCTCTAAGACGAATGTGTAGCAAATCTGTTTATGATAGAGTGACAAATGCAAGTATAAGAAGTGAATGTGGTGCGAATGAAAGTGTTATGAACAAAATAAGGAAAGGGTCATTAAGATGGTTTGGACACATGGAAAGAATGAGTGAAGACAGAATAGTAAAGAAGGTATATGTAAACGGCGTGAACGGAGCTAGAAATAGAGGAAGGCCGAGGAAAACGTGGCACGATCAAATCAATCAAATATTGAATGTCGGTCACGTGAGGAGTCGGAAAAATCGACGTGCGTGCATGACAAGGTGTATGAATGTAGAGGAAGCGAGAGGCGTATGTCAGGACAGAACAGTGTGGCGTTCCATTCTTTCTGCCTACCCCTCCGGGGAGACGGCGTGATGGTAAGTTAGTTAGCTAGTTATAAAACTTCTAGAATACTGACGTTTTCATTCGTATTAATTATGTAATGGGGAGTTTTATAGTAAACTTATTTTTTTTAATATTATATTTATTTAAGTACTTTTTTATAACTAACTTTACAGTCATATAATTACAGATCATTTGCAATTACAAAATAAGAATTCTTAAGAATATAAGCATTAGAAAATCAAAGAGTAATAATAATAAAAAATAACATTGATATTGCTTCCCGGAAGCAACTCCCACTATCACGAAATATGCATAAAAAAAAATTATTCGACATAATATGGGAATATCGTGAGAGGAGTCTCATTATTATTATCATCAGGAGTCCTCGGAGATCGACGTCTTCCATATTAGTGAAGGTACGCACTCTTGACTTAAGAAAGTATCTTGTCTTCCTAATGTCGAACTATCTCTAATGCGTTCCTGGTACTATGTTGTATTTTTATAATATTTTACCTGTACTCAATAGTTGCCTTAAACATTTTCCTGTTTGTAATGTCTTTTGAGTTAATAAACTGATTTGATTTGATTATTGATACCGAATATCTCTATTGAATTCTACATAAGCTTGTGGAATAAAATCGGAATTATAAAAAAAAGCAAGTTTGTAAGTTGTTTTTGGTTCAATATCAGCCCAGTTGATAACTTCCTAACAAGATGAAACCAGTATTATAAACTTCCGTATCTATTTATTTCTAGTTAATTATGTATTTCACAAAAGAGAAAACTTGTACTGAACAGATAACTCTTTGTTTTGTGTGAAAGTGGGACATAGAAGTTAATATAGATTAAATGTGGCATGGGATACCTCTTATTTTGCTCAAAATTACATTTAATGTCAGTCCCACGTGGATGGGGGACGGGCCTAGGAGATTGCATGAGCAAATTTCATCGCATTCCTCTTGGACATGCTGGGAATCAATAGTCAACTCCGTCATCTTGCAGGGTAGATGGTACATCTCTATATTTCGGATGGTTATCTTCGACAGCGTCAACAAAGACTGTTTTAACTCCCACCATGCAGAACCAACATGCCTCTGGTGATGCCGATGGGGAGGGAAATTAAACTGCTGATCATGATCGCTTCGAATATTGACGTCTTTCATATTAGTTAAAGTACGTTCAGAAGACAAATACTCTTGACTTTATGGAGTATCTTGTCTTTCTAAAGTCGAAGCATCTCTCATGCAATTTTTGCAATATCATTGCAATAATTGCAATAACATTTGCAATAACAATTGATAATGCCTTAGAAGGGCAAACATGTCATTCCCATAAAATATAACAAAACTTCTAGAAAACTAACGTTTTCATACGTATTAATTATCTCTCATGCGTTCCTGGTATTTTACCTGTTCTTAAATATATGCCTTAAACAGTAAATATGTGTTTAATGGCTTTTGAGAAAAACGAACTCATTTGATTTGATTTGAAAAACCGCCGCTGCGTCCTATAACCTCTTCGGAAAAAAGTGATAGTAGTTAAAGTATTTCTTTTTGGAAATGGTTAGAAATAAAATTATTCGATCTCACTTTGAGCACAATGCCTTAATTTATTTGTTTGAAACTATACACAAATACCGCAAAACTAAAATACTTGTTTATACACAACATTCATTAACGTATATTTAGAACGCTAATTCACATTGTCCAATGCATAATGTACAATTAACATAATTTCAAAAGCGATTAACTCCCACAGCCTGCCGCACTAAAGACTAACGAGAGCACAGATTGCAAAGGAAACTGTGCGAGAAGAAAAGTAAAAAATATCCGGCCTTAATTTAAGCGGATTCAAGTGAAAAATGCAATTACGTCATTAGGAGAAAAAACCTAATTACTGTATGCCACTTTACGGCGCAGTCGCCGGGGACAGATCGTCTCTTTGTCTCCGTAATTACTGCAAGACATTTCAATTACCTCTGTGAGGATTGCGAGAGCCAGAGAAAATCTTAAATAAAGCTCTTTTAATGACTAATCCACTGCATTTAAGAGTTACTTACTTTTTTAAGAGTTTTAACACACTTTTCTTTAGAATCTTTAAAATTAGTTTTAACTTATCCCTTGTCGCCTTAGCAGTGATGTAAATCTTAAAGATTTATAATTGTAACCAATTAGTTTTAAAAATAGCCTAAAAATATTGATACGTAAACATGTCATTTAATGTAGAAATTCATTGAGAGTGTCGCGACAGCTGTTTCGCCAACCCATGTTGGCATCATCAGATGTTACGATAAACTGATGATGACAAAATCGGTTGGCACAACAGATGGAACGACATCGGCTGGCAACACCTGATGATGCCAACATCGGTTGGCGAAACAGCTGTCGCGGCACTCTCAGTTGTGGCACACTCACTAAAGAAATTGTGATATTATAACAGTGTTTTAAATTTTAACAGTAATAATGTAGAAATGTTACAGCCATATTTTCTTCTTCTTCTTTCGGTGTCGTGTCAGGTCCGCCAAACGTTGGCGATCACTGCAGCAAAGGCATCTCTGTCCTGCGCCACTTAGAACAGGTTCTGTATTCTTGTAATTCCTGTCCATTCTTTTATGTTCCGCAGCCAGGACAGCAGCTTTTTACCAACTCCCCGAGGTCCCTCTACTTCACCCATTAATATCAGTCGAAAGAGGAGGTATTTTAGTCCCCTTAGCACATGACTCAAATATGAGACCTTTCTAACTTTCACACTCGACATATAGTCATATCTAAAGAGATCAATTCTCTTTGTCGGCTCTTTTCGAAGCTGAATTGACGAAATAATTGTAGAAAGCTTTGAATTGCTTCTGTACAACAATTTGTAGAATAATATAATATATATTTCCTTTCCTTTCTTTCATTATTTAGTACTTGTATTCTCTTTAAAATATTTTTTTATATCGTTATCCTAATGCTGAAGGTATTATTACTCCGATATATGTGAAGAAAATAAACTGAAAACTGAAAAAACTATGTTATAATTAATAATTATTGTTTCTTGAACAATGATGTAAAACTCGAAAACGTCTGTCTTCTAAGAGTTTTATTAAATTTCATATGGATTAATATATTTCGCCCTTCTAATGCTTTATCAAATGTTCTTATACTTAATAAATAAAAAATCACTGTTGGTACTCTTGGGTTATGGATAATTTTTTTTTTAAACATGATATTTCTTCAGAAAAATTATACAGTTTATTTAAAAACAGTTAATGTCAAAAATTCCCCTGAGAAACTATGGAACAGATATGACACCTATTAATAAAGGCAATCATGAAATATGCATTCATATAGTTTTAGTTCAATAATCTACTATGGTTTACATGTTTTGCCTTACTCGTTTTTTTTTTAGTTTAACTAAAATGTTAGATAGGGTCAGTAATGCAGACGTACAACAGAGAGCCAGAGTCAATAGAAAGCTGTTGTCGGGTGTGAAAATTAGAAAGGTCTCATATTTGGGTCATGTGCTAAGAGGAGAAAAATACCACCTCCTTTGACTGATATTAATGGGTAAAGTGGACGGACGTCGGGGAGTTGGTAGAAGGCAGCTGTCCTGGTTGCGGAACATTAAAGAGTGGACAGGAATTACAAGAGTTCAGAACCTTCAGAACCTGATACAAGTGGCGCAGAAGAGAGATGCCTTTGCTAGAGTGATCGCCAACGTTGGGGGACCTGACACAGCACCGAAAGAAGAAGAAGAAAATATTATTTATTATTTCTTGAATAATGATGTTAATCTCCATATTAAAAAATTAATACGAATGAAAACATCAGTTTTCTAGAAGTTTTAATATATTTTATGGGAATGACATGTTTCGCCCTTCTAAGGCATTATCAAATGTACATTTGATAATGCCTTAGAAGAGCGAAACTTGTCATTCCCATAAAATATAAGAAAATGTTTTATTTATGTTATACAGTCAAGTTTAATAAAATATTTTGACCACCCAACACAAAAAATATCGAATTGTTTTTATACGTTATCAAATTTATACAATTATTAAACCGGTAAAATCTATAATAGAAGTCAATACTAATTAAGCAATCCTGAAGATAATGGTCTAAGTTAAATCATCTTCCCTTTCTCTTTGTACCTTTTTTAAAATACCAATTCATGCATACTCTTTGTAGCACACCATAATTATGCCCATTATTAATATTACTGTATACTCGTATAATACATATGTACGTGTGTAGTGCAGCCAGTTCATCGTTCAGTTCAGCGTTTAGATATATAACGTTTTAATAGAATATAATGAGATTGTATTTCTATTGTAGTATCATAGAAAATGTGGGAAAACAATCGATTAGGTATAAAATGATAAAATTCATTTTGTCGTTTCATCAAAATTACCGAAAATTAGTCAAAACAATTTGTCTCTTAATGATTGCTTCAGAAAATACGATGAATTTTTTTTTTTAAATCATATTATTCAAATTTACTTATATTGTTATGCACTTTGTATATAATATTTGACATAAAAAAACTCAACTCAGTGCCTCTGTGTTTTTAACTAACAAACTATCACGCCGTCTTCTCGTTGGATAGGCAAAAAAATGGACCGCCACATTCTTCTTTCCTGACATACTTCTCTCGATTCCTCAACATTCATGCATTTTGTCATGCACTCCCGTCGATTTCTCCATCTCCTCACGTGGCCGACATTGAGATTTGATTGATTTATATTTCTTGTTCCATTTACATCGTTACCATATAATATTTCAGTCTTTCTATGTGTCCAAACAATCTTAATGACCCTTTCATAATTTTGTTCATAACACTTTTCATTCGCACCACATTCACGACCTTCGTGGCCGAGTGGTAAATGCATTGACTGCCACCCCGAAGGTTCCGGGTTCGATTCCCGGTGAGGGCAGTGTGATTGTCACACTGTCTTTGGTCTGGTGTAGAATTCACGTGACAATAAAATGGCGATAGATTAGCTACCTATCAAATGTCACGAATTTCACTGTTATAGCTATAATACCCTTTACATCGATTTGTCTCATGCTGTCATGATGTAAAGAGGGATTCAACAATAATAATAATAATTCACTTATTATATTCAGATCTCATTACTATCTGCATTTATTGTACTCTCCTTATTTTGGCAGTTCAATACTTTAGTTCCATACATAAGGGTCAGTACAAGGACACCATTGTGCACTCCATATTAGCTTTCTTCTTTTCTATGTTTTTTGGCTACAATAATTGCGTATTTCACGATGTAAAAATGAAAATTATATTAGATAATGTAAAGCAAACCAAGTTAGAATTGTAGTATAAATCAGATTCACAAACATTCCCACACAAAGTTCAATCCATAAGAAGCGTTTTGAACAGTTTGGTGCAACTTTGGTCGGCAGGTTACGGCTATTTAGGAGTTAAGACCGTCATCTGGAGGTCGCTCGGCGCTACCCAGTTGCCGGCATACCAGTAGCCAGTACTCGACACCCAGCAATGGCAGTGACGGTAATTGGGTTGCCCTAACTAACTACATTAATAAGCGGTAATGAATTGAATAAGGTTTACGAGTCAGCGGAGCGTTTACCGGGTCCAAAGATGAATGGATGCTGTTGGTTTATTGCAATTTTTGAGGTTGGTGTAAGTAATGGAGTAGTCGGTTTTTATTTATTATTCAACCCTTGTTACATTTAAATAAAATATAAAACAAACAGGGTGCTACAAATATAAAAAAATTGCGGTACGAAAACAATTTTATTAATACTCAATCATGTTAATCAAAATATTTTCTTCACATCCATATCGTTTGAAAGCAAAACCACTTACTAAAATTATAATCTTAGTAAATATTATGTGCAATAAACTAACTAACTAACTAACTAACCATCACGCCATTTCCCCGGAGGGATAGGCAGTGAGGACGGAACGCCACAATGTTCTATACTGACATAATTATCGTGCATCTTCTACATTCACACATCGTGACATGCACGCTCGTCGATTGTTCAATTGTATTTGAAATATTGTTTTTTTTTTTTTTTATTGAAAGTTATACAATTGTGTGAAATAATTCTGTTTTAAAAAATATTTAACATATAAAGTGGATAATACAGTATTATATAGTATCCTTCCAAATTAACAAAAGATTTCTATAGTGCTATAATTAACAAGTAATATTCAATAATAGATTAACGACTTTCGTCTTATTCCCATATGTGAACGACGTGAACGGAACTAGAAATAAAGGAAGGCCGAGGAAAACGTGGCATGATCAAATCAATCAAATATTGAATGTTGGTACCGTGAGGAGTTGGAGAAATCGACGTGCGTGCATGACAATATGTATGAATGTAGAGGAAGTGAGAGAAGTATGTCAGGATAGAATCATGTGGCCGTCCATTATTTCTGCCTACCCCTCCGGGGAGACGGCGTGATGGTTTGTTAGTTAGTTAGTTATCTTATTCCACTGTTTTCATTCATCCATCTCCGGTTGAGCACAGTAATTTAGGAAATAAAAAAATATTAAATATGCACAGATATATGTATGATATAATATTATTTATTTAGTATAAATTAAACAAAGATAGATTAAAACAAATATTATTTTTTAAATTCGAGCGAAAAAATCAATGTGGGTCAAAAATATCTCACCGTGCAATCTCACGCAATAAAAAGATAGATTTTTTTTTATACCAACGTGCTTCAAAAGGTTTAATATTTCATACTTCGCTTTCATACATAAGTGTCGGTACAAGAACGATATCAAAAAATATTTATTATTGTTTGTAGAATTATTAGAAATGTATATTTAAATTGGGTTCGATCGGCAAACCCGCCCCCAGGATGTGATAACGCCTGACGTGAAGTGTTCCTCCTTGCAGCCGAGGGCGCCTTCAAGAAGCTGAAGCCAGAGCCGGGTCAGGGGCTGGGCGCGGGGGGCGCGGAAGGGGCGCTGGCGGGGCACGCGCCGCACGTGAGTCACGGCGCGCACGCGCACACACCCACCACGGCTTCCTGCCCCACGCCGGCCCGGAGGAGGCATAGGACCACCTTCACGCAGGTATTACTATTAGTATTGTGATGGTTTTATTTAATAATTAAATAAAACGATGTTATTTTTTATATTTTAACTATTTCTTTTTTTTAACAATTTTTTTTAAGTAAAAAAAATACTCGTACATAAATAACAGTGACAATTTTTTTTCGGAAAATTTCCCAATTTGTTCTTTGTTATGTTTGTTGCGTTTTGTTGTTTTTGTTTTGTTTGTTGTTTTTTATTTGTTTTTTTTGTTTGTTGTTTCTTGTTTGTTTCTTGTTTGTTTGTTGTTTGTTTCGAGAAACAAATTTGTCACTATTATGCATATACTCGTATATATTTTTTATAAATAATAAAGAAATATGTAATACCAAAAATCAATCGCGTTTTTAAACATACTCGTATTATAATGGAGGTTTACCTTATCAAAACCAAAACCATCAAAAATCAATTGTTAAATAGCATTTGCTAAAATACTACTGCACAAAAAAAACTTTTGGTGAGAGATTATTTTGTGCAATCCCCAGTGTAAGCAAAAATAATAACCCATTGAACCGGGTGGTGTGAAGAAGACAGAACCCTTGACTCCTAATCCAGGGGACTTAGGTTCGACCTAGGACACGCAACGTTTCTTTCTTTAAAATAATAAACTATTTTCTGCTGTTATTAGAGAAAATATTAATAAACATTAATAATAAATATTCAATGTTAGTCTTAAAAATATGTCGTAAGATTAAATTCGTGTTCAGGGTTGAATTGCAATTTTGCCTGTATCAAGAGCCTATAGTTTGAAATTCGAAAGCCAACCATTTTTCCTCTTAACTAAAACCAGGAAATAGATAGAAATAGCAACTTCCGACTTATAGCATAACATTTTATTGTACGAGTCTATTACTGTTTTATTTATAATAAAATTTGCATATATATAATTTGCTATTTTTTAAAAATGTTTTTCTTACTTTAAGGTTGTGTTTAAATTCAATGAATTACTTTTGGCTATTAAATAAATCATTATTGGAAAAATTATATCAAATAAGACATGTAATCAGTGGCGGTACTCCCAGAGAAGCCCAGAAGCCCGGCTTTCGTAAAAAAAAATTGAATCAAAACCCCCAAAAGCTAAGTAATCATGTCCCCGCATAAACCAACAATCCACCAAATCACCTTCAAACAATGTTCCCATCAAACGTAAGAGGAATAGCCACAAGAGCTGAACCTCTGTAAGCCAGATGAGGTTTTGATTCAAAATTTCTTACGCAAGCCGGGCTTTTGGGCTTCTATGGGAGTACCGCCACTGCATGTAATTGTTTGCTATTAAATGTTTTGTTGAAATTCTGGCGTTCACGTATAATAAGGATTATGTATACCCTGAATGCACCGGGGTAGAGATGCAAGGAGATGAAAGATGTGTTTAAATTCAGAGATGTCGAATTCTAATATTATATGTATTATGATTTGTAAAATGTAAGGATTATCTATTTATCTTAAATTTTCAGGAGCAATTAGCAGAATTAGAAGCAGCATTCGCAAAATCCCATTATCCTGACATATACTGTAGAGAAGAACTAGCAAGAACAACTAAATTAAATGAAGCCAGAATACAGGTAAGACAACCACTTTTTTATTTTTCATGCTTCCTCATCACACATTAATATTTATAACAAAAACTTTGTAAACATTACACTATACGAAATATATTTAGAATACAGCGTTTTCATCCAAACCATTTTACAAAGGTAACTTTTAATTCAATTTACAAGAGGCGCGCTCTCCTAACTATGTACAAACTGCTTTTAACCATTTATAAAATCATGGCTTTAAAAAAATGTTTTCACATAAGACCTGTTATTGATTGTAGATAAAAAGAAGACATAACAAATAAATTGATAATTAAGATAACAGGTAGATAAAAAATTTAAATAAATATTACTACACTTCGTATTTTTACATCACTTTTTATAGACATGTTTCGGTTGTGAACCTTGGTTTGGTCACAACCGAAACATGACTGTAAAAAGTGTTGTAAAAATGCCAAGTGTAGTTATATTTATTCAAATATGAATCCACAACATAAAGTGAAGGCGAATTTAAAAGATAAAAAATTAATAGAAAAAATAGTTATGTATAATATCTTTAGTGCATTAATTGTATCAATGATAAATTCTTGGTTAAAATAACTACTTTTAAAGCTCCATTCACTTTGTTACCCGCACCAACTCTTCTTTATAAGGGGAGTGCTCTAAATTAAAGACTGGTATACAAATACAAAGGTGTTAAGTGGTTAAAACAGAAAACAAAGAAAAAGAGGAAAAAAACTGTTTATTGTGGATTGCATATTTAGGGTGAAGTTTAAACTACACTAAATCACATTTCATCTTTCCACAGTTTTTGACCTTTGTGTTGTAATACCAATTGGGATCAAAAACACATTTTTGACTTTTTTGTACTTTGTAATTGGCTTTTCTATGACTTTGGCTTCAATTATCTAACAAAACAAAAAAGTAATAGAGCGAATTAAACCTTTCGTTTTCTAATAATTTTAATATATTTCACGGGAATGACATGTTTTGCCATACTAATGCCTTATCAAATGTCAAGGAAATTTTATTATGCCTTAGTAAGGCGAAAAATGTCATTCCTATATAATAAAACAAATATTCTAGAAACAGACGATTTCATTATAATTAATTATTTAATATGGAGTCATCATTGTTCAAGAAACAAAAAATAAATAAATAAATTGTTTGATTCATAACATACAGAACCTTAGAATTGCATTGTTAAAGAGGTACTTCATATATTATAATATATTATACATAAAACTTATTATACTATTATTTTATGTGGCTGTATAAATTTATTTGTATTTAAAATTTCCGAGATATTGTTTTCATATTGAAACACGAAAATTGATGAAATTACATTAACATTATTTTTGTATTGCAATCAAAAATATTAATCGATGTTTTTATTTTCATTCCAAAGGGTTGCCAAAATAGATTGAAGAAAGAATTATTGTTTATTTATATTGAAAAATTTAACGGGTCATTAAAATAGTTTGGAAACATGGAAAGATTAAATAAAGAAAGTAGGTATGTTGAATATTTGTTAAAAATGTAAACGGAACTAGATATAGATAAAGACCGAGAAAACGTGTTACGTCAAATATTAAAAGACGGCCACGTGAGTGGTCGGAGAAATCGACGTGCGTGTATGACACGATGTATGTATGAATGTCGAGGAAGTGAGAGAAGTATCTCAGGAAAGAAAAGTCTGGCATTCCATTATTTCGGAGACGGCGTGATGGTTAGTTCGTTTTAGTTATGTACAACTATTCAACCATAACTGATAATCTAGTTTTTAGATCAGCAAAATCGTCGGCCCCCTTTGATCAGACCAAAATATATGCCAACAACCCTTGAATGAATACCCAAAGCACGTCTAAATCAATTTGTAATTCAAAACGAAACTCTCATCTTGTTGCAAAATGAAAGGCGGTACTCGCCCCCCCCCCCCTTGCCTGCGCGGGATCGTGTGGAAAGCGGGTGCCACCTAACCTGAAAATGCAACTCCACAGATGCTTTCGCCATTTTGAGAATGTATATTTCAAAACAATGCTCCCTTGCTATTTAAAAGCATTATAAATACGATTGAAAATGTCTGTTTTCTAGAAGTTTTATTATATTTTACGAGAATGAGAATATTTTTTTATTGGTTTCATTATTACAATATACTCGTATACCTACATCATAGTTATTTTTACACATCTATCACCACTTAATATTTACTGCAAGGGTTTATATGACGATGCCTATCTGTCAAAACTGTGGTAAAAAAATACAAATTGGAGTTAGTCAAATTAAAATGCGTGACAAAATATTTATGTTTTTATAATAAGATCATGGAATAAAGATAAACTTGCGGTGATAAGCTTAAAAATGTGTTATAAAAAATCGTACAGTTCAACTCACTAATTACACAAGAGAAATGTCAATATGGAATTTTCTTGTTTTACATATTAAATGTTTTTGAAATATATTGTAATATATTTTTTTAAATGATTGATTCCACACTCAATTTTATAAGATTTTTTATATACAATCTTCGGAATGTTTTGCCTTATGATATTCTTCGTATTATTCGCTAGTTTCTGTCTAAGAGTTTGATTTGCAGCAAAATGTAACATTTTACCGATTCTTAAGATGCTATTAAGTCTTAATTTTCAAAAATTGTTTGTTTGAGTTAGTAATATCGGTCGATTCAATTTCTCGCCTTCTGTCGTTGTAAAAAACCATTTAATTAATTTAATTTTAGATAAACTTAAGCTGTTAACGCTATGGAATTCTACAATGGCGTGTTTTTTATTTGAATTTATTTTTCTCATACATTTTATAATCTCAAAAGTTTAAAAAATATTGTTTTGATACATTATAAAAGCGTAATTCATTAAAAAATATGTAATGGTAATGTGCATTATTTATAAAAGGCTCTACCAACAGTTCAAGTCGATTTAATTAATACACTGTATTAGAATATATGTATTGGTAATAGACTTAAATTTTTCTATATGCATTTGACTTAAAAATTTTCGACTATGTACGAACGTGTTGATAGTTGGGTAGGTTGAGTTTCCGATAAAATGGTAGTTGTTTTGGTAACTATATTAATACACCTCTGCAATTCCTTTTTAATGGCAAGATGTAGAGCACATTTCTATATTTGTCTCATTCACTACATCAATTTGCTTAGTTTATTATTACTTAAACAATGATGTAAAACTTCAAATAAAATATGTATTTGAATTAGTTTAGAAAGACATTTTGGAGTATTTTCACAACACTTTTAACTTGTTACAGTAGTTTAAGAAATTGTAAGATTTGATTAAGTGCACTTGTTGACATGTGTTTGTACTTTTGTGTTTATTTAATTTATGTTACACGCATCTACCGTTTTTTTACTAAGAATATATAGTTTATTCATGGAATAACACATGAAGATAAAAATTCACAGAACGCTTTTATTCTACCGCATTTGATGGTACACCTAAAAGTATTTCATCCGCTTTCCTATCGTTTTAGTGACGGGCGCAAAGCGTCACGGAAAATGGAGTGCCAACATATTCGCGGGGATACGGGCACAGTTCGGCTACAGAGGGCTTATAAATGGTTAGGATGAGTCAGTCGGCAGCTGCGGGGGGCAAATGAGCTCCTAATTCAATCAGGGCCCGGCCCTGTATACCAAATCTCGTTACTGCTCGCGCATCATCGATATTGTTCCCGCCGGGCGGGAGGCGAAAGCGAGCAGGCGCGGGCGTGGGGCCGGCTCTGGGTTGTATCCTGATGCATTTTGGTGCATCTGTAACAAAGAATATTTGTAATTTTTTTGGTGACTGATAAATCAATACCCAAGAGTTCTAGATAAAAAACTCAACTAGTTACTTAAACAAAATAATGCCAAGATATATCAATAGTTTGTTGTTAATACGAATTAAAAAGTCTGTTTTCTATAGGGTGTTTATTTGAGAGGTTTGGTTTTTAAACTACCAACATTGTTTGTTTTTAAATAGTCTCGCCACTTTGCCACCAATTTTATGTTTTATCCTTCGGGTGAGGATTTTTCAGATGGAATAACTTCCAACACGATAAAATTTTTGAGTAGAGAACTTTATTTAAGACGATTTTACAAGCAAAAAATTACAAATGTATAAAGAAGTGTTACAAGTAAGGAGTTGCAATTGTATCTAGACTTGTTACTATTAAGGAGTCGCAATTGTATCTGATTTAATCCATCATCATCATCATTGGTCTGTGTTGCCGGGAGAGTCAGCCCGAGGGCTATTGCTCCCTCACCTGTTGGAGTTGTCATTGATGGGATTTGAGGGTGTTATATGTAAGTGGAGTGGGGTATGATGCGGTTCAGCTTAAATAGTGTGCATTTCTTTGTTCGATGACACATGTACCTGTGAGAACAGATCAATAAAAACATTATCGCGTTCGAGCCCTTATGTTTACAAAAATATTAATAATATAAACAAACCTTTAATCAGTCGGACGAAGACGTGGGAACAGATCAATTAATGCATCTCTGAATCCCCAAATGTTTACTTAATATAATATAAACAAATCTTGATTCAAAATATAGACGTAGGAAAGTGATTCTTGGGAACGGGTGGTTAGGTACATTACAATTGTTTTGTCAGACTATCAATTAGACATTTAAAAGTTGATTTGTAGTTAGTACGTTTTGCCATTTTACCATGAATAGATTGACGTCAGAATAGCGCTTGCAAATTGTGCAAATTTATATTGAAAATCGTGGTTCGGTTCGCTAAAGCGAAAAAAAGCGCTACAGAACCGTGATTACTAACTTCTTCGTACCTCAGTTGAATAGCATTGTGACAGATCTGTGGTTTTAACAAGATGGCGCAATATGCCACACGGCGGGTGCCATAATCAATTTATTGCGGGAAATATTTGGTGAGCGCATAATTTCACGTAATGGTCTCCGCGATCGTGGGATCTCACACCATTAGATTACTTTCTTTAGGGATATGTGAAGTCACTAGTCTATGCTGATAAACCAGAGACGTTGGACCATTTGGAAGTCAACATTCGCCGTGTTATTGCCGATATACGGCCCCAGTTGCTCGATAAAGTTGTCGAAAATGGGACTTGACGATTGCGCTTCATTCGAGCTATCCGTGGCGCTCGTATGCCCAAAATTATATTTAAACAATAATGGCATAAAATTATCTATTAAATAAAATCAATATCATAGACATTTACATTATTTTAATGTAACTTTTTTTTTTTTTTTTGTATACCTCTAAAAAAAACATCCTTTATAAGTTTCATTTTATTTGATGGAAATCACAAGTTTTGCCATACCAGAACATTATCAAATCATATTTGATAATGCCTTCATCATCATCATCATCATCAGCCTATATCTGTCCACACCTGAACGTAGGCCTCCTCCATCTGCTTCTATGTCTGTCTATCCTGGGCAACACGCATCCATGTCGTACCGGCGGGCTATTTAATGTCGTTCCTCCATCGATGTTGAGGATGTCCTGGGTTTTTAGGACTTTAGCAAAGGAGGGGTTTCGTCCATCTCTCGTCAGAGCTGCGAGCGACATAGCATACCCAGCGCCATTTTAACGCTGCCACTCTTCCGATAATGATAATGCCTTAGCAAAGTGAAACATGTCATTTCCATAAAAATATAAAAAAAATTCTACAAAACAGATATTCTCTTTAATATTAATTATTTAATATGAAGTTTCATATCATTGTTTAAAAAACAGCAAAAGGATGTGTTTCTCTTTTTTGCATTATAAATTATTGCTTCAAAAAACTCTTAAAATAGTATGACACAAGGATACGAGTATATCCCTTACTTATAGAGATTCTGTGATGTAAAAAATAGATATAAGGTACGACAAAAGATTTCAAATTAGTGCCAATGTAAAATATATATTGTGTTATAAATATAGTAATTTCATATGTAATAGCTGAAATATTTTTTACGGAAACATTTATGCTCTATTGCAAAATTATATCTTAATGAGTATAATGCATTGCCATTATTCCATCGATCTGTGTTTAATTTTAGCCATGTTCAGTATTGATAGAGGAATGTTTGAACCGAAACATTATTTAGGATTATACTTTTTTGTTGTTTTATTCTATCATATTTAAATCTTATCAATATATTATACTTGAATATATATATATTCTATATTCTATATATATTCTATATATTCAGATCAATTACAATGTTAAACCTAAAAATTAACATAGATTTACTTATTATTATATAAACGGTTTAGTAAAAGAAAAATACAATTTGATTTTTTAGTAATACAAATAACAATAACAAGTTAAAACATATTATTATTGTTGCTGGAACTATGATGTTTAGCTTTATATTAAGTAAAAAAATTAAATCAAATTTTTTCGATTACCACTAATAAATACCATTTTTAATAATAATTAAGGTATACTAATGATCAAACTTATACAAATTCTATTTCAATTATATAAATAAAAAAACTGTTAAATTAAATAACTTTGTTTTATGTATCACAATTTTTTTTATTTTACGCGACAGCTCTTTCGTCAACCTATGTTGACATCATCAGGTGTTACAATAATAATTATTATTACAATAATTATTATTGTAACACCTGATGATGTCTACATAGGTTGACGAAACAGCTGTCGAGTAAAATAAAATAAATTGTGATACAAAAAAAAAATTAAGGATTAATTGTATCTCAATAGAGACGAAGATGGCAATTATTTGGAATTATTAAAGATTAAGATTTTATTATTATTAAGATGTAAATTTTTGGAATTATTATTATGTATATTATTTATTCCAAATAATTTTCATCTTCGTCTCAATTGAGATACAATTAATCCTTAAAAAAATGATTTACCCGCAATGGGTAAAAGTATTTGTATACAAAAAAAGAAATTCTACAAAGTAATTTAATTTAACAGTTTAAAATGTTAAGGTATCATAGTGTTTCGGCCAAAACAATGGACTATTTAAATAAATTAATTAAATTTTTTAGTTGTATCTCAATAGAGACGAAGACGTAAACTGGAAACTGAACATGGATGATCAAGGTGTTTACAGGACTGTCATTGGTTGGGTTAAGCGCACGCTTTATGTAATCACAACATTCCCCATTCCACCTTTGGTATTATGATCATGCATGACAAATTTTTGGAAGATGTATATATACTTCAAAATCCATATCTATCTTCACGTGTCAGTTTCAGTCAGCCATCTATGTAGATTTGGTTGCACTTGTGAATTTTTCAAGATTAACCTATACAACCGACCCACTAACGCCATCTATGGAGAATGATTTTCGGCATTTAGCAAACTACCTTATTAACACAATGCGAATGCTGTCGCCTAACATATTGTTAGAAGCCGCTAGGAGTATTATTCCATTCTATATGCCAAAGATTTTGACCTCAAAGATTTTGCCAAAGATTTTGCAAGTTAATTAAAATTTATTTCTTCCTAGTTACAAACCTGAGGATTGTTACTCAGTTTACATACGTACATTAGAACCTTACAATTTAAAACATTAAAGTACCTACTTCACAATAGTATCGGACTATTTTCATTGGAAAAGCCTTTAGAAAGAAAGCTCCCCTCGCCAGAGAGATGTCCGCTTTAAAAGAAAGCAAAAAAGAGAAATCATTAACTGAAGTAATTGTTCCGCTCCTAAGAGAGGCGGATATTGAACAAAATCGAACGTGTAATTCAATTTAAATGTCAGGAAAACCGGCTCACCCGTCCCTATTCCTGGATTTAGAGGACGATAAAATCCCAGATATAAAATGTCGTTTTATTTCCTATTTCGTTTCTCAAAGTCGGTTATATGAATGCTACATATCTACAATCGTACACGCTTATCTGACAAATAGATGTGTGTTTTGTATTTGATTCAAATATTATTTTAAAAATAAACACTAAATACATTCAATTTAATTTGAACTTTTTTAGTTTGTTAATTCTCGTCATCATCAGAGCATTTCTGTTAACTGTAATAAAAAAACATTGCTTCAATATGTATCCCCTTCTTAATTAAAAGTACCTAAAAGCAGTTATCAATTTTCAATTATCCGAGTATTACAAATTCTCCTTCTTCGCTATTTTCAATCCAAGGTATTGGTTTGCATCATATTATATTAACATATTTGGTGGTTCTTAGGATATTACTTGGGCCTTTAATGTGGTAGTTTCCAGTTGCTTTCCACATTTATATATACTACAGGTTATTTGAACCCAATTACTGTAAACAAAATTTTGATGACAAGCGATAGTCTATCGCCATTTTTTTTGCTACGTGAATTCTGACTTCTTCACCAGAAGACAGTGTGACGATTAGACTGCCATCGCCGGGAATCAAACCCGGGATCTTCAGTGTGGCAGTTCATCTTGTGAAGGCATTTTAAAACGTTTTTGGTAACGCCTAAGCAAGGCGAAACATATCATTCCCATAAAATATAATAAATCTACTAGAACATAGACGGTTTCATTTGTATTAATTATTAAATGTTTATTATTTCAATTATCTTATTTGGTTTTAAGGCATTATCAAACGTAAATTATAATGCCTTAGCAAGGCGAAACAAGTCATTCCCATAATTCATAACTAATCTTTTATACTATAACACGGGTGTTTTCATTTGAATTAATTATTCAAAGTTAATTGTTCCAATTATCCAATTAAATAAAAATGTCTTATTTTTCTAGACGCAATTAAAACGATCTCTAAAGCGTATATTCATGTAGAATAAATTGGCTTGCAGAAGATTTGAACTTTCGAACCTTACTTTAGTCGGTACCTATGTAAATTCAAACATCCCCTTTTCATTTTCTACGCTAGTTCGGGGGAAAGAAAACTTTCAATTAACGCTGTGTACAACAAGGGGCAGGCGGTGGGGGTGGTGAGGGCGGGGCTGGGCCTCCCGACCCCTCCCTCAAATCCCATCAAATGGATCCGTAACGAAGTTAGCGCTCATCCCATTTTTCTCCCCTCCCCCTCCTTAAGGCAACATAACCCTCGCGGAGCACAGCATCTAAGAATGGTGTCCATGCGTTTACAACAATAAAAATATTTTTTCATTCTTTCTCTAATATTCCTTGAGTAAAAAAATTAAGATCATCACGAACTCTTAAACTTGTATCAAATTCCTTAACCATTTTTCAGTTTCAAACATTCCACTCACTAATTAACTAATTAACCATTTTCCCGGAGTATCCTCTACATTTAATCAACGTAAAACGCATGATCGTCGATTTTCCCGACTTCGAATGTGACCACCCTTTAGTAATTAATTTATTTGGTCATGTCATGTTTTCCTTGGCATCCTAGGCCCCTCTTTCCATTCACACTGTTTATATACAATTTTTAACCATTATTCTCTCATTCATTCATTTCATATGCCCAATCCATCTATGAAAAAAAACGGATCACTTCTATGGTTTGGAACCTTCCACTTAAGTATCACAGATACATGTTGCAAAGATTATAAGATAGTATGTTTTTCAGGTTTTTAATCGACGAATTTTAAACTTTACGTCAGCCGAATAGTTTAAATTAATTGGCTGCATGTCTTAACTAAATTTTCTTTTATAAATAAATATATGAAATACCCTTTGTATTTAAATCGGGCAATTTTAACTTTCTAACATTCCATTTTTAAAATACAAAATGTTTCTAACCACAAAGTGAGTGGGGTTATATTTTTTTCATTGTCTACACTTTCTAAATTTTACATTTATCATTTTATAAAGTAGGAAATATTTTAAACAATATTTTCCCATTAAAATTTAAACTAATCGTCCAAATAACAAGTAATTAATATTGCACTGACTAAGAAAAAAATGCATTCATATAACATGATAATTAGTTTTCTTTATTTAACATTTTTAATATCATAAAATTAAAAATAAATAAATAAAACACCTTAATACGAATGCAAATCAACAAAGACTTAGTATATTTGTAGTAATATTTGTCTTGTAAGAATATTCACGTCAACTACAATAAAATAACTAAACTTCATAGAAATAACTTTAAGAATTGATTTGTATGCAAATAAACAAAACATATTATATAAAACAACTCGCCTATTCTGAATGGCTTTAACTCCAGCCAACTTTGTTTATATTTATGATACTGCAATATTGGAAAAAATCAGAGAGTTGATTTAAAATGACAACAGACTAGCTACCTATCATATACCATGAAAATCAATAGTTATAATGTTGTATACAGTTATTGGATTTAAATAACCTGCTTTTTACAAAAACATGTGGAAAGCAGCAAGAAACTCCTGTGTTAAAATGTCTAAGTGGCATCCCAAGAACCAACTAATATGGTAGACTTGCTGCAAACCATCCATTAAATTGAAACTTAAAAATTGCTTAAACTATGTATGCACATAAGAAGTCATACTTCTTTGGCAACAAAAAAAACACTTCAAAAGCTTTTAAACACAAGTTGTTGGAAACACGAATTGATTATTTATCATTGACTTCATCGTGTAACGTAAAAAAACTGGGATTTGTATTACTAATATTCGAATTATTTTACAAATATATTTGGTACATGTTCTTACTTCTTTTTAAAAACTTGTTTTAATAATATTGCGCAACATATTCGAAATTGGCCCACTAAAATGTGACAGTTCATTTGTACAATTACAGTTTTTACGACAAATTTCATTCGTATCTCGATTCACGACATGTTTTTGCAATTTTCCGGCCTTTATTTGTCATTGATGGCTAACTTCGTCATGTCGCACTTCTGTGACAAGGTGCTCTCTCAGTTTTACACTTTTTTAAACGCGCCAAAAGAAGTTTAACTTTAATTTTTTGGAATCTAAAACAATAAAAAGGGTAGATTCATAGAACATTTTTTTAAATAATCTGTATTCAATTATTCATAGACAATATATTTCAAATTTGAGTTTTGTACTTGGGCTCACTCACCGTGTCATGGAGAAGTCTACAAAAAGAAATTGAATTTAAAGTGAGCGCAGTATCTCTGTCAGAATCCCGCAGAGATGTGATCTGACGTCACCTCAGTCCTGAGGCATCCGTCTCCCTGCTGAGGTATTCCGCCCCTCTCCCAACGTCCCGCGAGGAGGGCGACCCGCCCCCGGACACAACGCTCCCTTGTTTTTCGCCCCTACATAATGTAAAGAGCGCGTATGTCAGATAACCCCAAGATAAAAGGCATTCTCACACACACTCAAATGTTTTTTCTGGATTCAAGGTTTCTGGTGAACGCTGCATAAAATCTCATAAAAACTTATATTATATACTTGAAATACATACGTTTGAAGTAGATTCATTGAAACATTCCAAATATTGTATATTATCTAATAAATATAGTTTTATTTAAAAAATGGTGACAAAATGCTTTTCGAGAAGCAATTTGCTCTAAATGTTATATAAATTCCTCGTAAGTTTTTTTTTCTCTCTGTTTCTCGAAGGAGTAGGCAGAGAGAACCGCCGCACTGTTTTTCCTGACATACTTCTCGCGATTCCTCAACATTCATTATTATTATTATTATTATTTTGTATCGCTCTTTACACCATGACAGCGTGAGCCAAATCGATGTAAAGGTACTATTATAGCTATCATAGTGATTCTTGTGACATGTGAAAGGTAGCTAATCTATTGCCATTTTATTGTCACGTGAATTCTACACCAGACCAAAGACAGTGTGACAATCACACTGTCCTCGCCGGGAATCGAACCCGGAACCTTCGGGGTGGCAGTCAATCGATTTACCACTCGGCCACGATGGTCGTCATACATCATTGTGTCTATAAAATTTGTAGAGACTATATAAAATTTTATAAAAAAAATAATTAATAATTTGTTAGTACTTATAACAAAGACCCCAGGTTAATTTTTAAATTTTAATTTTGTATCGAATTTAAAATGCGTTTTTTATTAGTCTTTCTTTGTTTAGTTTTTATTATATTTTTACACCTGAAGATGGAGGTATCATCCGAAACATGTCGTGTTTTTTAATATTATTTTAAATAAATAGTGGATTAAACAAAGTTATTTTTAATTTCCTAAGTATATTACTATGGAATTCCACAGTGTTAATGTCTTAGCGTTCAATAAGTTGAAAATACATAGTTTAAAGATATCAATATAAAATATGCGGTAGATTCAATCTCCACCAAAGTTTATGTCATTCTTAATTTTTTTTATTAATCGTGCTGTTTTTTGTCCAGGTTTGGTTCCAAAATCGTCGGGCAAAATATAGGAAACAGGAAAAACAGCTGCAGAAAGCCCTCGCGCCCTCCGTCCTGCCGTCCTGCAACGGGATGATGAGGAACATCCAGGGATATCGCGGCTATCAGCCCTACCCCCACCCCGCGCCCATCAACCGCTACCCTCAGGTGAGATACCCTTCTTAATTTATTCTATTACACAAATTAAACTTAACAATTTTAAAACATTTAGACCACTCATTTGGATATTAATTGTAACAGCGCAAAGAGGTTCCCAACTTATAATATAACTAAAGTGGCGCTCTTTCAGGGTAGTGAATGTTTTTATAAACCATTAGGACTAACAATGTCAACAGCTAAGGTAATAGAAATCAACGTTTGAATTGTTATTGTCATTTCTACTAGCCAATCTATCCAATGCAGGTTGATGCACCCATCAGATAGTAATTATTAGGAATAAATTATACTTGTTTTTTACTAGAGATTGTTTTTAGGAGTTAATTGAAATTTTATGTATTCAATTTCACTATCCACAATCACTAGTGATTTTGTCAAATGTAGGCAATTTAATTTACATTTATAATATTTTTCATGTTATAAAAGCATATTTCAAAAAGCATGAATTACATTATAAAAGAACATTATATGTAAAACTATTTTTAATTGTTCTTTTATTTTATAACATTGTACGTTGTATTTTAAATAATTTGTTTTTGATTTATTATGTAGACGTTGAACGATAGAAGTGTGCGCGGGAGATGCCTATTGGTGGCGATAAGCTTTCGCAACTCATTACACCGCGTCTCTCGCGAGGTCTAAAAGAGAAGGATGGAGTGCCGCATCGATTAAAGTGTGGCTGTCCATTCTTTCTGCCTACCCTTTCGGGAAGACGACGTGATGGTTAGTTAGTTAGTTAGTTCTGAATTACATTGCCTCCCTAGAACGAGTTACGGCAGATGGGAGGCATGAAAACCATGCAATTGGTTAATAATCAATATTTTAGCTTAGTTTGTTTTATCAGTCATCTGTCGTCAATTGCTGAAAGTAGGCTTTTTCAAAAGAACGCCACTGTACTCGTCTATCCATCCACGTCCAGCAATCCTTACAATACCTTAAAAATAAAAGTAAATATGTAATTGATAATATGTAATACACAAAAAACTACTTATTAAAATAATAACTGATTTGAAAATGTTGTAATCAAATTAATAACATCGAATGCCCTCGAAATTCGAAGTCACATTTTTTTGGCAAACCTCGTATGTGTTTATATGTTTAAAGTGGTTCTCTGAGCCTAATTATCCTTTTAAATACGTAAAATTTACGTGTTTAAATTTTAAATTGTATATTTGTTATTCGGGTGAATTACTGATTTAACACCGATTTTAATTAGTCCGCAAAACACAAATTTAAAACGTATATTTAATTTTTATGAAGCCTCGCGCCCCACTCCGTTGCATCTAATTAGGAATTATGCAAACGGCCGCAGCACGGCGAGCTTGTTACCAAAAACACATTTTCATCATTCAATTAGTAATTTCATTGCATTTGCTCTGCAAACTAAATAGTTTTATTTCGCCATACTCGTCAACCGTGATTAATACTCGTTCAGTGAGAACTCAATCATTACCGAATACCGAATTGATCCAATCGACGCCACAAACACGCAGAGTTTTCGCAGATAAAATCACTCGTAAGTGTGATGTTTTACGTAGTATTTTTAAACAAATTATTGAATGTCAAAAAATCTAGAAATTACTATTTACATTCACTGGTAGATGTTGATATGTCACGTTTTTAATGATTTTTTGTTCAAATTTCTTCTTTGTGTGTTTCCGCCTTTTTGATTTTTATTTTATGTTTTTACTTTTATACCGTATGTGTTGTATTAAAAATGTTATACATTAGTAGTATAAAAAAATTATACATTAATAAATTAACTAACTAACTAACCATCACGCCGTCTCCCTGAAGGAGTAGGCAGAAAAAATAATGGACTGACACACTTTTCTTTCCTAACATATTTCTCTCGCTTCGTTAACATTCGTACATCATGTCATGCACGCGCGTCGATTTCTCTGACTCCTCACATGGCTGACATTCAATATTTTGATAGTGCCACATTTTCCTCGGTCTTCCTCTATTTCTGGTTCCATTTACATCGTTAACATGTAATTTTTTTACCATTCTTTCTTCATTAATAAATTAAATAATGTTTATTTTAAGATATCAAGAAGCTTTTCAACGATTTAAATTTAAAAACTTTCACTAAATTTACAGTATATAAAAATATTACGATAATAAGACAATCACAAATGGTTATACTGAAATCTTTTATGGAAATTCATTTTGAATAATAATTAAATAAAACGACGTTTTTTTTAAGTTCTACTACCACTTTTAGATTTTATTTCAACACCGACTAATTTCGCCAGGCTTACTGGCATCGACATACTGGTACGTGAAAAGACCACAGTCGATTGTCATTGAAACAGATAAAGAAATCCTTGACATATATTTTCGTTTGTTATATTAAGAACGATTACATCACACGTGCTAATAAACAGTCTGATTCTTCCAGATGGGTGCATCCTCCTACCCAGGAATGTCGCAGCCATTCTCCATGAGCCACAGTGCAGCCAACATGAGCGCCGTGGCCGGCATGAGGCAGGACGCTATGGGTAAGACACACTTATATTTCTAATCCTCACCTATCCTTAAATTTCAAAGTACCCCCCTATCCTAGTAATGTAAGAGAGAGGAATAGATTATTTAAGCTATATAAAATGTACAAATAAACCAAAAAAAAAATTAAAAATAGCTTTATTATAAAATATTATAAAATAGCTTTATTAGTAAAATATGAATAGCTTGACATTAGTATATGAAGGAAAAATATTATGTAGACATTTGAACACTAAGAAAAATAACCAAAAAGACAATACATGATAGAATACCCAACGAATAATAAGAAAGGAGTGTAAGTCAAATCAAAATGTCATTAAATTTTTAAAAAAGAGTCATTAAGATAGTTTTGACATATAAAACGAATAGTTGAATGCTCAAAAAGTTGTATGAAATCAATAAGATTGGAAAAGAAGTCGAGGCGGCCATATAGGAAGTCAAAAATACGTCACAATATGTTTAAATATAGACGAATCTCAAACAGTATGTACATATAGTTTTCCATATTTTTGGCAAACCCTTGAAAAAACGGCATATTTGTTATATATACAGGAATTTCACAGTTGAAATTTTCGTTTCTTTCGTTCTTAAATATATCAATCAATTATTAAAAAATTCACAAATTGTAACTACAGTCAAAATAAAAATTTACAATATGATAAAAATACCTAACACACTCGTCGATATGTCGACCTTACCCAGTTTAGTGACAATGTAGCATCCATATTTATAATGTTATATAATAAATCATATTTCAAATTGTTTTAGTATTTTATAGTCTATGTTCATACATTATTGCGAGTGTTCTTACTCTTAGGTTTGAGTATTTTCTAGTCTATAGCCACACATTATATGAAGCTGTAGGTATTTTTATTCCATGAAAGTACGTAATAGAAATAATAAAACCACCACGCTTCCTTAAAAACAGAGATTACCTAATAACTTTAGTTTTGATTCCCGATAAGATTAATGTAACTTCAATTAATAAGCATATATCCGGTTTATAATGACACATTTCTTGACAATGTTGTAAGTATATTGTATTTAATTAGCTGTAGGCATACGTGATTGAAATTTCAAGGTATATAATATATTATTTTATATACAAATTATATCATCAATCGTCTAGTAAGGACTGAAGTGGGTTGAAACCCAAAATAACTAGGTATATTAGAGGCCGACTATCTGCGAACTCCAAACTATCAAATCCCGGGCCTCGGAGATTGTGACGGGCGCCGTTTCTTCGGATTGGACGCCTTCCCGTAAGATGCAATCTCTCTTCAGGAAATGGGATATTTGCCAAGACGCCAGCACACGTTGGCGCGGCAAATGTAGTGGAAATTTTCTTATTACACGGGGGTCGCTGGAGCGGGGAAGGCGCCCGAGGGGTGGAAGAAGGGGGAAAGAGGGCGCGCGCTTTCCCGGAAAAGTGAAAACGCCCGCGGCCCGAGGGACGCGCGCGAACTGTACCGAACACAATTTGAAAACGTTCCTTTTTCAAATCTGACGCATTGAGCGTATATTGCTACGAAAATACGATATTTTTAAAAGCAAGTGGACTTAATTAGTTTTCAATTTAGATAGACTTCGATAGCAGTATATACGTTAAAATAGATATAATTTAAAATAAAATGTTTTTTTACACAATTTATTATTAATATATACTTCTATTTCCATGGTTAAAATTAACACATTAAATTAGGAAGTATTTTCATACAATTCATAATTAAATTGTTAACACTAGGATTCTTCAACATTTTTAGCCGTTAAATTTACAACACTGTTATAATACTCGTATAATATTACAGTTTATTATTTTCAACTTTTTGAGAATGTCGCGACATCTGTTTTGCCAATAGGTATTGACATCATCAGGTGTTACAAACAACTGTTAGCTGTCAAGCTGGTGATACAAAAAATGTTGTTAACACTTGATGATGGTCGGTTTTACGAAACAGCTGTCACGAGATTCTAAAAAAAATTATAATAATATATATATATTTTTTTTTTTTTAAAAGACTAATATCAAGGATTTACATCAATGATATTAGAATTTATTTTACAATCTTCAATGTGAGCAGAAAATAGCTCATTATTATGAAGAAGGAATCCGGTCGTGTCCAGGCTTGAACCCATGTCCCCTGGATCAGGAGCCAAGCGTTCTATCCCCTAGACCACCACCGGATTCAAAATATGTATGTATATAAAAAATATTCACAATATTGCGATGCAGTGTTGTAAATTTAACAGTTAGCAAGTAATAATTACAAAAAGAATAGGATTTTAAATGAAATTAATGGACGTTATATCTCAATTAAAATTAAAATATTATTATAGGTCGTTTATAAGTAATGTAAATGCGTAAGAAAATAAGATGTTCTAAATTTTTTGTGGCGATACCACAACTTTTGCTCAATTTTAAAACAAATGTATTTATGACGACCTTCGTGGCCGAGTGGTAAGTGCATTGACTGCCACCCCGATGGTTCTGGGTTCGATTCCCGGCGAGGGCAGTGTGATTGTCACACTGTCTTTGGTCTGGTGTAGAATTCACGTGACAATAAAATGGCGATAGATTAGCTACCTATCACATGTCACGAAAATCACTGTAATATCCTTTACATCGATTTGGCTGTCATGATGTAAAGAGCGATTCAACAAAATGATAATAATTATTATAATAATAAATGCAATGTTAATTTATTAATTTGTTAACTGTTATTTTTTCGGTTTAGATTATATTTTTCTCAACGTGTTTAAAGACTCGTGTGTCATTTAGAGAACGATGTAAACTTTATAATTAAAGTATATATTGTTTTCACAATGATACCGTTAATCTTCAAAACAAGTAAAAAATATAATCTCAAAAGTGTTAGAAAAAAAGTGTTTTTTTAATTTATAATCATGGTATACTAGTATAGTGTTAGTGATATTGAGTATATAATACGAGTATAGTGATAGTGATATTGCCGCACAGAGGCGCTTCGAAATTCTCGTGTATTGAAAGCGATTCATCTTTTCAATCGGGTGGCAAATGAGATATTTAGATGCAATTATAGCGAATTCATGAATACCTTTACAATAAAAATAACAAGATAACTGTCATATTCACATGGTTCTATATATTTTATACTTCGCGTCAATTTGACTAACGTTGTAATGATGTAAAGATCTTTTCTACAAAGTAATAATGATATAAAATTATCAAAATATATAGAAATGATTAAAAATACGTAAATAAATTACTAAGATTCATTTTACAATTTCTTAAAGTAATTTAAGACATATCAATTAAACGTCTCCCCGCTTGGCAAGGACCGACTGTCAGTACCTACCGTAATATGCCTACAGCTGTATATAGGTATTCCTTACCCCTGCCCGAACCAAGTACCTCCGGCGGGTCTTAAGATTTGGAGAGAATAAGATGAGATGAGGAAATTCGGTCCTCTGGAGGCATTCCCCGTGAAATAGGCAATCTCCTGCCAGCCCTCGCCCTTAAATCTCGCCCATCTCGGACTCGGCGGTACCTACCCTGAATACCTAGCGACTTCTTACGTCTGTTTTTCGTTAAAAATGGCCTCGAAAATTGCACTCTGTTGTGAAATTTGTTAGCGATTCACGAAGGTGTTAATAATTTATTTTTTAAAAAGCTTTTTTGACGAAAAAACGTTTTAAGCCACGATTGAATTTTTTTTATAATTGCGAATTATATTAATAGAAAAGACTTCTGAAGACTCGTAAATAAAATTTCATTATTAAATAAAATGTAAATAAAACACCGTTTTATTATATACAACAGGTTGTTTGAACCGTATTGTTTGAATTACTGTATACAATTTGTTTTTGGCTATCATATTGATTCTCATAACATGTGATTGGTAACTAATCTTTTGCCATTTTATTGTCATGTGAATTCTACACCAGACCAAAGACAGTGTGATAATCAGACTGTCGTCGCCGGGAATCGAACCCGGGACCTTCGGGGTGGCAAAAAGGTTAATGTACTTTTCTGTGGGAGGTAAAGCTATTAAAATATGCTTAGACATATCCTCTGACAACCTGCTTGGTGGATCCTGCAAGTTTTGCACTCGGAGTGGACCCGGTGACTGCAAAATATGGTCTCCATAAGGCGAAAAATTATTATTCAAAACTAAAAAAAGACCCAGTGTGTGTTGATTTTTACCAGAAAAAGTTAAATATTTGGCTTTGGAATGGTTTGAGTGATTGGTATTGGAAACGTCAATAAAATGCACATTTTCAGACAACTGGTAAACCACGTGAAAACACGGGACCGAGATACTCGTACAATGCATGGTTATAATCACTTGTTTACATGGGTCCGGGATACAGTGCGTTAAAAGAAAATCGTTGTATTGTTGATATTTGGTTTTTTTGGTTATGAAATCGCGACCACTGATCTATCCTCTCTCTGAAATTCCCAATATAATACATGTAGAGTTGCTTAGTAGGCGTCGGCTAGCCGCACCTCGAATGTGCCAAGCGGCGATGCGCTCACATTGCCGCTATAGAGTACTTCATGCTTCCAGGGATGAGCCCGGAGGACGAGTGGTACAACAAGAGCCTCTCGGCCCTGCGCATGAACAGCTCGCACCACGCTAACCTCGCCGCGCCCATGCTGCAGTACCAGACATAATCGCTGCTGCCCGGTGGCGCCGAACACCCCTTGGACGACTACAGCCTGCCCTAGCCCAACATTCACCGATATGCATCACCATTACCCTTAACTACACATCTAAACATAACATTTTAATTAATTTTCTTCTATATTCGCCATAACTTTGTGTTGTGAATTCATTTTTCTTGAATCATTAAATTTCTACAACATTTTGAATGTATACAAATACATGTAGACGAACAACTGGATTTCACCCATTGCGGGCTATCAATTCAAGAATCAATTGTATCTCAATAGAGACGAAGATGCAAATTGGAAACAGAATATGGTTGATCAAGGTGTTTACAAAATTATAGCATATAGATTGGAGTGACATCTCCAGGCGGTTTCTAGCAATGCGGTAAATGGCGGTAGCATTTCACATTGCGTTAAAAAGATATTCTGCTTAATGCTTAAAATACAATCTTCATAGATGGCGTTAGTGTGTAGATTGAATATACTACCATGTAAAGGGTGGTGTTGGAGATTAACATATATACAACTTCCAAAAATTTGTCAAACATGGTGGTCATAAGAAAAATAAGGTGGAATAGGGAATGTTGTATTACATAAAGCGTGCGCTTAACCCAACCAATGACAGGTCATAAGTCCTGTAAACACCTTGATCAAATGAATTTAAGTTCAAGTCCAATAATCGATTTATCTCCTTTGTTGCATGATTAATACCTGGACTCCAATAATCTTTCAAATATTATTTTAGATTTATTCCATATATTTGTTATAACAAATGCATAAACGCTCGAAAACTTCATTTTATTTGTTTGAAAAACTAACAAATAACTGATGAAAGACTTTTGTGTCCGAAACATGTTTGTATTTAAAAAAAAATTTAATAAACATTTTTTAATTATACGAGTAATAAATTTTATAAACATTGTATTTTCACCACATTGTTCACAGATGTATTTTGGATAGTTCTAGTCCTTCATTGCTGTACAAATTTTAACACTAAGAATGTACTTAAATTGTATATCTTTATTTTCATCAAATAATATTTGCAATTTTATGATTTTCAGGCTTAAATTGCGTCATGCAAAATATGTTTGAATTTTCTATGCATTTCAAAAAACTATGAATTTTCAAACTATAGTACTTGCATGAAAATTTTCACGAAAATCATGATATTTTTACAATACTTCGTTTAACATGCATGTTTCGGCTGGTTCTAATCCTTCTTTGATGTAAATATTTTAACGATTGAATAGTTTTGAAGCGAAAATGTTATTAAATAAGGATTTTGAGACAGTTTTGAGTCACGATAATACTAAATATAACTCTGATTCCATTTACTATGTGTTACCATTATCACCACCACCATTACATTTGGTATATATTTTATAATTTTATACACTGAAGAAGGGTGAGAACCATTCGAAACCTGTATAACATCTCTTCAAAAACACGTTTCGAATATATCTACATTATTTATATTTGTATCTACATGTTGTGAAAATACAATGTTTTCTAATAAAATATTTATTTAAATGTGAATCCACATCTCAAAGCGAAGACGAATATTATAGACCGGGAGCTGGAGGGAGTGTAGTATGCAAAATATGAGGACCGCACTCTGTTCATAGTTTTGAACTCAGAAAAGCTTGCAGATTATGATTCTGAATGTTGCCAGGAGGTTTGTTGGTGCAATTTTTTTTTATACCCCATCCAAGATAGCAAGTAAATGGACTGAAAAAATGCTTTGGAACTATTTTAATGATGGTTTTAGTGACAATATCCAATTATTTCTAGTTAGCTAGTCAATTGAAATAGAAAAAAAGTTTCAAACAAAATACAAGAATTATTGATAAAAAAAAAATAATACGAAAAAGCAAATTTTATGGGGTATAAAAAAAATTGGACCAACAAACCTCCTGGCAACATTCAGAATCATAATCTGCAAGCTTTTCTGAGTTCAAAACTATGAACAGAGTGCGGTCCTCATATTTTTCATACTCAACTCCCTTTGGCGCCTGCACTATTAAATAAATATTATGTTGTTATTTTTACATTCTTTTGAAGTGTGATATTGTTTAATTTGTTGGCATTAACATTATCATAAAATATAAATATTTTAGCAACCACAAGCGGAACGTGCAGAAATATATATTTTAACAAATGTTTTATAGATAATCTGTGCTTGGTTGCAAAATACTGTATCCGTTACTTGTATACTTACTTTTCAGTCATGAACCTTCAAATATATATTATATTTAATAAAAAAAAAGATGTTTGCATTATGGCAACTTTCGCTAACCTCTGTCGTATTTATATATTCTGGGTTGTAAAATAACACCTTGTTTGTTATTCTCTGATGCTATATTTATTTCCAAGAGAGCTCGATTTCTAATTTCTGTGTATTTTAAACAACCGTTATTTTGTTGTACAATGTCAATCAAAAATCAGATTTTGAAAAATATTCCAATTGATGGTTTTTTTAACAGTAGTGTGATACTTCATCTTGATTATTAAATATTGATATTAATATATGATACATTTTCTAGGAGTTTTATATTGTTTTAGACATTTATCGCCTTACTTTCATGCAATCAAGATTTTGATTCAATAATGTCCTAGTAAAAGAAAATGTGTCAGTTACTTAAAATAAATAGCATTCGATTATGATCAAGTAAGGCGATACATATCACTTTATTTTTAAATATAATAAAACTTCTTTGAAATTCTCGTTTTCCTTAATATTTAAAACTTATAATTTTAGTACAAACTGTTGAATTAAATTTTTTTAATTATTTTAATGTTTATAAATTATATTATTTTTTATACACGTTCGATCCGCATATAAGATTTTAACCCCTAATATGCGGGAGTCTACATTATAGTCCAAAAATATCGGTTTCGAATTACCGCAGACTACATTTGCAGGTCATATATGAATGTGAATGTATTAAACATATTAACATGTTTACTTTACTTCCTTATTACTAAATTTTGCGTGATATTATGATGAACGGGGACTTATCTGTCTGAGCTCTAAATATAGCCCAACCGCAGATCGAGACCAGTTTTTATAACTGCAAATGAAGCAAGCCCCAAAATTTGGGTTAATAAATATAGCTATTTTTATACTTATTGTAAAATCAATGTGTGCCAACTACTCTGACTTTTAAATAATCACAAATAATTTTCATGCATGTGTTAAAAATTTATGATTTTTACAATTAACTTAAACATATATATCGTAGATACAATTGGAAAACCTATTCCCTATTGGCTATAAATATTACACATGATTTAAAAAAAAGCTGGTGATGTACAAGTGTTGAAATATAAAATATTGTTTTTTATTGTACTAATTAAAAAAATATTATTTTGAAGAGAAAATCCGTTCTAGTCACAATGTCCAATGGTAGGTTTACATGATATTTAAAGGAGAAATCGTTATGGACTTTTGTAAAATCACGATAATATAAGTATTCCATGAAATTCAGTGGCGCTACTGAGCTCGACTTGGAGAAACGTGTACATAGTTATACTAAAGAGTGAAATAAAATATATAACATAACATTATTGATGTAAGGATATAAGGTTGTATGAACTCATCTCATACGTAAGGGTTGCTCATAATATGGGCAATAATGAGTAATCTGTCACGGTCTAACGGTACACGACTATTGTTAATAATTAAATGTAATAATTGTATTTAAAATATTTACTGTATTCTCATTTGTTTAAAATCTAACTGTATAAACTCGGTGTATTGAGTTTCGTATTTCTTTCTAATGTTGAAAACGACTTCCAATAAGACTTCGCATAAATTTTAAAGTAAAAACATTGTGTTAAGTGTGAAAAAATACATATCAAATCGACCACGGATTTGTTAAAAATAGATGGACACAAACCAAATTATATGAATCTGTTTATTATGTGATTTCTTTTATTCAAATTAAAAGAATCCGATTAAAGGCAGAAACATACTATTAACACGCGACGTTTACTCCCACCATCGGCAACACGTCGATCTAACTCGTCTGGATCGGGTGGCGTGTGCGCGCATGGCGTCGCGTCGAGTGTTCATAGTGTGATTCTGTCCATAGAAAACAATACAATTTGATTCGACTCAACACGCATCACGTAGCATCGGATGGCGTGGCGTGTTAATAGTATGTTTCTGCCTTTAACGTTTGAATTTCTGAATGCACTATCCCAAAGTATTATAATAAAATAAAATCTATTCTTACGACTACACTTTACACTGTAAGTAAACCAGTTTTCTTCTTATAAATGTTTTGTAAATATATTTCATAGGAATTATTATAAATTATAATAAAATAGACGTTTATGATTCCAAAGTTTTTTTTTTATTTGATCATGTTGCATGGTATACACCCCAATTTCTAATCTCATATACAACTTTTAAATTATATTATATTTATACACTAGCACATAAATGTAAAACTATAGGTGAGACCAGTATAAATCGGCGAACGTATTAAAGGAATAATACAATACAATAATTTATCAAATAATTATAAAATGCTTAATTTATTTGAAAAAATATTGGATATTAATAAAAAACAATTACATTTCGCGAAACGAGAAGGTAGCAGGCATTGTTACCTTGAAATATAGTAAACCTTGTGTTGCAAAAGTTTTTTTTTTCGAAACTATTATGGTTCTTCGCAACATTTTAAAAAGTATTATATCAATTTTATCTTAAATAAAAGCCTCGTGCAGGAGCGAATCAGTTTATTTCGATAAAATAAACTAAAGTCCCGATCAAACAAATTATAAAAGTGTTTTATATTTTTTTAATAATGCCACACCACAAATTAAGTGCTTCATACGAAAGTATAATATAAATAAAACACTTATTTCGTATTTATTATTGATTTACGTATTGATGTAAAACTCCGTATTACATATTTCATATTGTTTTATATAAAATGGGTTAATTAATACAAAATCTTAGATGTTGGCTGAACGATGAATAGAACCGCACTCAAGTTATAAAAATAGAGATGGTCCGAAATAACCTCTTCAAAATGAAACCGGTATTATGCGACTGAGACCTACCTTTCAAATTGCAAATTATAATATGTTAGTGATACCCATCTTGTTCTAAGATATGGAAACGTGGACCTTGATAAAAAAAAACTATGTCCTAATAGCTGGATGCCTTAGAAATGTGGATAAATCGTAGAATGTTAAAAAATATCATGGACAGAAAGGGTCATGAACGAAGAAGTACTGCAGCGAATGAAGAAAGAAAAATAAACCTTCGATAATGGTTTGGTTGCAGCACAACATCCCTGTATAGAACTGGTTTATCCAAAGTAAAAACAGCCATAATGTTATCCAACCTCCAATAGGAGAGGAACAAAAGAAGAAGATAGTCATTAAAATATTTTTGCAACATTTTGAATGTTTACAAATTCTTGTAGACAAATACTGGATTTAACCCATTGCGGGTTAATCATTTTTAAGGATTAATTGTATCTCAATAGAGACGAAGATGTAAAAAAAATTTTTGGCCGCTAGTGTAGATTGAACAAAAATATGTGAAGTGTTCCTCAACATAGTAGCATATGTACATCTTTCAAACATTTGTCAGACGTGGTGGTCGTAAGAAGGGCGGAATGGGGAATGTTGTATTACATAGAGCGATCGCTTAACCCAACCAAAGACAGGTCATAAGTCCTGTAAACGCCTCGACCACCATATTCTGTTTTCAAAAATAAATAAAAATTACATCATCGTCTCTATTGAGATACAATTAATCCTTAAAATAGTTTTGTCAGTATTCTAGCGGAAATTTTAACGAGGGAAAACATTTACGACATCCTACATATAAGTGTGATGAAATCGAAAGTATTAAATTGCTATATATTGAGAAGAATATTCGCCAACTTGGGATGGGCGTACATTGGCAAATACTGCTCGTTTTCTTCCAAATACTTTATAAACTCGTCGGTAATAATTTGTTTGTAGTCAACCAGTTGAGAAAATCTTCTATACTTATGGGGGTCATTTAGCTGTTCCTAAGAGAGAAAAAATATACAAATATAATAAAAACTTTCCATTATTGAATTTCTAAAAAATTAAAATCCAGTTAAAATAATAATTCCTACTAAAAAGAAGGAATTAGGAATAAAATAATGAAAGGATCATTAAGATAGTTTGGACATATGGAAAGAATGAATGAAGAAAGAATGGTAAAAAAAATATATGTTAACGATGTAAATGGAACCATAAATAGAGGAAGACCGAGGAAAACGTGGCACGATCAAATAAATCAAATATTGAATGTCGGCCATGTGAGGAGTCAGAAAAATCGACGCGCGTGCATGACACGATGTATGAATATTGAGGAAGCGAGAGAAATATGTCAGGTAAGAAAAGTGTGGCAATCCATTCTCTCTGCCTACTCCTTCGGGGAGACGGCGTGATGGTCAGTTAGTTAGTTTAATAATAATTCCTAAAAAATATTGCTAGAAAGGTACTTACAAAATCATATGGTTTCATGAAATGATACAGAACGTCTCTCTTTGAAAAACTGGCAATATTAAAGTTCTAAAAAAAATGCAAAAAACACAATTATATTATAATTGATGTTGATTTTTTTACAATGTCATTTAAACTTTTCTATAAATATTTTTACCGCATCATAAGTTTTCTGAAATCTTAAAATAATTTTATTTTAAAGTTGTTATTTCCAATCATACACAAATTAAATATTCTTAAGGTGGAGATTGCAATGATCTCCGAAACGTCGGTCACGTTCAAAACAATTATTATAATTATGAAATATTATATAAACTTTCTTCATATATTTTCAGGGTTGGTAGCAATATGTTTTTCGTGTAACTTGTTATCTTCTTCAAAGGGACGTTTCAGAGATCGTTGCAGCCTCCATCTTAGGGGTAGTTTTATATATGTGGTGGGAAATGCATGCTTCTATGCTCTTTTTTCTCGACGGATTTAAAATAAACAAACATTCATCCGATAATGATTACGTTCAAAAAACATTTCGAAATAAATAAAACTTTTAATTAGAAAATATAGAAGAGTGAAGTAAAATAGGCACTAATTTATCAAATACAAAACACGCTGCATATTTTTTTAATTGCAATTTTAATTACCCATTTTAATACCCATATCATAAAAGTGGAAAATGTTTTGATTCAACATCGGAGTTAAAATCGACTTGATATAAAATTAATAATTGACTTCTTAGATTTATGTTTATGGACATGTTGCGATCAGCAAAAACAAAGAATTTCTACGTATAATAAAATCATATTTGGAAATCTGTTAACATTATAAGTATCAGCATCTCTTCTTTCCCTTTGCCATTTCCCATCATCTGGGGTCGGCCCTCCTCGTACGAAAACGCCAAACTTTTCTATCCTGACTCATCTCCACTGTCAGGTTCTCGCGTTGGAGCTCCTTTTCCACGTTGGCCCACCATGTTGCCATTGGGCGACCTTTCTTCTTGGTTTTGTGGGAATGCTGAGGGCTTTTTGGACAATGTGTTCACTGTCTCTTCGCATCACATGACCGTACCACCGGAGTCGAGATTCTCTTAATTTTTCCGTTATTGGGGCAACCTTAAAGCTACCCCTCACGTATTCATTCCTTACGTGGTCCAGCCTTGTGACGCCTCCGGCCCACCTCAGCATTTTCATCTCGACTTCGAGGACTTTTTTGTTGGTCCAGCACTCTGCTCCATATAGCATGACGGGCCTCACTGCAGTCTTGTAGACTCTGCCCTTGGTCCTGATTGGAATTTTTTGATTACACAAGACACCAGAAAGAGACCTCCACTTGATCCAGACGTCTGTGTTTGTCCTGTGTTTGACATCAGTGTCTACGTTGGCGTCCGCAGTAAGGACCGACCCGAGATTCTTGAATATATGTAACAAAATCGCTGAATGCAAGAAGGAAAATAATTACCATTTTGTTGACGAATATTTCTTCCAGGTTGCAGAGGAAGCTCTCAAACTTGTCGTGGTAGAGGGCATACGCCCAGGGCTGCTTGAAGTACGCGAACAGGTCGGTTATTTCATGTTGCTTGAAAAAGTAACAATACAAATAAAACAAATATACCGAAACAGGAAAAAATTAATAAAATTATACTATCAAAGTACCTACTAGGTGTTTTGAAAACCTTTATACTTTTTATCATATTAAGGATCACTTAGATGGTTTGTACATATGAAACACATGGATGAGAGAAGAATAGTTCAAAAAAACTGTGTACAAGCAATGTCTCTCTTTGAAAAACTGTCAATATTTACGCGCGTCGATTTCTCTGACTCCTCACATGGCCGACATTCAATATTTGATTTATTTGATCGTGCCACGTTTTCCTCGGTCTTCCCCTATTTCTGGTTCCATTGACATCGTTAACATATAATTTTTTTACCGTTCTTCCTTCATTCATTCATTCATTCCGTATGTCCAAACCATCATAATGATCCTTTCATTATTTTGTTCATAACACCATCATTCGCACCGCATTCACTTCTTATATTTTCATTCGACACTATCATACACAGAGTATCCACACATTCGTCTAAGTGATCTACTATAATAAAACACAGTATAATTATTTTTTTTCACGCTTCCAGTTATTTCTTTCAACATATTTTTACCACATCATAAGTTTCCTGCACTCTTCAAATATTATCAAATCGGAGATCATTGCAATCACCATCTTCATAATGTTTAATTTGTGTATGATAGGAAATAAAGTTAAATAAAAATAGAAATGCTATTTGTAATGTCTTTTCTTCTTCTTCTTCTTTTAATAGATCTGACGATCTGTGACACAGAAATCATATCTCGTCGGATGATGAGATACAGCTGTCCCTCCATCTCTTAGGCGGTCTTCCAGGTGGGCGGTGTCCGGAGGGTAGGGATGTCTTTTGAGTAAATAAACTGTTTTGGTTTGATTTGATTTGATTTGAACAGCATTTAAAAGAAAGCATATAGTTATTAATTTAAATATCTGTTTACGCAGCGAATATCTCACCCTAAATCTGTAAAGAAGTCTGTTCAAAATCTGTTCATTCTTGCCCCAAAGACAGGTGATGTTCTGGACGTCGATAGGATCCGTGGTGAGACACGTGATATTTTTCACCTTGTTCTCATCGTCCAGGTGCAGTCGGAAGTAACCATTCTCCTTCGTCACTAAAACTTGACCCTGAGCAACCAGAAAGACAAAGATTAACCCTGAGAGCTCAACATACCACAAAACAAATTATAAAACTTGATTTAAGAACTGAAAAATTGAAGGAAAACTTTCTGATAATGATAATTTAATGGTTTGTCTTTTCTTTAAATACGATCATTTATATTATACTTCACTTTTAGAACAAGATTTGTAAATGCGATTTTTTTTAACGCCAATCCAACACATAACCCTTTGATAAGTTTATTATTGTATCTTACCTTTATTTTATTATACTTTCGTATGACACATTTTTTTATTATCAATCAGAAAGTTTCTGTAACCCTGACGAAGCTCCGACAGGAGCGAAACCGGTTGGTTCGTTAAAACAAATAAAGTGGTGTAAAAGCAAAATATAAAAAGATTTATTAATTTATTTTATTGTAAATTTTTATTTAAAAAAATATATATATGTTGATTTTTTGTGAACACCGTAAATTCCACTTTTCAGATGGGCAAAAAATATTTTTTTAGTTTTAAAAAATATATAAGCATTATGGAATTCCATAAGGCTTATCTCTTAAATTTAGTAAAACCTGTTTTATGTACACAGTGGTTTTATTTTTGGTGAACTAAATTTTGTACTATTGAGATTTATAACTTTTGGTTTGTTTTTTTTTTTAACTTTAAACTTTTTATTTTAGCAAAAAAAAAAGCGCACGAGTGCATGCTGTTGATGATAACTTGATTAAATTATATAAAATACGATAATCTGACTCACAAAATCGTCTCTAGACATCGCGAGCTCCATGGGTAAAAATACGCCTGGAGCTGTGACGTTCAGGTAATTCAAATTTCCCGGGAATATGCACCCCATCCGAAGGTTGTTCTCCGGCTTGAAGGGGTAGTCGGAATAATTCTTCAACAAATCCCTATAAATATGGTAAATAAATAAATGTTATTAAAATAATTCAAGAATTTTTAGATCGCAAACAGACCGTCGTGTATAGAGTTAAAGCCAAGATCCAAAATGAAGGATGTAGATTGTATAAATCCAGCATCGATGTGATCTTTTGATGTGATCATCCAAAAGATATGCGGAAATAATGTTGATAGAATACTAAATTTCGATATGAAAAAGACGTATGTACAAAGATGACAAAGATCATGTAAAGAATTAAAGCAAGAAATAATTAAAACGAAGGATGTAGGTTGTATAAATGCAGCATCGATGGGATCTTTTGGATGAATGCGTGCAGGAATAATGTGTGATAGAATGCCAAATTTCGATCTGATAAACACATACATACAAAGATGATAAATTTCATGTACAAAATTAAAACATGAAATAAGCGAAACGAAGGATATAGATTGTATAAATGCAGCACATATATGATATTTTGGATTAATGTGTGGGGGAATATTGTGTGATAGAATGCTATATTTCGATCTGAGAAAGACTGCGTACATAAACTTAAATGTATAGTATAAAAGAAACGAAACGAAGGCTGTATGTCGAATAAATGCGGTATAGATGTGATCCATCGGATGAATGTGTAGTAGAATGCCAAATTTCGATCTAAGAAATATATATTGTATGTACGTAGATGATAAATATAAGTGATGAATGATTACTTTTAGAAATATAATTGATATGAATGATAGTTGTATTAATTATATGAATGCTTGCTTGAATGCTTTTTTTATTTGTCATAAGTATTTTTTTCATATAAAAAACCGAATAAACATAATCGAATCTAATTTCTTTTTTAAAAATACACAAAAAACATGACATTTGATAATGCCTTAGAAGGGCGAAACATGTCATTCTTATAAAATATAATAAAACTTCTATGAAACTGACGTTTTCATTCGTATTAATTTAATTAAAAAAACATTTAAGTCACCGATTTGGAAGAATACATGAAGCTGAATAATTTCGAAGCGATCATGTTTAACAGATTGATTACTCTCCCCACCGGCATCGCCAGAGGCAGGTTGGTTCTGCATGTTGGTAGATTAAAAAAACCTAAATGTTGGTAGATAAAAAAAATGGATAGCCTCCAAGATGCCGGAGTACTCAAAGAATCCCCAAAAAGTGTAAAGAAATGGATAACTGTATGTCAATATAATGAATGTTATGTCTGGATAGGAGTGTGTCCTGGAGATCCTTTGCAGTCCAACCCATCGGCAATACAGCGTGATGATTTGTTAGTTGTTAGGGTATTTATTACTCACAGATTGCTTGCACACTTGTCTATTAAACTTCTCTTGGACAACACCGAGAAGTTGGACGTGGTGCTTGACTTAGAGACCCTGAACTTGGACATGCCCCTGTCGGCATTGTTGCAGAGGTAGCGCTCCTCTTCCTTGTATATACAGGAATGCGAAAAAGGATTCAAATTGAACAGTATAATTTCGCCGAGCTAAAAAAAAAATTACAAGTCAAATGCGCATTTAAAAAAAGTAACTACCTAATAACTTTCTTAAAAGCCCAAAAAATCAACTTTTATCTTTGTTTTTTTTTTACGCTTGTCCTAAGTGATTTAAATCGCCTTCATGGCGATATGGCTCACTTTAAGAATATTTTTATTAATGAAACAAATATTAAAAGTAATGGCGCAGTATTAAAAATATTCCTATCCTACAACTCTTCCCATAGACAATAAAATATTTACTGAAAATGTTTTCTAATAATGTACCTAATATTAGGTAAGTACCTTAAAACCTATTTCTCTGGCTGAATAGTGTTTGTGATCAAATCGCGCCGCATTATACTTCTGGGAGTATTTCGTCAGCGAGCCTGCGGCGTATATGTTGGGGTCGTTGGTTTGGAAAGTTGAGTTGATCACGAGACGGCCGTTGTACACCAGCCCACAATTATTGATAGCTTGAGAAAAAGTCATTTTAAATATTAATTCAATACTAAAATATGTAAAAGAGAAACAGTACCTCGTTACAAAAATGGAATAAAATATATTTAATTACATACAAGTCTTACGACTTAAACCATGAGGAAGAAGAAAAACATATTTAACTAACAAACTTAAAGATAAACTTTTAAGATTTTATAATATTTTTCACGCGTTCTTCTTCTTCTTGTGCTATATTGAGTTTCCCTAGTGTTTGCAATCACTTCTGTAAAGGCTTCTCTGTCTTAAACCGCCCGGAATACATTTTTTATTATTTTCAAGTATTTTATGTTGAGGAAGCGAGAGAAATTTATTTATTTATTTATTTATTGTCAGGAAAGAAAAGTGTGGCAGTCCATTCTTTCTGCCTACCCCTTCGGGGAGACGGCGTGATGGTTAGTTAGTTAGTTAGTTCAAGTATATTTATTAAAAACAATTAATAAAAATGACAAACTTCAAACGTTCTCGCTGTGAAATCTCATAAAAATATATTTCATTGAATGTGAACAATATTTTTTTATAATAAACCGCCTTGAAGCGTTTGAAATATGGATCCACCGTAGAATGCTAAGAATATCTTGGACCGATATGATAACAAACACTGATGTATTACGTAGAGCCAGTGCAAATAGAGAACAGTTCACCACTGTTAAGCTCCGTAAAATATCATATTTTGGCCATGTGATGAGAGGCAACAAATACGCCGTACTTCAGCTCGTCATGAAGGGGAAGGTCGAGGGTCGGCAGAAGACAGCTCTCTTGGCTTCGAAACATCCAAGAATGAATCGGCGTCAGAACTGTGGGGAACTGTTTAGCGCCACCCAGGACACGGAAACTTTCTCCCAAATGGTTTTCAACGTCGGGGGGACCCACCAGGACACGTAAAGAAGAAGAACAATATTTTTTACTTTAGTTTGTTTTATCTAAGTCCCAGTTACATGCTTCACTTTCATACAGAAGTGTCGGTACAATAACACTTATCGTGCACTGCCAACTTAGATGAATGTAATATGAATAGGTTGGTCAATGATCCTTACCTAAAAATGTGTTGGTGTCAACTCCCCTAGTTCCGTAATAGTACATTGCGATGCATTTTAATTCAATTATTTTATAGTACGAAATAAATTTTGCCGAACATATAATTTTGGCTTTATTGCAAAGTTCCCAAGAGACAAAGTAATATTGGCTAAAAACTCGAACCTTTTTATTTACTATATTTTCCCGTACAACATTTTCAACCTGAAAATTAATACAAATACAATATAAAATATAACTAGAGTAGTTTAAATATAATAGAAAATGGTTGAATATATCTGATATTACTTAGATTTGTATGAATATTGTTAATTGGAATTTCTTGATAGAAGTTCATTGTTAATAATGAAAATAAACATTATTTAATTTAAAAAATCATTTCGACGACCTTCGTGGCAGAGTGTCAAGAGCTATGACTGACACATCAAAGGTCCCGGGTTCGATTCCCGGCGATGGCAATGTGATTGTCACACAGTCTTTAGCCTGGTGCAGAATTCACGTGACAATAAAATGGCGATAGATTAGCTACCTATCACATGTCATGAGAATCGATAGGTAAAAATGTATATACAATAATTGGATTCAAATAACCTGCTGTCTAAAATAAGGAAAGCAACGGGAAACTACCGCTTTAAAGGTCCAAGTGGCATCCCATGAACCAGCAAAAATATTACATTGCAAACATTGGATTGGAAACTAGCGAAGAAAATGAATTTTGTATTATTCCAATTGATTTTGAGCTTCGATTCAGAGATGGCAGCGGACTGCCGGAGGCGAATGGTCGAAAATTCATTTTATAAACGATTTTTCCTAAAATTATTACGAATAAAAACGTATTTTTTTATGATATGTTTCGCCTACCTATATTTACATTTTATAATGCCTAAGAAAGGCGAACCATGTCATTTCCATAAATTAGAATAAAACTTGTTTAGTTTAGTCATTATAGTTTTAAATAATTTTATGTATAATTTTTAACTACAATTAATATATTTACTGGCTTTAATAATTTTTAAAAGAGCCACTCATGTCATAAATAGTGGGGTATCGATAATGAGATTCCTCTCACCATACTCTCATTTTAAAACGAAAAAAAATAAAAATAAAAAAAAACTTCTAGAAGACGGAATTTTTCATTCGTATTAATTATTTAATATGGAGTTTTACATCATTGCTCAAGAAAGAATCAATTTTTATTTTTATTACTTAAATTTATGTACAATATAAGGAAAATTTGTTTTACAAGCTTTACGATAATCGTACGACTAAGTCGTAAATAATATTTTTATAAGATAATTAAGAATAATGTACAACGGACTGAAACTCTACATGACCTGACATTGGAACTAAAATTATACCTAAAAAAATCTAAAATAAGCCTGATATATCATATATTAGCACGTAAGATTTAAATCATAATATTAATAGGCAAAACTTATGTTATCAAGAAAGAGTACGAGAATATTTTGAATACAAGAGAGCGAGACAGGAATACTTCTTTGAATTTTGTTCTGATTCTGAATCTAATTTTGAATATTGTTGTATGACAGAAGTGCAGAAAACAAAAGGAGAACAATTTGATATTGTTATTTGTGAAATTAAACGCGTTTGAAAAAAAATATTAACATTAAAAGTTAAAACTACTGATTACGATTGCACAGTAAATCAAATTTATAAATGGTAGAAAATATTAATTTCAGCCAATATTTTACGGGTTGATACTAGTATAATTATATTGCTTATAACCCAATTGGGTTTTCTAATAATTATATTTTTTTTAAAAACGTTTCTGTCGATTGAAGAATTGGGGTAAGTGTTGTTAATGTAGGTACTTACATAATCATTATTGAAGAACGAAACGTGTTGGGCCCCCACTTCTTTTGGCGGGAAAGGCTCGATGAAAGCAATATTTTGTCCCGGTACACCGAACTCCAGGAGAGCGGCTATACAGCTGTATGCTTGAATCGTGGCTCCATAAACAATAACCAAATCTGAAAAAAAAATTAATTAACATAAATTTTAATTTATTAAAATCGTTTACACACAACAATACTATATGGAGGTTGAGAAAAATTGTGAAAATATCATCAAATGTTTCCTATACTTCGTTTTGTATTCGGTGTTTCAAAAAGTTCGATCTTTTTTTTATGAAAATCGCATTTATCTGAAAGGTTACATAAAATACATCAATCAAATATTGACACGCAAAATTCATTGCTTCTGCCAGTTGTTTAAGTGTTTGAGTTGGACCTTCATCGAGAAAACCCCCCAATTCCTCGTCTTCAAACTTTTTCGGTCTTCTAGGGCGATCTTTGTCGTCAACGCTAAAATCACACCAGCTTTGAAGAGTCTATACCATTGTCTGCATGATTTATCTGATGGGGCATGATCGCTATAAACTTCCACAGGCATTTTATGCGCTTCAGCTGCACTCTTCTTTCAATTAAAACAGAACAGCAGGACTTCCCGCAAATGCTTCTTATTTACCACGAAAGTCGACATTTTAAGGAGCGATAAAACAAATGCTGTTGTAAGATGATAAACATGTGCGAACAGAACTTAATTGACAAATGCTTAAGCTTACTAAAAAAAATTGCCGCCAGATTTGAAGGTTTGAAGCAGCTAGATCTCTCTGTTGTAAAACGGACCGAACTTTCCGAAACACCTAATACATTCATTAAGAATATTTCAGCATATGAATATCAGATAAACGTCTAGTATGCGATAAATTAAGGTGAATAATATAATTTCAATATAATAGTGAATGGTAAACAGAAATGATAGATTTTTAAGTATGAAAAGAACATAGTATAATCAAGTTAATCAATTTGCTAGTATTAAAGAGATACTTACTTTTTGGTTCCTGTTCTATCATGCCTTGCAGGAAATTCAAGGAAACATTCGCATCGACAATATCATTTATAATGAACAGATTGTACGGCTTCCTGGGTACGGAGATGTGGTGCGTTAGAGATTGTTCGAAAAATGAATTCTCGTTGTGCTGGCATTGATCCCTAGACTTCTTCTTAATCAAAGACTTCAGGTAGTCCGGGTGTTGGTATTGCTCCCCACAAAACAGGAACAAATAATCGTACTGTAACACCTTGAACTTTGCTACGACAACTTGTTTTTCTGGCCTAGAATCATAATGTATTTTTACATATTATTTATGCAGAGAGAAACATCGTCTGTTCAAACCTCTGACGGGTAGGCGCGTCACCGATCTAACGGCTAAATAGGGAGGTTGCCGTCAGGAGATTGCCATCTTACTCTGTGGACATCTTCCCCATTGGACCTCGAACATTTTCATTTGTCATTAAAATTTACACGTTATTTGCATAACTCAGAAACTAACATAGCATAAGTGCGTGTATTATAATTTTAATTAATAAACTACTACAAAAATCCCATGGTTTTAATCAATACACACAACTCACATACCTATGTATTAGCCAAAAGAAACTAAACAATGTAGGGATCATTTGAAGGGTATAACTTCTATATCAATTAAATAACATAATTATTATGTAGAGTGATACGAACCGTCTTATCATTATCATTGTGTCTGTCACTATATTTACATATGCTTGAATTGGAGTGGAATTGTAAATTCTGAAGAAGAAAAAAATTTACAAGTTAGTGACGAAATTTGATTACTATGATATGTACATGATTTTTTTCAAAGACATAATTATACAATGAACCTTTTGTCAATATTGCCAACATTGACTATCATCATGTCGGCTGCTTTCAGACTGTCTTGGACGTAAGGCAATCCGTGGTTCGAAATCAAAGTTACGTTGTTGAAGGTTAAATAAGCAGAAGACGGACTGAAAAAATGTACATATTTTCAAGTGACATAGTAAAATATCTGTTTACTATATCTGTTTACTACTATCGTTAGACGGAACCCAGCCTGCATCGCTCAGGGCGCACTAGACTGGTCCCCTATGGGGGGAAATAGGAAGCGAGGCAGGCCTAGAGCCACCTGGTGAAGAGCCCTGCAGGACGAGATTAAAGCAGCAGACCTCACTCGGGATGATGTTAGGCATTAGACATGCGATAGAGTCGAGGGGAGAAGGTTCCTTGAGGCCCTATGCACCACGGAGGTGTGACAGGACAACAACAAGAAGAATAACTATCGTTAGTAGTCATTTTATAAGTTGATGAAAATGAAGATTAAATATAGCACTGAACTGTTTACTCGATGGTCAATCGGCGAAGAGTTGGAGAAATCGACGTGCTTGCATGACATGATGTATGAAGGTTGAAAAATGTTTTCAGGAAGGTGAAATATGTCAGAAGAAAAACCACTGTGGAGGTACATTTTTGTTTACCCCGTTATGGAGATGGCATGGTGGTTAATCAGTTGTGTAAACTTTTCATGTAAATTTGAGACAGATTAGATATTGCTATTTATTGTATAAATCGACTCATTTATGCATGAAAATGTGTGATAATATTGAAGGACAACATTTCATAATACAGATAAACAAAAATATATACAATTGAATTTTACGAAATGGATAGTTGGATGTATGGGCCCACCCAAATAGAAGAGCTTCCAAGAATTCGAGGGCCGTATTGCTGGCTCCGACTATGACGATGCGGGCGTTGACCTGGATTTTTGGGAAGCTGCAGATGGGAGCGTTGATGTAAGACACTGTGATCTGCGCCCCATCCATCCGTGTGGGCTTAGGCATCCTCTTGTATGTATCAAAATGTTTCTGGTTGTAGTTCATCAAGTGTCTAGGCACAAGTGGTATGAATTCTGATATCGTCGACATTATATTTTTTCCAAGTGTTATCTGCAATAAAAAAATATTTAAAACGTACAATGTTATACAACGATTTATTATTATTCATTAAATCATCGATAAATGCTAATAACAGTCAATGTTGCCTTAATTATGATTCGTAAATGCTCCAATTAAAATACTTTATGTGCGTCAAATAGTGCATCTCCCTCACGGGCTCGTACGAATAAGCAATAAAGAAAGATAGCGCTAATTCGGTAGACTGTCGTTCAATCTATATCACACATGAATTTTTTTTTTATTAATTACGGTATTATTTAGAGCAACCATACTCAACCTGCGGCCCGCCAAGCTTTTTTGTGCGGCCCTAAACACATTTATTATTAGGGAAATAAATTACAAATTCCCAAATTTATTCCCAAAAAACAAACATTTGACAGGCAAGTATGCGCGCAAATAATTTAGCTTGTGCCGAAATGATTTTTTCGTCATACCAATATAGTGTTGCGGTCCGCGTAGCTTTACAAATAGATGTATGTGGCCCGAAGACAAAAAAGGTTGAGTATCATTGATTTAGAGAGTTGTGTTAGCATATTTCGGATTGCTTAAGTTAAATTGCTATCGAAAGTTGGACAAAATCATGGCTATGTTTACTTTTGATACAACAGCTCTAAGCAGGAATGTAGTTCTGCAATTGAACCATTTACCAGAATTTTCTTTTTGAAGGTTTATTTATAGGTTTAAAAGTTTTACTAGAATTTTCTCTAGGGATCTCGACACTTGTTTTCCGTTAATTTTACCTTGGTTAATCAGTTGCAGCACTTTGTATTTATCGTTTCGCATAACGTACCCGAAGTATCCCAGTTTAAATTAGTTATAATTTATACATGTTAACAATGTTTATTATTATACAATTATTAAACTCCCTTAAATACAATATCTATACTACATAGTTTACTCTAAAATAATAAAGTTCTAACGAGTTCAAATCATAAATGTCGTATTAAGCCAAAGATAATAAGGTTGGGGTACACTCACGACTCTGACTGTGGTGTGGATGAGGTAAGGCCAAAAAAGCTGGTGGCGCAGCGAAAGGCGCAGCACCTCGCGGATGAAGAAGCGCGCATGCGGCTGGAAGGCGGGCGCCAGCACCAGCTGCTGCAGGACAGCGGTGCCAAGCCAGCCGCGATAGCGAGGCATCACATCCGCCAGTGTCTCGTAATTCTGCACGATGTAGTTTGGCTCGTCTGAATCCCTGGGTGTCAACATTTTGTCAAATATACTCTTCAAAACATAATCGATTTTAATCTAACTCAATTTAAAATCGATTGGGTCGCAAAAAATCTCACAATAGAGAAGCAGATACGCCAGGGTTAGAGTGATACTGAAAAATCTTAAAATTATGATGTTTAAAGAAATAATTATTTTCAATATTTTATTTCTGATTCAACTGTCAAGAGGCACACCTCCCAAGAATTTTAAGGAAGATCAATGTTGACCAGCAATTACGTTATTATGAGTCAGGAAAGAAAAATAAACTCAGACTTCCATTTCGAATAAAAAGGAATCCCAAAATTCTTTATAAATATATATTAGGCACTGAAGATGTATGGAGTGTTCCGTATGAGGTCGGAAGTAAGAATATGTATACGAGTAGATTTATAGTAGCATTAAGTAAATATGTAACCAAATTTTAACCTTTCTACATGTATGTAGATTCATATTTTTAAATGAATTGACGTTTTTATTAGAAGATGTGTACAATTTTTAGTTAATAATATATGTTAAAAAAAATACCATAAATATCACAAAATACTTTCATGCGTACTAAAAAGCTATTGTTTGAAGTAAAATGGGCCCTAAATACCAAATAATAATTTTATTTTATTTATGAATATATATAATTATACTTTGTACTACAACACTTTCTATTTTCACTAAACTCAGACATGTTTCGGTTACAAGTAACCTTTATCAATGTATACAATTTTAATTAAGTATAATTAAGTAATACTTTGATAAAGGTTACTTGTATAATAAAATAAATTATTTGATCTAAGTACGCAGTTTCTTATTTGATTATTTTTTGTGTTTAGTTTCTATTTGACTTTAACCGTTCAATTATAATACATATAGATGTGTAGGAATGAACACGACCGAACAGCAGAAGTAACGTGGTGTATGATTTCTATACACGAACTGGGACTAATTTCATTAACAAAAGATTCCATTATTTGTGTCACCGCTGTCGTGCCTATGTTTTTATATCAAGTATTAGTATTTAGGAAATGCGGCCCAAAATTAAAACATTGTAACTCAAATAATGGTGTTCTTACTCTATAATGGCCAATGCGACGACTCTCTTCTTTGATAGCATGACGTAAGCCGATTGATTGGGATTTTTATGGGTTGCGATGGATAACACATGTTTGCCGATACCGCGGTGAGCCGGAACGTTCTTCAGGAAATCGTTGACGTTTGATGTATCCAAGAAATCTGCCTCCCTTACTGATATTTTACTATGATTCAAATAAAAAATAGACATTATCAAAATAATTTTTGTTATATCAAACCATTTCTTAAACAGAAATATTTCGAATTCTTGTCCTCCTCCTCACTATAAAAATCTTAACATGTCTATGTAAAATCGTATAAAATTAATATTAAAAACAAATAATAAAAATTAACAAAATTGAAATTTCGCAAATTGAAATACTTAATAAAATATTACGTTAAGGCTTTGTAAACTCCAAATAATAAGAAAATATTCAGGGTTGGTTATTGAACCGTTTTTGAAATAAAATTATTTTTTTATTTATTTATCGAAGTCAGCTGTTTTAAAAATAAATTTAAAAATAACTGTTGGTCATAATCAACTTACATTTTAATTTACAATCGCCGTTATTTTGGTAATTGTCAATTAAAATAATTTAAATGTTTGATGTTTCCATCTGATATTTCCTAATGTAACAAGACAGTTTTAGTTTATGTATTGATAATGAATACCTATTATGTTTACTAATTAAGTAAAAAAATTATGTTTAATTATGAACAACTTTATTTTTTTAATAATTTTTTAAACAAACTTTAACTAATTAAAAATCACCCCTTTCTCCAGACTCCTCTCCTTCATTAATACAGATCATTTTGTATCGTTGTATTGTAAAGATTTTTACGGCTAAGAAGGGCGAGAACCATCCGAAACACGTATAATTTTTAAGTGATTTACATACTCACCTACGTAAGGAGTTTCTATGGAGTACGTACAGACAGTGATCAAAGCTGCCGGTGGAGTGAAGTGGGACAAACTAAAAAAATACAATGCAATCTTATACTATAAATCAAAAATCGATGATAAGCAAAATTTTGTGGCTTAAACTGGATGATATGGATACCGACAACATATGTCTTCAACAGGATGGCTCTTCGCACCACACAGCACACGCCACCATGGACATTATGTACGAGCGGTTAAAAATGGAGCGTCCCTATTGAAATACCCTATATTATACTCGTATTATATTATATGAATTTTTAATAACAACGATTACTGACAACAAAGTGATCCAGCAGAGGAAATGTCTTCATATTGGATGGAATAGATATTACGCAATATTCCAGATCAGGAAACACTTCGAAAGAAGCTTCTAGAATATCAAATCCACACCTGTAAAATAAGTCCAAATAATTTAACTGTTTTTAAACGCTTCTATTCTCTTTTCTTTCAATGCAGAAAATCGAACCTGTCATCAACTTCTTCGTCAATAGCAAATATTTCAATAATAAATGCATTCCTTAATAAGATACACTCTGCAGATTGGTCTTCATCTACGTAGCTATCAAATGACGGACTATCATCTGAAATGCCAATTTTTAAAGAGTTGTTTATTAAATATAATGTTAATAGATTAAAAACACGTTGAAACAATGATCTTACATGATTTCTTTTGAAGTTTTTCGTATAAAGAAACAAAAGAGGAATCTTCTGTTTCAATAAGTTCATTTTGCTTAACACATTGTCGCCTTGAAAGAAGATAAATGACTCATTATATATTTTGTATTGTTTCTTAAAGACTCGTTTTATTTACCTATCGATAAAAACGTCCGTTTTATAGAAGTCATATTATGATATTGTACATGGGAGTGACATGTTGACACACTCGGTGGGGTAATATCAAATGTCCAGATAAATATGTTAAAACGTAAAAAATATCTTATTTTTTTTAATACGTCTTATAATTTTCACGTAGGATTAAATAGTACTAGCTTTATACAAACAGACATTAATTTTAATCATAGCATTCACTTGGATCATCCATGCTTTCATTCGAATAGTTTGCACTTGGAAACAAATAGTTTAAACATAGTATTGGAGGAGGCCTATTCAGGTTGTGGAGGGAAGACCAATGAATGGAATGGATAAGAATGACAGCTGAAGAAGAAGTAGAAGAAGATTATATCAGTATCGTTTGGGTAACGTTACGTGTGGGATTTAATTAGTTCAAAATGCAAACTATTATTAATTTCAAAGTGTAAACTATTCACACGAGTGTCAGATTGGAGGGTCGAAGCGGAGTACAGGAATTGGAGGCGAAGAATAATGAAGGCTAAGGCTCAATATGGGCTGTAGGGCCATCTAAGAAGAAACTATTCATATTTAATGCAAAATATTTCATTAGAACAACGTTACTTTTTAAATTACAATTATTTAAAACAATTTTATAACGTTTTTACTAGTTTTACATCACTGTATTTTTCTCAAAACCAACCGGTTTCGCTCCCGCCGGGGCTTCGTTAGGGTTATAAAATAAGCTGCGTCACTCTGTGTGTACAAAGTAAAAACTAGTAAATTTATTTTTAATAATGCCATACACAAATTAACTGCTTCATACGAAAGTATGCAACTGTTCAATTTGTATTTATGAAAAAGATTATGATTAAAAGAAACACAAATAATTGTTAAATAAAACGATGTTTTTTAACTACTTCCACTTTTGGCTTTATTTAGACAGCGAGCCTGGCGAAACCGGTCGCTGTCTAAATAAAGACAAAAGTGGAAATAGTTAAAAAACATCGTTTTATTTAATTATTATATAAAATGAACTTCCATCAAGAGATTTCAGTAAAATCATTTGATTATCACAAATAATTGTGATCCGAAAATAATTACTCATTATATAATACAATTAAAGTTTACCAGGTTATAACATTTTATTTAAACTTACGAGCCAAAATTTAACAGGTCGTCCAAAAATTCGTCTATCCTAAGGAATAGTGTTGGGTCAACATTTACAATGTCGTAGTCATCGTCGGAATCGTTGGCGGTTTGGACGAGTAGTTTCTCTTCGTCGGGGGTACCTGGGGGGCTGTTAGAACCGTTCGATTCACCCGACGAATGCTTCATGAAACTTTTGTTCTCTACAAAGGAAAAATCGTTGTCCCTCTCCCGATAAAAGTCTAGATTATTATCTATCTCCTCATATTCGTCGTCGTCGTCGTAGGTGCCATCATAATCATCGTCGAATATTCTGGACTCGGATTCGGACTTATCGTCATTGTATTGTTTTTTGATAATATCTATTCTGTTCACATCCTGTATGGAAAAATATTTATCAATGGAAACGAGTTAATACCCATATTTCATGGTTTAGCGAATTTGCTACAAACCGAAAATCTACTAGAACATGTATCCGATATATGGAAGTGAAGCAAAGAACTGTCAAAAGACGGATGAAAGTAGCTTTAATTTTAAATAAAATTGCTTTAGAAATGAGATCTCTTGACGAATTTGTGTAAATCTGTATTTGGTATATGACAGTGATAAAAACAATGTTTTGGTGGTAACCATTTTTTTTATGTAATGTTTTTTTAAATAAACAAAAATAAGTGTTTTGATAAGTATTTCTAAAAAAAATACACTAATGATTTGCGAAAAAGTTTATGACTGAAACAAAAATAATTTAGGTATGTATTTTATTAATACCAAGTCTTTTTAATGCAATTCGACCAGCACGTACTAAATGAATGCACGGACTTATGTATAATTCATAAACATAATCGGGTGGTGGTCTAGGGGATAGAACGCTTGGCTCCTGATCCAGGGGACTTGGGTTCAAGCTTGGACACGACCAGATTCCTTCTTCATAATAATGAGCTATTTTCTGCTCACATTGAAGTTGTAAAAACTAAATTTTAATATCATTGATTTAAATCCTTGGTCTTTAAAAAAAAAAAAAAAACTAATATGTATGTGAATGGACTCATTTAAATCTTATACGTGTATAGGATCATCTACGGAAACGCGAGCATCGACTTTTCAGTATTCAAAAATATATTTTATTTGTAAATGGAAATTTCTTGGTCAAAAAATCCTTTATAATGTGTATTTAATTTTATTCCCCTTAATTTTAAGCTTCGATTGGTTAGCTGCCGAAATCGTTCGAAGCTAAAAATAAAGTTCAGTAAAACTAAATACATTTTATAAAGGTTTTTTTATTATTATTATTATTTTCATTATCCGCAAAACTAACTTGTTCTTGGTGATACAAGCGGGGACAACAATAAGATTTAAAGTCATTTAACTGTGATATCAATCATAGTACAATGTCACAAGACGTGTTTTGTAAATTATGCATTACTGTAGATATTATACGAGTATAATGAATAAATAATGGAAAGAAAAAATACCATATCTTTTGCTTGTTTCCTGAGTCCCGAAAATGGTTTCAATTCAAAATTATCATTAAGCTTTTTATAGTTTAACTGCGGATTTATAATCATGACGCCGACTGGAGACCCATTTTTCTATGAAATCAAAAGATCACTTTTTAAATAGACATTTTTTAGGAATTAACACAGCAAATTACAAATAAAAAAATTTCACTTTTACCCCCAACAGTGAAAATAACCGTGTATTGATTCATCAAAAACGACAAAAAATCAAAGCTTTAAGTTTGTCAAAAATTTTAAACAGAGTTAAAGCGTGTTTGATTTTCTATTGAAATCAACGAACAATATGGGGATTCAATACATAACTAATTGATAAAATCAGCTTAACCCTTAACGTACCGTGTTCAAAACAAAACGCTCGCTCCCATGTGGTAAGTTCAGTTTACCGCTAACTTTATCTAAATATCAAGCATATGACTAGATGAATCAAAATTTAATTTATGTCATCTTGTAGGGAATTTCATTAGGAATAGATCGATATCTATAACATACATGGATTATTTGAAAAACATATCATTATTAATTTTTTTCTGGAACCATGCGATTTCTGATATGTAATGCGTCATAGCATACGGGCGACTAAACATCGGGTATAAACTTGTCTGCGCGCAGCGGCCGGCGGGGCGGGGATAAAGGCACCTAGGCAAAATGTATAGTACGTTCAAGACAACGAGTACGTATTAATATTTTTCCCTTTTGGTAAAGTGTTAATATTTTCACAGTTCTGATATTATTAAGTTGCGTCCTGCGTTTCCGTCCACAGTGGTATTATTACGTACATATTGAAAAGGTCAAAGATATAATTTATAATACGTTCAAAACAGCGAGTAAGTATTTGTCACTTTTGATAAAGTTGTAAATATTAGCAAAACAAATTCTACCTTAACACGAATGAAGGTGAGGGCAGTCTTAGAAAATATTTTTTTTGGGATGAAGGAAGTAATTTTTTGCTTTTTTTTTTATTACGAAATATTGAGAACACTTCAATGGAGGATTACAATTTTTTTTATAATATTAGGGTCCATAGGTTTTAAGAAAATCAACTTTAAATTGGCAGTGGAAACTCAATTTACCACATGGCAACGCGACGGTTAAACTAGAACTGTAGTTAACTTAAACTAGAACTATACTAACACAGAGGTCGGCAAACTGTTGTTCGCATTTGCACCTGTATGGCTATTTGGCTACTTTCAATAATGACGTGCTTGAAATGCCATTTTTAATTTAAATTTAATAGTATTTTAATACAATAATATAATTGTACCTAAAATCATCCCTGAAATTAAAACAGCACTTACAAACCTGACTTACTTCAATATTTTATGGAAATGTAAGGCTTTTGTTCAAATTAAACATTATAAAAAATATACTTTTGTTTTTTTCATCAATACCTATGTAAGATTATTATATAAGTAACTAGTCTTTATTCTGTATATATAGTTTAAACCGACTTCTAAAAAATATACTCTCAAAATAAAATAATATCGCCGTATTGCTAATATTCGTCTCATTTCGATAACGAGTTTTCCGACCACTGTACTACCACATACTGTAAACCCTTTGTTCGTCAATAATTAACTGATTAAATCACAAAATATAAAAACCTCTCCAACTAGAATGACTCTTTCGGAGCCCTGTGGGTGCGCTATCAATTCGCTGATATAAAAGTCACCATACAAGTCCTTCGGTCGGTTATTCTGCTGGTTAATAATTTCCACGAGGTCATCATTGTCTTCTTCTCTAAATATTGGACTCAAGATTAATGAATGGAATTTATTTATTTTTTCTTGAACGATGACGTAAACCTCCATAGTAAACAATTAATACGAATACGAATGAAAACGTCTGTTTTATAGAAGTTTTATTATAGTTTATGGGAATGACATATTTAGCCTTTTTAGGCATTATCAAAAGGCATTAGTGCCTTAAAAAGGCGAAACATGACATTCCCATTAAATAAATATAACAAAACTTCTAGAAAACAGACGTTTTCATTCGTATTAGATGGAATTAAATTACCAAGACGCAGAAAAAATTACTTATTCTATGAAATAAATCGCATGGCTAGTGTCCAATTCTTGATTGAAATTCTGCCATTATAGAATAAATAATTTGAATGAGAATATTACGAATTATAGAATTGTTGAACTATTAATTTATTATTAATGCGTAGAATTTATTTATAAAAAAATTTGCTACGCTTTTTTAGCCTATTGCTTCAAACAGCTCCTTGTAATGCGTAAGAGCCGAGACATAAATTTGCAACATATGCCGAGCTGGAGAAACCAGAACAATCAAGACTTTATAAGCGTCAAAACTGGATGGAGACACGTTTAATGGAGGCAAAACAAAATACAAGCGCTGTACGGCCATCTGAAGTAAGCGAATGAGTGAGTAGGTTAATAATGTTTTTTAAATATTAGAAACATTAAAAAAATATACTTTTCCATTAATCTTTCAACCATAATATATTTACTGACAATACTCACCCTTATTTAAATGCATTAGATATTTACATTTATTGGCAATACTCACACAGCTTTTCTCACTTTCAATTTGGTACAAAATCTGTCCCTAATCGCCACATAAAGGTACTGAATGTTCTCGTGATCGAAATGTCCCTTCTGGTTGACTCTCAATAGAATATCACTAAGAGACTTGTCGTTATGAACAACCGCTATAATGAAAGACAGAAAACTTTTAAACGCAATGAAAAATCAATTTACAACAAAGAAGATAAAATTTAAAATTATACAGTTTCGACAGAAAAACGGTCTTATTTAGTATTGTTTAAATATGTATTTAATTCAAATTATAAAAAGTTAATGGACAAGACCATTTGCAAAGGGTCCATTTTTGGAATAATTGTTTTCGTGGCTTTTTATTCTGTTCTTATTCATGGTTACCTACTCTCATGCGGATTGCCACGGCATAATTTTTAATTGCATTTTTAAATATGAATATGTCGCAAAGCTACATTCTCAAGAAATTCTAGATTTAAATGTTAACAAAAAAAATTTAAAAAATACTTGGAAACGAGTGAATAAACCAGGAAAGAAACGAACCTTTTTTTTTCAAAAAGAATAATGTTAGTGTTAAAATATTACAAAATGTCTCAAATGAACATAATAACTTATAAATGATTTATTTTATATTAGAAAATATTACTAGAGTGATTATTATTTAGTGGTTCTTTTATTAAATTAATTAATTTCAAGAGGTTTTCTTATGTAAATAAATAAATAAATAAAAGATTTTTATTACTCACATTCTGGAGAATCGAAGGGCATAACAAAAATTATGTAATGTAAGAAAGGGTCGCTTTTGAATATGGATTCCAGAAGAGATCGAAGGAACACCCTGCAGTAAGTTTGGTCCCAGCATATCATATGCACAAACAGGGTGTTTCGAGCCGTCACTTTGTATAAACTAAAAATAAAAACACAATTTTTTCAAAATTCAATAAAAAATCTTCAAAGATGGCACATTGAAACTGACTTGCGAAACCCGGCATAGATTTGTAACATATATACAACTTCCAAAAATTCTCATACATGGTCATAAAAAGAAAAGTTGGAATGGGGAATGTTGTAATTACATAAAGCGTGCGCTTAACCCAACCAATGACAGGTCATAAGTCCTGTAAACACCTTGATCAACCATATTCGGTTTCCAATTTGCATCTTCGTCTCTATTGAGATACAAGTAAATCATGAATTAATAACCCACGGTGGGTGAAATCCAGTATTCGTATACAAGTATAAGTATACATTCACAAAAAAAAAATATTTTGCTTTCATCTGCACTTTAGCTACCGAATCACCAATATTGCACATTCATAAGAAGCCCGCATATGTATTATTCCATAAATAGATTTTTTTAAACTTACGCATATAGATAGTGTATCCAATGAACCCAGTCATGTTGTGGTATAGCTGGGCAGTTTGGGAATATATCTAATGATACAAAACCGATTATTTCACCATATATGTCCATCTGACAAATTGGCAAATAACAAAATTCTCTGCAAGTAACAAATTAATGACGAATATTATTTTATATAAAATAAAAATTCCCAAATAATAACAAATCGAGAAAATAAATATCCTTCTCGAAATTGTGTTATTCTATTTCGTATATTCAATAGTTTTTTTAAGCCTGCTTTGACAACAGTACCTACTGTCGTCGTTTGCTCTACAATTTAAACACTGTCAAAATAAACAAAAAAATAAATAGCCTCCATATATTATTTACTTTGAAACTAATAACACTGACATCTATGATCTTAAACTCTTTTTCTTATATTGTATATTAGCCGTCACTTCGTGTCGTGGATTCACATTGGAAAAAATAGAATTACCCACACTTTATATTTTCACAACACTTAATATTACTTTTTGCAGACATTTTCGGCTGTGACACAACCTTTTCGATGATTTTTTTTATAAAGAAGAAAGTTGTGTCACGCTTGTTGTGTGCAAGTTGTGTGCTGCCGAAACATGTAACATGCTGAAAAGTAAAATAAAGCATTGTAAAAATACAAAGTATAATTTATATTTTAAATCTTAACCTCAATGAAAATTCTGTCAAAATTGTAATGCACGCGAAGTAAGGAAAAAATCGGCTTCTGCTAATTTAAAGTAGCATAATTACTTCATATGAATATATATACCTACATCATGTCTTTGAGATGAAACTCCCCAAAAATTTGAAGGCACTCTTTTGTAATAAAGTGTCTCAAACTCTCCACATCTGACTGTGTGGCTCGTCTTAAACAACCAAGTTCAAAATGTGCCTCTTTTTCAGACAACATTTCAAAATCTGATTCTAATATTAAAGCCCAGCACACTATCACTTTAAGAATACACTCTCCACAGTTTAACCATGAATAAACATGTGAAGGCTATCCATCAAATAATATGATTCTAATTTCGAAAGGGTGAAAAATATATTTTAAATTAAACTAAATAGGACCGAGTGAATTTTTTTTAAATGTTACTCTTTGCCAAAGTGGCTGTCAAAAATTGTGCAAGCTCTACAAAAATTCAAACTGACGAAGATTGCCTACACCTCCAGTCCAATGTAAATATATATTGTCAACTGAAATTCTATATTTCAACGATTAAGGATCTTGAATCATCTATAAAAGCAGACTAATGGTATAATTATCGAAACAAGATAAAAAAAAGCTTTCAGTTTCAAATGATTATACCGTTTCTGTATTTTTGCTGCGATTTCTAAAAAAGGTGCCATAAATATACCAGTCACTATTTCTCCCCTTTATAAACCCTCCTAAAAAGTCTGTAAACCTCCAATACATTGTTGAAATTTTATTTAAAAAAATCAAATAATAAAACATTTCATCTACAACGTCAAAGTACTGTGAAATTATTAAATTTAGGTTGAATTCAAAGACCACACATCTGCCAAAAACTTAATGCATAACAGTTGCTCTCCCATTGGCCTATAACAGGGGTCTTCAAACTTTTTAACCTAAAGGCCACAGATCCAAGGGCCAAGATCTAGCTGACTCATCATCAAAACAAACTATGGCGGGCTGGATTGCTGGTGCACACAGTCGTAGTTTAGAGATCCTTTGCCTATTACAAGTGACGGCAGACTATTTAGCAAGAAGAGAGAAATATAAATATATTCATCTTCTTCAATGGCTCTACAGCTCTTATCGAGCCTTAGCCTCCATAAGACCTCGCCTCCAAGCACTTCTGTCACCTGCTGCGGCCTTCCAACCTTCCTCTCATTTGCAATAGTTGAGCAGTATCCTTCACCTCATCCTCTCATTGGAGTCTAGGCCTACCGACCCTTCTCCTTCTACCTAGATGTCCAAGGATTCTCTTTGGTACCTGAGACAACATTATCTCCAGATGTCCAGTCCATCTCAGCCTACTCAGTCTAGCAAAAATGAGTATATAACAAAATCTAATCTATCTACTAATCACTAAAAAACTTTGCTTTTTCTGGCAATTGACTACTCAATTTCAATTTAGAGCGATTGTAAATAATAATCATTGATTAGGATTTTTTATTAGATGCCCATAGCTCTCCGATTGTATTATATATTTTGTTATTTAAGAGTACGACCACACCAAAATGCCAGGGTCTGAGGCTAGGTGGCCACCTGGCGAACCAACGTATGGCATACTATGGGACCGGCCACACTATAGGGTTCGCATCACAGGGCGTAATCACAAGCGAAGTGTGTCTTGGCGCCTAACCAGGCACTCCGGTGTGGCTGTACCCTAACTTATCTCCATAGACAACATATTTGAAGAGAATAAATTAAAAATAATAAGACAGTGTAAGCTTAAATTCGTATATTTGATTGTTAAAGTCTTACAATTTTAACATAATTTTATTAATTTACTATTTTATTTAAAATTATCTTACAAATATTGCTCACGCGATCAAAATATAAATATTATATTCTAAATCATAGAAAAAATAAAAAAAGGAAAGAAGATAAATACAATTAAACTTATTAATACTACAATCTTGTTTTCCGAGGGTGAGGTAGGACACTTTTGAGAGTATTTGAAATATAAAAGAACCGAGACCCGAAACTTTTGTTGTTTGTGGAATTTGTATACAAACATACTTAAGAGTTTTTTTTCATTTATATTTCAATGGCACTGTCAGTAAAATATCACACGCCACCACCGGTACATTGAACATGATAAAATACACAACTATACTTTAATATACAGCGGTTACACTAGACGATGTTCAGAGATCATCAATTGATCTTTACCAACTCAGAAAATGATCCCTGTATTTTTTTTCCATTCAGTTCTATTCTCTATACAAATTACTATTCGAGTGACACCTACAGTGTGGCGAGGTACTAATATTAACATCTGCGATCACCGTTACAATCTACGGTGTTAAATCACATCTTTACATATATTTTCCTTAGTGGCAAAGTAAAAATTACTAAGTATTCCCAACTTCAACTGGTAGTAAAAGTCCCGTATGATGTACAATCTTTCTGGATATATTGGGTGTTTTGGAAAGTTCAGTCCGTTTTTCGTATGAAAATTGCATTTATTTGAAAGGTAAAATAAATAAAAACACATTTATCAAAATATTGTCCATCGTTAGCCACTACTTTTCCCATCTTTCTGGCAATAGATGAATCCATCGTCAAAAAAACGCCTTGTCTTTTGAGGTAATCCAGGCATCGACCTTGACATCTGCATTTGAATGGAAGTGCTGCTCTTTTAAGGCATGCCTCATGGATCTGAAAAAGTGGTAGTCCGATGGTGACACGTCTGGTTATTAGGGCGGGTGCAGTATAATCTCCCAACCCACATTTTGTATGTAGTTTATGACCATGATAGCGATGTGAAGTCGAGCTTTGGCGTGTTTAAGAATCAGCTTGCTGTGCCTGTTGCCTCATTCCGGTCATTTTTCAGCCAGTGCCTGCTTTAATCACATTAGTTGTTTTCAGTAGACTTCCCCCAAGACCGTTTCACCCGGTTTGTGGAGTTTCGGTCAAACTTTTTCAATCTTCCAGGGCGATCTTTGGCGTCAATACTAAAATTACCAGCTTTGAACCGCACATACATATCTCTGCATGATTTATCCGATGGAGCATGATCGCCATAAACTTCCACAAGCATTTAATGCACCTTTGCACTTTACTTCCAATTAAAACAGAACAGCAGAACTTCCCGCAAATGCTTCTTATTTACCGTGAAAGTTGACATTTTAAGGAGCGATAAAACAAATGTTGTGAGAACAAACATTTGAGAACAGAACTTAATTGACAGATGCTCAGGCTTACTAAAAAAATGGCCATCAGATTAGAAGGCTTGAAGCAGCCAGAGCCCTCTGTTGTAAAACCGACCGAACTTTCCAAAACACCTAATACATATTTTTAAATCAAAAATGTAATTGCGTCGGATAAAATTACTTGTGCATTTCTTATACAGAGATGGATTAGAAGCTACAGCTCAACATCTCTAGTAACCTTTAAATTTACTAGTTAAGGTATTCAAAACCTTGGTTAATTTATTTCATATCGAAAAATAGATTTTTGGTTTAGGGTGATGCGTAGCAATCTATGCAAAAGCATGAAACTATCATATATAATTTTTTTTTAATTTTTGGTTTTAGTTTTCTTCACACAACCTCAATCATTTAATCAAATTTAACTGAATGCATGTTTCTACCAGAAGAAAGTATAGAATTATTGCTATTATGCTTAAAAAAAATTATCCGCCTAAGGCGATAGCCAGTGGTGTCATAGGCGATGAGAAGCTAAACACGCTAAGTTTACTCGTAACAGTCTTATCGATTGATTGAAAAACAAATAATTAGAAATGCCTATACCTAAGCGGACCGACAGCGCATCCCAGGGTCACTTTACGAAGCAATTAATAGGTTAAAGATACATAAAGGATAGATCCAAGTATCTTAATCAAATTGGGGACTGATTCTCTAACCACACTAATTGTCTAACAATCATTCACACACCAAGTAAATTTAGATATGTAATATGCATGAAAGTTGCACTATAATAGAGGCACATAATAACTCTAATATAAGTATGCTAAAAAAATCTCATGATCAGATGTTTTTAAGAATGATAGCGGTGATTTCTTAAAGACATCTTATCATCAAGGTTACATTATCGCAATTGCTCGTGCAATGCATTTTAAAAGTCTTATCATTATTTCGATTCAAGAAAGACCATGGAATGTACAGAAAATAAAAATATATTATAATTGAAGAGGATTTTAAAAATCTACAAAGAAATTATTTCTGTATAAAACTGGGTATCAGCGCATGCAATATAACACAAATTGAACATTTTTAGTCCAAAAATGAATTATTTACTTTGACAAAGTTATTATATACTCCTGAATCATTTTAAGAACCAAGTTATGCAGAAGGCAGTATATGAAATTGAATTAATTGTTAACAATAATTATTATTGAATATCTTTGGAAGAAGTTCATAATAATATTGTTTTAATGCATTATATTTGATAGTTTAATTCAAGAGGAATCGAATTTCAGGCAGGAAGATGACAGTATTGCGTAAGTCACTGGTTGAATTGTTTTTAATTATTAATATATATTTTTTTTATTTAAAAATACATAGTTCATTACTTTCAATTTAATTCAATTGAAGGTTTTTTTTGTTAACATTGCTGGCTAGTTGATTTGGGGTGAGACTGAATTTAGAAAATTTATTATATTTGATGGAACTGAAGGTATATTTTAAATAACCATTTCCATTTGTTGATTTGTGTTACATTATTTGCAAAAATACCAAGTTTTCAATTTAAACCTTTTCTAATTATCTCAATTCACAAATTCTCAAGAGTGTATCAATAAACCATACACACCAAGTAGATTCCTACTTATCTTTTTAATCTCGAGTTCTAAAATGATCTAAATAATTTGGCATCAGCTTACAATAATAAATCACTCAGATGTATCAAAATTTTCACATAAAAAAAACAGTAATCGCACCCCGAGTTGTCAGGAAAAAATGTTTCTATAAATCATTCAACATTGATTAATGATAATTTTATTCATACAATAAATACATGTGTACATATAGTGGAACTATTAATTTCAATAATAATAAAATGTAATAAAAAAAACTAAAACATAAATCAAATGAAAGCATCGCCAGTACAGTGGTGAAAATATTCCAGTAGGAACTTACCAGCTCAACAGAGGCCACCACTGTACACGCAAAGCTCATTTAAATTTAGATTCGACATGAAAATGTTGATACACCCGAGTCCTTAAAAATTATTCAAAAACCTAAGATTGATATTGTCTAAATTTAAGTCTAGTCAATCTATTGAAATGTAGTTTAAGTGTTAGGCATTGGAATTAAAGTATGTATAAGAAATCATATTAAAACATAATCCAGTCGGTAGAATATTTTTAATGTACACAATAAATTACAAATGTTCTATTCTTATCATCTCTCACTCCTTTTCTATTAAGCCCCCGGTGTGGGCTCGTGACAACTTTAATAAAAATAAAAATATTAATAAACGTTTATACAAAATACATTATTAACCCCCATTATGCGACTGGCTTCATTGCAATAAAATAAATTGGTCTTGAATTGCAGCTAACTATATTTACAGCTCAGACAGATAGCCTACGTTCATCATAATATAACGTACAATTAAGTAGTAAGAAATTAAAGTAAAAAGGTATATAAAATATATTCTACTATCGCCATTAAAACCATTGGATAGCAAATGTAGCCAGCTGCACTATAGGGGTTAAACAGTTATTAATTTGTCAAAAATGCTTAGAAATAGTAGATAGAATGTTTGAAATTAAATATTACATCTGCATGTTACTATAGAATTATGACTTTAAAATTTAACTGCATGATTCAAATAAGAAAATGTTAAATAATTTATTTTTTTAATCAGGCCACGAGCCCCATATAATGCAGGGGATGTTAGTTAGGTTTGATGCGATTTACTAGCAATATTTATACTTACCGATAAATCCTTCAATAAAAGAAACAGAAAGGAGACTAATTTCTTTTTCCATTCAGTTCATTGGACAAAACATTCGCTACTTCAGTCAGGTCTCGCCATTATCTCAGTATACCGATTTAATACAAATATTAAATAAATAATAAATTAACTTCTTTAAAAACATTGCAGGCAAACAAATGCAATGAATACATTTAAATGTGGACAATGCCAGACAACCAAGTCAGAAAATTTATATACAAATAGAAACATACTGCTTATTCTTGCTGCATTACTTTTTGTTTATATATATTCATAATTTCACTTAAAATGTTTAAAAAAAAAAGTATTCATCAATCGCAACTCTCTTATTTGAATGCTTAAAGTTTTTAAATATATATAAAAGTGGACGAACAATGTGAAATAGATTTGTAACCTAAATAGGATATTTATTGAACCAATTATTGATCAGCAAAGTGATCTGCCTTGTACCGTGTGAATTGCGCATAGTGTAGATCTATCCCTGTTCCAGCAAGAAAGATTATATAATTATTAGCATGAATCAAAATTTCTGATGTATTTTTTTTTTCAATAGGGAATAATTACTTTCACAAACGAGTAATGTTTTTAACAATGCTCTTAACAAAAAATAACAAAAAAATCAGCGTATACTTGCATTGTTTAAAAAAATGCTTCTAAATTAATGTCGTCCAATTTTAATGCATATATATGTTACAAGGAACACCAAATATATTGAAGGAGAATGCAAGCGGAATGAAGAGAATCAGCCGCCCTTGTGGTGAGAAGCACGGGTATTTAGAGGGTGGAGCACTGCAGGGCAACGGATCATTTAGCCGTCTTGCTCTGCGGTTTGGAAGGGGTGGTAGGTGCCCCACCCTGCTCCGCTAATGATCCCAGTGCGCAGCCCTCGCTATCCACCTCCATCTATAGAATAAAATACAATACACACGAAATAAGTATTAAACAAGAAAGTAAGGAAGGTGCCTCAATGTCTGTTGTTACTATAACTACATCACGGGGCCCCCTAGAAACGGCAATGTCTGCCAAACCATACTGTATTGGCAAGTAAAATATAAGATAAAATACCATTTTAAGGACACTTCTGAAGATATGCCAGACTAGCTTGCCATTGATAAGATAAAACACATATTCACCTAATTTTTAATTATTGTACCCTATTTAAATCAATTAAAAATGTTAAATCTACAATAAAACTGTTAATATAAAATTTAAAAAATTAACACCCCTAATCAAAATATAGAAATTAAATATTTTTTTATAATTAGTTATAAAACTTTTTTTTAAATCTCCAAAAGATTTTTTTATATTAGATTATTCAAGATAGACTCCAATAGGTTTTAGTAAAAATACAAGATTTTTATTTTTCAATATATTCATCCCATTACTTTTACAAATTTGCATTAATGTGGTCTATTTAAGAGACTAAACCAGTGATTCCCAAAGTGGTCTATATAGACCCCCAGGGGTCTACAATTGGAAAAAAAAATTGGGGGTCCACGAGATGTAAATGGGGGTCCACGAGATGGTTCAACTAAATTGAAGCCGAATATTGAAACGCAAAACGAATATCGAAATTGTTGGCGATCTTTTTTTTAGCCTCATTTGGCAAAGATCGGATAATTGATTTCCCGAAATGAGCTTAAAAAAAAGGTTGCTGAAAATTTTGAGTGGCAATTTTTCCCGAATGAGCTAATAAAAAAAAAGGTCACCAGCTTTTTGTTTCGGTTATTTTTTGACCTGAAAAAAATCAAATTTTAAGAAAGCAGGGGGGTCTACACAAAATAGAAGATATCGGCAAGGGGTCTATGGAACAAAAAAGTTTGGGAACCTCTAGACTAAACTGTTAAAAATGTACATAAGAATTTTGTACTAAATATCCTTTGTTAAATATGAACTTGACAATATTTAAATGTAGGACATTACTAAAATGATAGTCATTTTCCCTTTTAATTTTACAATTCAATAAAACATCTTCTTCTTCTTCTGATTGTAGATCTTGCGATCTGTTTATGCAGGAAATAAGACAACAGTGGTAGAAAAATCATACCTTGTCATCCTTGACAATAATGGGAGTGGTACTTCGGCCGATACCAGCGGCTGCCGAGCCATTAGTGGTAGAGGAGTTGTTCACGATTTCCAAAGTGTCATCATTGTTGCCATTGTTACCTGATGGAAACAAATATTGTAAGCACTAAACAGTACGGTCTTGAGTGAGCTCTAGGCACTATGGTTACTGTTTTAACAGTAATTAATAAATTAAAAAAATACGTAAAAGGAATAAAAAATATATATATTTAATCAGAGGTGATTAAAAAATTGTGAATTTATCATTAAAATGGATTATTATTTTGTACAGTTTATTGTAAACATATACAAATACATAAATACTCAATCCAGTAAGGCTAGTTACATGGTTAAAAGAAAATATTTATAAGAAACAATTTTATAAATTCCGATAAAAAATTTGTGACAACTGCAAAATATTTGCAAATAATAAAACTATTTTGAACACAGAAAGTACGCTCCAACATCGATGTTACTAAAACGCACATTGTAACTGTCATATATCAGGTACATCACAGCGCTTTGAACCTAATTGGCACCATAAGCGGGAGGGTAAAAGGTAATGCAGAGCTGAGGAAAACAGAAGAAGTGAGATGTCTAACCATTGTTGAGGTCCTGCTGAGACTGGGAATGCTGTGTGGACTGGGCGGGCTGCGAGGGTGGCGGGGGCTGTGAGGGTCCGGCGGCGCCTACCTCTGCCTCATGCTCGCGCAACACCACATCCAGGTTGTACCTTCGCCGGTATGTCACCCAGAAGTTGCGCAAGTGCGCCTCCGTCTTGGTTCCTATTGTTTCGGCAATCGCTTGAAAATCTTTTCCTAAATAAAAAAAGTACACTTATATGTCAGAAATTCTGGGGGTCATCATATGTACAAAAATAAATAAAATAAAACATTTAAAGTACCAAGGAAACCAAAGACCAAAAAAAAAAATAATAATGAATATTAAAAATTCCTGTAAATTTTTCTTTTATTTAAATAAAACTAAACATACATACATAAAAGGATTTTTTTTGTTTTCATTATTTAACTAAATGTGGAGAAATTTTAATTAACATCATTAATATTTTAATGTTTTTAATTATTGAATTGTACTCTGCAATTTATTTTAAATTTGTCTGTTTAATTAACTTTGATAAATAATAAAAAGTGTGAAAATCTTAAAATTTATTGTTTAAAACCTATATTTGTTAAATTTTTTGAACAAGCTAATGGAGTGTAATTGTTAAAAAAAAAAACTTTTTAACAAATTATTTAAAAAGACTGTTATTATGAAATACTTCATTTAAATCAGAGGTTCCCAAACTTTTTTGTCCCGGAGAACCTTAGGCGATTTCTTCTATTTTCTGTAGACCCCCTGCTTTCCTAATATTGATTTTTTTACAAATTCATCTATAACTATAACATTTGTTTTTTAAGCCGACACAGAGAAAATCACTTTAATAGGATTTACTTGAGAAGAGAAATGTACAAAAAATATTTGTGCTACATTGGGAGATGTTTTATTATGGATGTTCGTAAATGTCAGAGGTGGTTCAAACAGTTTAAATATGGAGATTTCATTTTTTTTAATCCTGGAAGTGGAAGACCAGCTAAAGTGGATGAAGATATTTTAACTATGCTTATTGAACAAAAATTGGGTGTTGTATTCTAGCCAAAAACACAAAAAAACAATGGCTGTCGAATAGGCAGTTGGCAAAACCCACACGAATGTCAGGGCTCACAGAAAAAAAAGTTATTTTGTCCATTTGGTAGAACTGCAAGAGAAAATTTTATTTAACCTGGACAAACAATAAACACTGATATGTTTTGTGATCAGATGGACCACTTGAACCAATAAATAATTTAAAAAAAGAGACCTGCCCTATCTAAACGAGGACAAGTGTTTTTGCAGCAGAATAATGCACGGTCACATACTGCAAAAAATTCTAAACAAAAAATAAGGACCTGAGATGGATAATGATAAGACACCCACCATATTAACCGGGCATTGCTCCTTTTGATTGCTACTTGTTTCAGTAGATGCAACATTTTTAGTTGGCAAAAAATACGCTAGTTACAAAGTAGTGAAATTGGGCATATCCGAGTATTTTGATTAAAAAGAAATTTTATTTTACAGAATAAGGATTCAAAAATTGCCAGATATGTGGAAACAAGTAACCTCCAACGGTGGATATGTTGTAAATTTAACAGTTAATAATGTTGAAGTATCATTGTGTTTCGGCCAAAACAATGAACTATAGACATACAATTATTAATTAAAATAATAAATATAAATAGAGGGATGAGCCTGATGCTATGATATTAAAATTTCAATATTTGGGTTTAGTTGAACCATCTCGTGGAACCTCATTTACATCTCATGCACCCACAATTTGTTTCCAATTGTCTCAGACCCCTTGCAGGTTGAGAAACCCTGGGGGTAGATATAGACTGGGAACCACTGATTTAAATGAATATTCATAGATAATATCGTGGAAGTCTTAACTAATGACTTACCATATTTCCTAACCCCCTGTACTGCCAGCAGTAGCTCATCGTTGGTCCACCGAGCGTTCACTTTGGAATTTATTTCAGTTGTCCGGAGGTCCTCGATGCTTTCAGAGTTTTTACGTTTCAATGCGCTAATCTGTTGCTTATTATTCTGGACCTGTGAAGGAATAATGGGTTAATAAAAATAATTAACAAAAAATTTACAAAACAAGCACAGCAGAATCACACGACAGGAGCAAAATTATTGTAGAATACATACAGACGACCTAAAATTATATACTACTATTTCGTATACCTTGTATAATTTATTTACACTCTCTATTATAATATATATTATGAGACGCATCTGAAAATCAATGTATTTTCAAATGCTTCATAAAATGCTACAATACCATCATAAAACACAGAACGATGGAATATATAAACTATTTGTGAGCTTTCTATAATCTTCCTGTAATATGAATCAATGAGTGATTTTTCACAAGCTACCTTTCATTCAATCAAACAAAAACACACAAGCGGGTAACTTAATAACAATGATCATGCACAACACAGAACACGGAAGGAAGTCCTCCAATGCGGCGCGTCCCTCCAGATGAATACATTTGACATGATTATGTGGTGAATGGGAGCGAGGTGGGGGAGAATAGAAACCAGTAAGAGTCAAGTAGGCATGGTACATAAAGCAGTAAATTAGCAATTAACTCCATAAAATGTGTGCAGAATACAAAAAAAAAAAAACAAGTGTTAAAGGTACATCACTTTACAGATCTAAAATATCACACTTCTGTTTCGACGCTAGTCAAAATGTAATCATATAAAGTTGACCAAAAGGGCTACAGAGCCGGTTCGACTGAATAATATATTATTGTAAAACATCATTTATTTTTAGATTAATATAAGCAGTGCAATAAATATAGGAATGTTGACTATTTGTTAGTATTATAACTATCTACAATACCCCTAATTTTATTGAACGGCTGAAATGAAAAATATATTTTCCAATTATATATTTTTTTATATTGTTGTATTTCAGAGAAATACATAGATAATATATTTGTGTCAGAATGTATGACAATTTTGATTTCTTGTTTATTAAAATCAACCGACTTCCACTTAACCTATTAAACAAATCCATAGAATAATTTATTTCAAATGACCAAAGACAACATTCATATATTCATTGTACAAAACACAGAAGTAAAAATAAAACATAAACACTGTATACAAGGTGTGGCAGATTAAATGGCGCATGATATTAATAATATTGTACCGATTGGATAGATCATTTCCTACTAACAGCATTCACTAACAATAAGTAATATCGCATGACTATTTAATTAATTTCTAGCTTATAGGTTCCCAACCTTTTTGACCAACCCATCCCCTTAAAAAAAAAAGGTTTTTGGCCCACATTTTCAGCCAGTGATTTGATGACGCCCCTTTTAGGTGAAAATATACTATATTATACTTAATTTGAGTATTAATCAAACTTTGTACTTTCTTGCAAATTTTGCCTAAACAACACCCTCTAAATTTTCCTCGAATCAAAAATACCCCCTTAGATCTTTTCAATTTTGTGGGGCGATACCGACCCCTATTGGGAACCAATGATCTTGTTGGTTAATCTGATGTGAATTCAGACAATAATAATTTTTTTGCAAAGATTGCTTTTTGGAAGAATAAAAATGAATAAGGGGTAAAGCAAGAAGTAAAGTGAAAATAGATTCAGAAATGAAATAAAGTGCGGAACTGTAAGACAGAATAGTATACTTTTCAAACAACCTTTTCCAACCAGCAACGTAAAATATTGTCGGTGTAACTATCAAACTGCATATCAATATAAATAAGTCTTATCTATAAGAAAAAATTGTTTTTTAAACTTTCATGAGTAAATCAAAATAACGTAATATAATCTATCTAATGTATTTTTAATACTCGTTGACCTTTTTGTTTGACAATATGGACAAAACGTAAACGGAGAAAAATTATGCATCTTAATATCTCAATACTAGCAATACCCAAGTAAGGCAATAGACCTATTTCCGATGTGCTTATGTGTTCCTAATAATGTAATTTTAATTTATATGTTGAAGAATCCAAAGTGCCCCAGAGATGTAGAATTCCATTTGACTTTATAAAAAAAATAGCTTTCAGTATTTTCACTTGCTCGAATGAAGTATTCCAACCTTCTCCATACAATGTTTCATTCCCAAAGTGATATTCTATGATGAAATGATTTTAATTTGAATGGGTTAAAGCCGGTTGCAGACCAAGAGCGCAGTTATGTTAGTTTAGCTAAGTTATGGAAGCTCGCATAGCGGAGATAATTTTTCATTCTTATCGACATAGATTGCATTCTGCACACAAGTGTGAAAAATTATCTCAGCTATGCGAGCTAAGCTAATCTAACCTAGCTTATCTCTTGGTCTGCACCAGCTTGATAATACGCTCAAATATATTACTTTGTTTTGAGTTACTCGAGGTCGATTTCAGTTCCCATCAACAGGTGGAATAGAAAGATAAGCGATAGTAAATGCTTCATCAATCAGCATGGTCTTCCTTCATTGGAAAAAAAGTTTCAATAGACGCAGCTGCATATCTTTGATGAATTGCAGCGAATAAACAAATGCAGCAGTTAAATCATGTAAAATATTTCCTCATATCAGTTCATGCCTTAAACATTTTCCTGTTTGTAATGTCTTTTGAGTTAATTATGAAAGAATAATTTTATTAGATGTGTGTTCCGATATATCTCAACCATTAGTTGTGTATGTTCAAATACGCAGTTTGATGTTAACCCAATGAAAGCGCCACAGAATCTGCAACACCCGTTATAAAATCCCAAAACGCGCAGCGCTGTATGGTCTCTGTAGCTCCCTGGGCCGCTTACTTGTCTCTTGAAGGACACGATCTCCCGATCCATGGCCCGCAGCATGAGGTCGCCCTGGTTGGCAGGGGCACCAGTGGCCATGGCCACCAAGTCGTCGTAGTTGATGTAGATGCCGCGGGGCAGCTTGTGCTTGAAGCGCGCCTGCTTGGGGCCTCCCCGGCGGGACACGGGTCGCATCGTGCCAGTGCGTCTGTCACAGTTTTGGTTGCTTTCATTCTCAGATATCCCCAATCTAACTACACCTCTCATTAAACTATGCTAACTCAAAAGTTTTATATAAATTGAAAAAAAAAACTACTTAATGCAATTAATGTACATATTCTTTTTTTGAAAGCATTAACTCACTATTATTTTTTATAACATTAAATACTATTGAATTTTTTCCAACAATTTCCATTGTTTAGAGATGCAAAAATAAAAATTGCAGATGAATATCTCCAGTGACCCGAATTCATTTTATCCTTCAACTCCGAAACATACCCACTATTGAGGAAACCAAGTGTACAACAAAAATATGTAGATTCAGTGTAATCGGGTCATTGTGATAAGCTTTTTGTTAAGGTTAAACAGAAATATATATTAGGAATATGAATTGCGTCTAACTTCTCCTATTGAGCACCATGCACAAGTCAGGAAGAAAATGTAGATAGTCAAGTACAATGCAGCATAATGCAAGGAGAATAAACAAAAGAGAAATGTATGAAATATCATTATACTGAGCAGCATCAGATAATAGTTTCCAGAAACCATCCAATATTAAAAGCCACCAGTCTTTGTTAAATCCTAATTCACTTGAATCCACTATTTGTTTACAGTCAGTGTCACAGATTTAACATAGTATTGGATAATATTATAAAATAGCCAATTAAAAAACTTTTTTGAATATGTACACTAATTTAAAAAATAAAAATAATAAAGCAAAAGAAAATTTTATATTATGTCCAGGACAACCCTTATATAATATTATTATGTTTTAAACAAAAAAATCTATCTTGAAAAATGATATCTAAATTTAAAGAAAAAAAAATATGAAATGATTTTTTTTTTTTTTTCAAAAATTTGGGATATCTATAAAAAAAACTAAACAGAAGCCAACTAATAAAGTTCTAAAAGAATAAAGCTGTGTATCTCACCCAAAAAATAGTTAAGTGAATGGGTGAGGATTTACACAAAAATATGTATTTAAAATATTACTTTGAATTATCTGTTTCATTGACACATAGAAAGCAATCTGGCAAAATGACTGATTGAAATTTGAAGACAACTTCTAAACCTTGATGCCTGAGATTACATCTGAAAGCATTATATTTTTTTAGCTGCCATTTTCAATAACAATCAACATACTTGTGTAGTTTGGCTTCCGTGCAAAAATGAACAACAGATTTCTATTTGTATTAATTCCATGCTAGGACTTTATTTGATGGCTCTGATATAAAGGGCAGTCCACTACAATCGCTAGGACAGCTTCATCACCACATTATCCACTGTTAATACTCGACATAGCGGTATTTCTGCTCACTTTTTATGGATTAAAGACTTCCAATTTTATTAAATATACACATTATTATTTCTTTCATAAAGAAACAATCCACTCAACATGTTTTAAATGTGAGAACGTTGAAAGTCAAATGGAAATATTATCTCAATTAAAAAATATATGAATTTAAAATAATGAAAAAAAATATATATAATATATTTAGTTTAATTTCACTTGGTTGTATGGCTTCGACCGGTTTTCAGCAGCTCACTGCCATCTTCTGTTCATTTCTGAAGATGACGGCAGGGAGCTGCTGAAACCGGTTGAAGCCATAAAACCAAGTGGAATTAAACTAAATATATACTATAAAGGAATTTTTAATTAATATTTTTTATTTTCATTATATACAATGGACTTCTACCAATAAATTTCAATAAAAAATATTAAGATATGGATTTTACCAAGATTTTTTTTACTGGCAAGAGAACAAAAAAAACATTTAAAAAGTTATAAAAATAAACAAAAAAATCCCATTAATTTTTGGCATAACGCATTATATGTCAAGAGTTTGGAATATAATTTTAAATTAATTATGGTGGTGGCAAAATGACACAGACAATCCATTTTAAATTGGACTTGAAAGAAATACCGCTTGTCAAGAAAATGCAGTGGGAATGAGTTCCGGCTCCGGAATATGAATGAGAGGAGTACACACCTGACGTGTGTGTAGCAGGCGTTGCACAGTTTATGAGTGTTGTAGGGGGTTGTTTTGTTGCAAAGTATACCGCACGCGGAACACCACCCGCCACTGCCCTCTTGTCCCACCTACAGTAGGCAATTAATGCTTCACTTACTTCATTATCAATCCCCACATATTTTATACAATTCCTATGGAGTACTTCTATCCAGTTATCACTAATATTCCCAGATGAATTCAAGTCTTAGCTGTTACGGTGTCTTCCATTTCATACTCCCTTCTCTCATACTCACAATATATTTCAAAACAATGATACATTAAACTTATTTCAATTCATGTTTAGAACATTAAAAAAAACTAAAGAAATGAAAATTAAGAAAAATCATGGCAACTCTACAAAAGTTTTAATGTTATCCTTTAATTGGTTTATAATAAAAGTAATACAATTATCACAAAACATTTAAATGATTAATTTACAAGTGTACAAACTAATGGAAACAAAAAAAACATTGAAACATGTTATTGTAAGATGTCTGGCGTCGATATGTGGATAACAGTATTTATGATATTGAAAATGAAAAAGATCTGGTGCCGAGCATCTTTTAGCTAATACTCATTTTGTGATGTTTATGGACTAGACTGTCACACACAAAGAAGCAAATAAAATTGTACCAACACATGTATCCTTGGCGATCTAGACAAAAAAATATATATTTATGAAAATAATAACTTTTTCAGCACTATAAGAAATTACAGTAAAAAAAAATTTCTGAATTAAATAAAAAGAACTGTATAAAATGTTTTTAAGAAATCTGGTAAACAGATGAACTCAAATATGACATTGTTAAAGTAAAATATATTGAAGTCAAATCCAAAAGAATTGTGAACAAGATGAGGTAAACTAATTAGAGACAGCCTTGATTAAGGGGGTAAATGTTAAACAAAACCAACACAACTCCCAATGCCTCTTATTATCAAGGTGCCAATATCAGGGAAACGAAAATACTTCAAAGTTAGATGTTTTCTGCACACATTTTGGAAAATGGATTATAATGGCAAGTATGAAACACATGAGGGATTAAATTATTGTGAATTAAAGCTTTGTTAAAATATGGAAGCATGCAAAAGTGAGCGAGACGGGGATAGGGCCATACGGTACATTAGCGGGACGCGGGTGTAAGGAGAGGCTGGAAACATTTAAATATCAATGGAATTGTCCCATGCTCGGTAACCAAAGCGGAATGCTGTTAACATCAAAAGCGGTTCGGTGTTACGTCACATTTCTCTGGAGTTTATAACACTCGATCCATTCGACTAAGTAATACCACAATTATACCTAATAATCATAAAAATACATTTAGACAACATTAATGGCAGCTCTAAAATAACCCTAAAAATAATTTGTATCCTTAAAATATGAAAAAATCAATTACACATAATTACTAACAAAAAAATGACGCATTAGTCCTAATATAAAAATAGCAGTAGTCGTATTCCAGCAATAAATATAAAATAATAACAAAAATGTGCACTTCTAAATCCTGCCCAATACAAATATTGTGTTTCAACAGGTAATTTTATAAATGGAAAATAATGTGCGATATAAATAAATAAAAATAAGCACGGTGTGCAAAATAATTGAAAGCAAAGGCACAGGGCAAGATCTGGACGAAATGTTGGTAGATTGCTTTCTACTTTAAACCTACATAATAGTAGACAGACAATAGGATTGCATACTTATAGGAAATTAAGCAACGATTTGGTTTAATCTGCTTGGAGGGGAGAAACCATGTTTAGCTACAGAAGATAATGAAATGAAACTAATTAATAAAGCAACTAAAAATAATGATAGAAGGCGGAAGCGAGTCACTTGTGAAGTAAGGTGATTGGATTGAAAAGAAAATTTAATAAGTAGGCTGCGGCCACTACTCAAGTGCGGGCGAAGGACCCAGAGCCAAATCAAAATAGAAATTTTCTCCAAAATTTTGAGGCATTACCAGATTTTAATTAATAAAAAAACTATAAAAATAATGTTGTCTCTTCTTCTGTCTTCAAAATCTTCCCCACAATAAGAAAAGTGCCACCAATTTTTATTGGGTAACCAGTGTGTTGGCATTTTGGTGGTTGTAGGAAGCAATAATCAAAAATTTATAGATTAGACATACGAGGTCTGTTCAAAAAGTATCGCGAATTTTATATTTTTTCAAAAAGTATTTATTTATTCATGAATATCTATTTTGTTCCCTTCAAAGTAATTCCCCTCGGATATAATACATTTATGCCAACGTTTTTTCCAATCCTCGAAGCACTTAAAAAAATCATTTTTTGTGATCTTGTTCAGCTCCTCCTTCGATGCCGTCTTTATCTCCTCAATCGTGGCGTAGCGTCGTCCTTTCATGGGCCTCTTCAGTTTTGGAAACAGGAAAAAGTCACAGGGGGCCAGGTCTGGGGAATACGGTGGCTGCGGCACCATTACTGTGTTGTTTTTGGCCAAATATTCGCGCACAAGCAACGATGTGTGAGCAGGGGCGTTATCATGGTGCAAAAGCCAGTTTTTGTTCTTCCACAAATCCGGGCGTTTCTGGCGGATTGCTTCGCGCAAATTGCGCATAACTTGCAGGTAATATTCCTTATTGACCGTACTACCCTGTGGCAAGAACTCATGATGCACCACGCCCCTGCAATCGAAGAAAACTGTGAGCAAAACCTTCACGTTCGACCGAACTTGGCGCGCTTTTTTTGGTCTTGGCTCATGCGGCAGCTTCCATTGGGATGATTGAGCTTTGGTTTCCACGTCATAACCATAAACCCATGATTCGTCACCAGTTATGACCCTCTGGAGCACATTTGGGTCGTCACGGACCGAGTCCAACATCTCCTGAGCAATGTTAACGCGATGCTGTTTTTGGTCGAAATTGAGCAATTTTGGCACGAATTTCGCGGCGACCCGACTCATGCCCAAATCATTGGTTAAAATCGAATGGCACGAGCCAATCGATATGTTTAGGTCCTCAGCAACTTCTCTAACGGTGATTCGACGATTGGCTAATACTATTTTCTTCACTTTATCAATGTTTTCGTCTGTTGTTGACGTGCTCGGGCGTCCGGCACGCTCTTCGTCGTTCATATCTTCTCGGCCCTCTGAGAACATTTTGTACCACCGATAAACGTTGCTTTGGTCCAAGGTAGCTTCACCATATGCCACAGTCAACATTCGAAATGCGTCCGCGCACTTTATTTTGTTTTTCACACAAAATTTGATACAGATTCTTTGATCCATTTTTTGGAATAGGCAAAAATCGAAGACGAGCCAAAACACATCCAAGCAAAACAGCTGTCAAAAATTAACTAAACATTCAAAATGGCCGACCTTGTCAGCATAAGTAAGGGACATGAGTACCAACATAACGCTACAAAAAAATCAAAAATCAAATATACGTAGCCAGCGGAAATTCAAAATTCGGCGATACTTTTTGAACAGACCTCGTATAAATAAACACAAAATCTTTAGGCAAATATATGTATCTTAAGACAGGTGATGAGATGGGACAAACACTATGAATCAACATATCAACATATTTCCATATTCGAACAGTATTTTTTTAAAATAAAAAATCCAACATTCATTATGTAAGCTTCATAATAAACTGAATCATCAGAAGTAAGCTTTGTAGCTTTTAAAGATAAATTGTAAAGAATTTTACTGCACGTTTGGAAATTTCATATCAATGTTGAAAATTGTTCACAAACGAAAGACACAATTGAAATCAAAGTCAGAGAAGAAACAAAAACCCAGATAATAGCCACAAAAGTGAGAGAAGAGCATTTGTGCGGCTGGGAAGGATGGATGAGATGAAGAGCGATGATCGTAGAGGAAGAGAAAACCGACCTGGTGAGGGGCGAGAGGACTGGAGGATCGCCCGGAGGGGGGCGGAGGAGACCCCGAGCCTCTCCTAATGCCGCGGTGGAAGGTCCACTTCTATCCACACACATAATCATGTCAAAATCTAACAATTTTGTCTATCACTCCCGGCCGTTGTGACTTATCCAAAACACAAATAATTGCATCTATTTCGATCAATTTTGTCGTATCTCACTTGAATATTGCTAGTACCGGGAATAGGCATATTCCCATTTACGTAATGACACGTGGTTTATACAATTCGACACCTAGTAATTTCTTTGTTTTTCACAAAACAATACATAAAATAAATTCATCGGGAATTATAGAGAAATGATGGTAGATAAACTTAAATATTCTGACGGTGTCCATCTTGTCATCGAATAATTTTCATTCCTCGTATGTACATTCAGCAAAGAAAATACCAGGAGCACACGACAGGGTGCACCGCAAGATAACAATTAAGAGGGAGTAAGCGTGGAACTTGGAGAAAACATTTACACTGGGATTGGGAATATGTTTGTGTGTTACAAAGTATAGACATCGACATCCTCGGCAGGGAACCAAGCCTTATTGATCATCAAATAAACACTCAGATTTGTGACATTGATATCATCATAATGTAAATATAATAATCGCATTCCAGTTAACACTGCACTAATACAATAAATACCCAACAGATAATTTAAACAGATATTCAAATTTTTGTGGACAACACAATTCCTACACATTTTGTAAAACACTATAAATAATTAAATGACATAAAAACTTTTACCCATGTAAAATAAAGATAAATTATTTAAATTGGCATATGCAAATAATACTATAAGTGTAATTAAATCGTATAAACAATAGCTTATCGATGGTGTACAAGTGAGAGGTCGTAACTATCACCTATGTTTAGTCATCTAAGAGGAATCACAAGTAAACCGTCCATATTGTAAGGTAAAAATGAATGCCGAGATCTACACAAAACTGTATTATGAAAATATTAAAACTAAATCGCCAGCATTAAAAAAAAGAAGCAAATTTAATATTCAAATCCACAAAATATTCAATATGATGTAAGCCCTTTACTATTCGTTAAAACAAAGCGCCATCTGAAGCTGAACGACAAAACCTTTCAATTCTAACCTATCTATGGAGTTAATTAGGAAAACATAGTTGCGAGTAATTTGGTGTACAAACATGTGCGAATGGGACATACCTTCTCTTCTGTGTCAGACTCCCGGTCATCGGACGCTCGGTCCGATGTCCGGTCGGGGGAGCCCTCTCTCCGCACGGCTGTGGTGGCGCGGTCCATCGCAGAGCTGCGTGCCCGTGTCTTCTTCCAGGAATAGTAATACTTCACCAGTGAAGCGATAGATTTATCGGGTAACTGGGGAAAGGCAAAACAATAAAGTTAAGTAATCTAAGATTATTTTTAACAAGACAACTTTATGCCTATGAATATACATTTTAATAAACTCGACTGCACAATTTCATATCAATAAAATAATGCAACTTTTAACAGATAGCAAATATTGTTTCTGAAATAACAACTAAAAAAATGTCTAAATTATATAATCCCTGTTTCGTGTCACAATGACAAATTTATGCAAAGCACGATTTACACACTACGCTGCAACCAAGCCAAATTGATGAATATGTTTGATGCAACACAAATTTTTTTTAAAATTACATTGCACTTAATATGGAGAAAATTTGAAAGTCGAACACCTAAAACCATTATTATTTTGAATTATTCACCATTAAAATGCCCCCTTAAAAAGTATTCCATAATGAATATGAATAAAAATTTATCTTTTACTAAGTTTATGGAAATAACATCAAATGGCATTTGATAATGCCTTAGAAAGGTGAAACATATTATTCCCAAAAACTATAATAAACAACAAACACGCTGTTTCACTGCAGCGGTAGGCAGAGAGAATGGACCGCCACACTACTCTATCCTGACACACCTCTCTAGCTTCCTCCACATTCATACAAGTCATACGAGTACGTCGATTCTTCCGACTTCTAACATGACCAAACTTTAAAATTTGATTAATTTGGTCTTGCCAGTTATATCAATGTTTTCATTCATATTAATTATTTAAAATTGAGTTATATATTATTGTTAAAAAAACAATGAATAAAAGTATTCCATTCAAATATTAGGATGACCTAGATATACATGGAGAACACTCACCATCTGCCGTATTCTGTGGAAACTCTTGCCGTGGAACTGGAAGGCCTGCTCGAACAGAACCTTGTCTTCCACAGTCCACTCGTCGGGAAAGGGTGTGAAGTTAGCCAGGTCCAGCACGGCGCGGTCCAGGTCGTGCTTGTGCCAGAACAGCATGCCCAGGGCTTGCTCCCCGTTATAGCCGTACTTCTCCTTGGCCACGGTGATGTACTGGTCCACTGTTGTCACAGATGATAAACTTAATAACATATCCGGACGCGCTGCAATCTCACAACAGATTAAATAATATAAATGCAAAAGCTAACATGTTGTGTAGTTTATTCAATAAAACTCAACTTAATTTTTTTTTAAATGCACTATACGAGTACTTAAAACTTTCAATGATTACATCCCTAATTATATTTCTTAGGAATATCGGTTTACTTTATCCTCTTTGGCGGACATTTCGGAGATCATTGCAAACTCCATCAGCTACACTGAAGATAGAGATTGCAACCGTCTCCAAAACCAAGAAGAAGATACCAACAGACATGGACATACCCAAGATCCCAGGAAAAATAATACATTCCTTATATCTTGGTTTCTAGTTAATATTGAATCACCAACCATGTATATTCAAGATTGTTACATTATTTAATTATATAAAAATGAATACACAGTCAAGTTCGTAACTATAGCTAGCTTCTGTCCTAATTTGTAATTAAATCTATCAAAAATAATTCAAATAAAACTTTGTAAGTTGGTGAAGTACAGGCACATGCAATTATAATTATTACTACTATTAATTAATTAATTTACTGCTGAAAATACACATGAAAAGATAAAAGCCAACTGAAAATCTATAAAATGGCATTAAAGTAATTTTTAATTCTAAATTATACATTTGACAATAGGTCCGATATTTTAAACCTTATATCCAATTTTATGAATTTAAAAAAATATATTTAAAGGTTTTTTAATATTGATGAAAATGTATATGGTAAAAATTTAATTATATTTTATGGGAATAACATGTTACAAGTAATAATATATACACAGACAGTTGATAATGCCCTAGCAGTGCGAAATATGTCACCCCCATAAAATAAAATTAAACTTTTTGAAAAATGTTTTCCTCTATATTTAACATAGTTTCATATCGTTAAAAAAAAAAAAAATTATTTAAAATGCAAAAATTTAGCTCTGCACTGAAGAACTTCTCGATAACAACGTAAAAAGAAAGTAAATATTATCATAAGTGATTTATATTTCTTTCAAATAATAATTTCAAAGGATAACATCTTAAACTTTCCACAATCTAGATAATAAAATGCTTAATTTTGCTAGTGCCAGCACTCCACCAACTTATACGAGAAGACATAGTACTAACATTGGGCATCGGCAATATCCACGGTGGGCGACCATACGAGCAAAGCCCGGTCGGGGATGAGGTCGGGCTTCCTCTGTTCAGTCGGCTCCAGTTCGGGACATGTGGCCTGGTAATCGCGTCCAACGCGGATCTTCTCCGCTGGAAAGGGGACCACTGCTTCGTGTCAACGAGTTACAAGCGTGGCCAATGAAATGGAACAAAGAAAAGCAATGAGTGGACACGCCAAGCGATCCCTACGGTTAGTGCGGGTGAAATGCAAGTCGGAGAAAACCTGAATTTTTATCATTTTTTTCAACGGAAAATTTTCATATACATCCAAATAACCATTGCTATACTAGATCCAACCGAGCCATTAGAATAAATATACTTTTTTGAATCTAAGAACATTCAAACCTTTGATGAGTACAAACATATAACATACATACATTCATGGCAGACTATACACATACATACCTAATCAAATTCACTTCCAGGTTTACTATAAAAATCTACATAAAAACATTTATATTATGCTCTCTTTTACTTTCCTGAAAAATAATTGTAGTTTTTTTTATTGTGATTTATTTTATTTTTGACCAATTAAAAGTTTTTTTATTCCAAAAGTGAAATTATTAAAAATATTTTTTTTAATGAGTATAAGTAAAAAAAAAAGAACTTCGAATAACTGAAGATTTAATCATTTGCTTTTTTTTACTATATTATTTTCTTATTCTTGCTGGATCATTGCCTAATGGCAATCTATATAGTTTAGTTTAAAAATGGTTATTTGGTAACTAACACCATAAGAATACAACATTTTGAAATTCAGATCTCCATTTTATTAGTAATTGTGATGCATAAATTGACCATATTCTATCAATTCAATAACCAGACATCAGGCAGCAAATCGAGTGACTGCATTCAATGATAAGGGTGTGGGACCAAATCAATCACCTCACAATGTGGTTGGAGAATGAAATAATCCCACTGTATATATGAAATAATGTTGGTCATGGAATTGATGGAGCACAGTGTGAACATTTGTAATTATTTAAATGAGGCATGTACAAATTTTGATTAATTTTTTATTTTTTTTAAATGAGTTAGAAATCATTCAGTAAACTACATTAATCTTAAAAGTGGACGGCACGACTTGGGAAATTATCTTAGGAATGGAAGTTTGTGGGATTGTAGTACAAAATAAAAAAGTGCACTACCCGGCCAAATCCAAGAAGAAAAAAAAGCTCCCAAACTTTTCGTCGCATTCTAACCTCGTCAAAAAACTTGTATAGAATTGGCTGACTAGTGCGATTTCTTACTTCCACTATTGATGAAAGTTAGGGAGTATTACAATCTAACAAAGTCCCATCCCAAAGTCAATTTTCCAAGTCGAGCCCTCCCCTCGTTAGTATGGTAAATCTATGACACAATTTTATTTATAATTAATAAAAAAAATAATACCATTATTAATAATAAAAAAAGCAAAGCCCAAGATGGTAATGTTCTGTTCCAATATATGAGTGATATGTTAATGTGAAAACTCTCATTAGTTTGTACACACCTCATTGTGATTTTCATAAAACTTTAAATGTGCAAACACTGTGTTTTAAAAGGAGCAAATGACAGATTAAAGCTTTATTAACAGTGTTACAATGTGTATCCCTAAATACCAAAGCTTATATTTATAGTTTAGCATAGCAGATTGCATATAATAATACATCTGTGTTGCTCCCTTTAAAATAAACAGCAAACTCCGACACCATTCTCATGGCGAAAATCCACCATGAACCTCCACCCTTTTAAATTAAATTAAATATTTTCTTTTCTTTTACAAATATAATACACTCAAATTTGAATAATTTTCTAAAAACCGAGTACAGGTTAACTGAATAACAGAATTGTAAGTATAACATTTGTACCAAATACGTATACCAGTACAAAAAAAATCATAAATACTTTAAATTTATAAAAATAAAAAAACTAAGTGCATATAGTTCAGAGAGAGTACATAAAAATTATCAATTTAAATGTTTACAGAGAACTTCATATCAGAAACTAGTTATCAATAAAATTACATAACATTTATCCAAACCCTTATCTGTGAATATTCATATAAAGCAACAAATTATACTAACTAACTTGCTAAAATATGAAAAATCTTTTATTTAACATAGATTTATTTGAGGTATTATGATTCAACAGGATTCATCTTATTCAGCCATATCAAAATATGGCGATTTTACAACAAATATCAATAAACTCCAAATGCAGGTGGTGTGAAAGCGTCCATTCAAATTCGATCTTCTATTGAGACTAAACGCTCAGGCTATCAGACAACCACGTGCGTGAAGACCCATATTTAACTATATAAATTACAGTAGTCAGCGACTGGTTGATAGTGCAGAACGGGCTTAAGAACTTTTGAGAAAAGATTACAACACTGATTTTTTTTTCTCTATTAAATAGAGCAAATATAAAAAGGTCATGGTTGGGATAATAAAGCCCAAAATGCTCTTGTGGCATACCGATAACCAGGTCCTTTTGACTACAAACACTGTTGCAAGTGGAGAAGGGGTATGAGATATGAAGTGAATAACGAATGTAATAATTCCCATCTAGAAAACACTTTGGTAATATGGTCTCCCTTTTTGGAGATGCACGAGGTATACCCGGGACTGTAGGGCCAGAGAGAGATAGAATATAGTCTTCCTTATAACAAAACTCTTAGTGCAAATATCAAATCTTTCACAAAGAAAGTATAATCTATATTTTGCCACCATATTTAATATGTAATGTTCCTGTTTGCTTTAGAAGAAAAAATAAAAATATCCCAAAATATCATTATACGGATTCAAAATTCCTCTAAAAAGGTTTGATTTGACTTGCCACTCGCATAAAGACATTGTCTTGTTGGGACTTTCTTAATAAAATAAGATAAACAAATCCCTTTGTTCGAACCATATTACAGTTGTATACCTAATGCAATATAAACTTTTAAAAATATATTTATGATGTATTATGTATTAAGGTAGAAATGTTATTTTAATAAGGTGATAAATTTATTCCAATGAATTGTCAAAGTTTCATTGCAAAATAACCTTATTTCATATGTAAAAAGGACACCAAAAAAACAGTGTAGTGGAAATTCAACTCTGTTTTATTTGGTGGTATGAGTAATGAAAAGATGCAATGAAAAAATAATATTTTTAATTAATTTAATTATTATATATCCCTTAAAGTGAAACAATGAGATTCCTAAAACAAATCATACTGCAACCTAAATATTTTACCTTCTGTTATAACAAAAATCCCTATTTCAAATTCAAACAATAATTAACAATGCAGTTTCAACAACATGTAAGTTATGTCAATTTAAAAAATAATAATAATAAGTGGCAAATGTACATTCGTAGAATATCTGAACTAATCAAAATCATGCAAATTTAATTAAATGAATAAGTAAAATTATTAAATTTAGTAAGAGATACCAAAATGAAAGTCTTCCTTTCTAAAATCCTAGACACCATTTTTTATTCATCTTATGTTGGCACAAGCATTTAGTTCAACAGCTGTGAACAAGCATTTTAAAACTAAAATAAACTTTTATCAATTTTGATTAATGCAAATCAGGTATTGTGAGTTGAATAAGTTAAATTCAAAAGTATTAAATGCATTCAAATACAATATTCAATGTATGGTTAATCTATAAAATGTATACTATATATACAAGTCATTAACCATACATAAAATAAGTTTCTTATGCCATGATAAAATAAAAATTTAAAATGAGCTTTTTTAACACTTTAAGAGGAATGAATAAGGTGAAATAAATGAGAAAGTATAACCTTGTGATGAAAAGCATGAAGCATACAAGAGCACCTTTGTGTCCACCCTCCCTCATGAAGCCCATTTTATAACCAAGATTGGAAATTAATTCTAAGCAGCGGTATACATAGGTAGACCGCAAAAATTAAATAAAAACTTATTTCATACCCCCTGACCAGAGCATGCACAAGAGGAATTAGGAATCCTTAATCAAACGAAGTACACAGTCAGAAACATCGAAAAATAATTCATTTTCAAATGGATTTCGTCAAAAGCTCCAAAAAGCTCTACTTGTAACGAAGGGTCATTATTTGAAGGTAATTAAACTTTGATAACATATGCCTTCGCCTCAGCATCATCAGCCACTTACAAAATGGAGGACGCGCCTAGTCTGGAGCTCCATATTCACATAAAAGTTACAAACCTGAAGTTTTTAGGAATGTATAAATGGAATTAATTAGATCTTCAATAAAACTAGATGAAAAATTAGACATACCGTTCTCGTCGTCAGAACTGGATCCAGGACTTCCATGACCATTGGGGCTTGGTCCTCTAGACCTTCGCCCGTTTCTAACTCCGTCGGAGTTTCTTTCCGCTAATACCATTTCTGATAAATAAGAGTCTATTATCACTTTTGAACGGATATATTCCAATATCGCCGCACCATAAACCGAATAATTGTGTCAAGAAATCGCAAACACCAGAAACCCAGACTCCGCGGGGCACATCAATAAATTGATAATGAACGATCAGTACACTTTTCAACAGACGCCTGTACTTTTGAAGTTGCGCACAGATGCTTTCAAATTAAAAAGTCGAGAAAGAAAAATATTTATGTATTTAAAAAATATTGCAATCTTATATGTTTAAAAGACACAATAAAAACTTTGTATTCACACAACAACTGCAATATTTTACTAAAAAAATATCTCAATAAGGTGAAGAGAAACGCACGCCTCGGACGGAAATTCAAAAATGAATGCCGCCATTGCAAATTATGTTATGCGCATGCTTCGCAGTTAAGCAAACTGCGTACTCTCTACATTACCTATTGAGGCCAAAATTGAAATCTAACTACAGTTAGGGATTAGTCATTCGATGTTTTTCTGTTTATAAATTTTCGCTATTCGTCACGAAGTTTTACAAAAATTTTAAATTATCACAATTGGTGAATAATCTGAATATTTCTTGAAAATTAAAAAAATCATTTTGTTTTGGAATAAAAAACTTTCAAGCCTTTAAATAAATGTTTTATTGAAATGTGAAGCAAGTGCGGTTAGTTACTTTAAATGTTAATAGATGTCGTTAACGAGTTTGAGTTTGACCCTGATAAGAAAAGTTGTTAGCTTGTCACCTTGTCAGTCAAAATTAATATTTTGTGATTCTGTTTTTCTCGTAACCGGTATTTATTTTTCACTCGCTTCTCGAGCTTATCGAACTCATTTTAATTATGGTGGTGCTTGCATATGTTTTACCGTGTAACTGTTTCGAAAATTTGTTTTTTTCCCTTATTTTCAGACAACTCTATTATTAGATATTTTTCTTTTGAAACGCCGGGTGGTCACAATGTTTATGTGTGATTTTATATTAATATAAAGACGAAATTATATTCAATCGTCTGAAAATGAGGGTCGTAGGTTTAATAAGTGGTGGAAAAGACAGTTGTTACAATATGATGCAGTGTGTGGCAGCTGGCCATTCTATTGTTGCTTTGGCTAATATTCAACCCAGTGGAAAAGGTATTTTGGTACACCTTGTTTCATATTTTATATTCGCAACTATTATAAAAATGAATGTATATAGATAGATTCATAAATATAAAAAAGAGATTTAACATTAAAGAATATTTGTGTGTTGTGTAACTGAATTCTATTATAATATTTGTTGTGAATAATGAGGATTTCATTTAGATAATTAATGTGACAATTGTATGGATTTTTTCCCCTCATTTTTCCGAATTCAACTTCCGTCCATATTTAATGATCATGGATATGAGTTTCACCACACATTTTAGCTGATTCAAGCTTTGCCATCAAGATGATGGAAATTCCCAATGTTCTTGCCCACTCTTTTATGGATTATACTGTAATGTTTTAATCCAAAATCTTCATTATCTGCAGTGTAAGTTCAATCAATCTTTTGAGGTTTAAGTAGGATTTAAATATTTAAAAAATATATGTTTAATAAGATTTAAAAATACGTTTTTGCTTCATATTATGTAGTCTTCCAGAGTGCTATAATTATTATATAAATACTTGAAGCTTTGCATATTTTATTTCTTTTGTTATTAATTATACAATTATTTATAGAAGAGGTCTGGGTCAGAGTGTGTATTTTAATGCTATTGTATCTTATTCATAACATTCTTAGCTTGTTTGCTAGATAGCACACAAGTTTTTGATGTTTCACAAAATGTTAATTCACAAAAAAAGCTATTGTTAACTAGGTACTATGATGAATGTTCAAATACATTTTTTTTATATCTTCTTGTTATCCTGTCACACGTATGTGGTGCATAGAGTCAAGAGGATGTTACCCCATCTTTCAACATGTACTTTATTTCACTCTATGGGGATCTGGCCTTTATAAGCTTCAGGGTATCTGACCGCCACAGTTTTGCAGCTGGCCTACTGTATACTGTATATATCTTTTAAATTAAATAAATTTGATTTTAAATTCTACTAGTTAATCATTCTACACATTTTTGTTATTAAATATGTTTATTGTATTACGATTTAATAGATGAACTGGACAGCTACATGTACCAGACGGTTGGTCACCAGGGAATCAGCATCATCGCAGAAGCAATGGGCCTGCCATTGTACCGGGGTACCACTAAAGGCCATGCTTTGGAAAAAGGAAAAATGTATCAAAAAACTGATAACGATGAAGTCGAAGATTTATTTGAACTTTTACAACGAGTGAAGGTAAGCACCTATCTACTTGCATTTAATGTGAGATTGCTAAAAACTCTCCTATCATCACAATTGCGGTGCATATCTTTTTGTGATAATTCAAACATAATAATGTGACTTTTTATTTGGCCAAACAAGCAGTTCTTATATATAGATAAATTTTATCTTTATTGAGCAAAATTTCATTCCTATCTTTATCCATTTATATATTAATTCTTTTATAATGGCGTTAGTTTGAAATTCGCATATACACATGACCATTTTTCCCTTACATAATATTTACATTCTGTCTTTAATGATCAGTTTTTTTCTTCAAAAGAGTTTAAAAGTTATTTTTAATTAACTTCGGGGTATAAATAAGTATTTTAATATCTTCTTTAATTCAAATTTACTTTGATGTAAGTAACCAAACAAGATAGCTAAAACAAATGTTACCATGGGGTCATTTTTCAATCAAGTGTGCAGCCAAAATAAACAGTGTATCTCATTAGTAAAACGTCAACATTGTAACCATCTATTATTAATTTTTTCAATAAGAATTTTGCCAAATTGTATATGATAACTCTTTTTTCTTTTAAAAAATCTTACAGACAACCCACTTGCTTTGGATCATTGCAATTATTTTTGTATAAAATCACATCTATACAATCATAAAATAAATATTGCTAAACAGATTACAACTTATTTTGGAATTGTCTTTCAACTTTTTTTTTTGATTTGTTTTATTTTTATCAATTGTTAATGCCCACACTGTATCAAAACATCCTTGTACTCATAGCCTCAGGCCATGGAGCCATTAACATTCTTCTGTTTAATGGAGTACTAACATTAATGGGTTCAATGTGTTCTTAACTCTGCATTTATTCATGCTTTGTTAAAATTTTAACTAATTATTTAAATTGAGAATGTTATTGAAACAAAGCATCGGATCTCTCAAAATGGGGCAATGAATTTGCAATGCATGTTAATTCTGGGATCCCATTCATTTATTTATTTATTGATCATTTACCAAGTGATTTGAATACCTCCCAATTTGAGTTACCCGTTCTAGGGATCCATTTCATATAACAGTTAATTGTTTTTTCATAAGTCATATTTTTTAGGATGAAATACACATTGAAGGTGTTGCTGTCGGCGCGATTCTCTCCGACTACCAACGAGTTCGGGTAGAAAACATGTAAGCTATGCTTAATCTTTATATTCTTCTGTACGGGCGTATGTAGTTGAACTCTTAAACAGCTGGACTGATTTTGGTGAAAAATTTTGTGTGTGTTTGAGTGGGTCCCTGGATGGTTTAGATCCCGGATCCTTGGACCCAGTAGGTGGGAAGTTCATGAATAATTTACTTTCTGAGAATTCTTCCGATGGCGCTATAGCCCATATCGGGCCTTGGCCTCCATCAACTTTCGCCTCCAGCAGACCCTGTCCTCAGCAGTCTTCCTCCAGTTCAGCAATCGTAGATTTAAAATTCAAACTCAATGTCAAATGTCATTTAGGATATAGTTTATCGAAAAAACGTTTGCTGAACCAGTTAATAGCAGGCAAGCGAACGTTCGGACAGGACAATGTCTGTCGGGTCCGCTAGTTGCTTATAAATTTTATATTATTTGTCCCAACACAGAACAAAACCCATCTATCTTTATCATATTTGAGGATTGCGGTGGTTTATTATGAACGCGGAATGCTAATTCTGCGCATACATTAGCATTCTTTCAAGCAGTCTTTTGTAATCAAGTTACGTAATTATTATTTGCACAAATATGTTTATTTCCATCAAATCTTAATAATGATATGAACTAATTGCAGAGAATATTTGCAAACTAAAATTGTGGCATGCAAAATTTTGTTGATTTTCTATGCATTTCAAAACTTCAAGCTACAATGGCTGTGTTTATGGTACATGGTGTTTTAAAATGAATAGACCTCTCCATACAAGAGGGATTCTGCATCATTTTGAATCAATATATTTTCAATTTGTTTTTTTGATCAATATATTTTTGTCTATTAAATTTCACTCCACCCAATTTTGTTTTGAAATTGTGCGTATGTGACAGTCTTTTTCAAATGTATTTCTAGTTTAAAAGCGCCATTTGTTCATAAAATCTCAACAGTTATAAATTGAACGCACGCAATAACAGGAAATCTACAATTAAACAAAAGTAATCTTATTGATGTTAATGTAATGTACATTTTCTTGTTGCATTTGTGCTAAATATTTCAATACAAATTTCACATATCTGTATGCACAATTTAGATAATTGAACATTTTTATTTTCACAATAGTACGAGGCATATCCATAAAGTAAGTGTACTGAATTTTTGTAGGTTACAATTTTTTTTTATTTAAACAAAAAAATTACATGGTTACCGTAGTACATATGTAAACTATTTTTTGACATAGTCGCCATTCCTCTCTATGCAGTAAGTGAAGCGGGGTATCAACTTTTTAATGCCTTCCTCGAAGTAGTTTCCCGCCAACCCCGTCGTCCACTTCTCCACCTCCTCCTTTACCTCCTCGTCGGTTGAAAACCTTTTTCCACCCATGTGCAGCTTCAGGGAGGTAAAGAGATAGTAATCTGAAGGTGCTAGGTCAGGGGAATGCGCGGGATGATTCAGGACATCCCATTTAAACGAGGCGAGCAGTTCCTTCTGGCATTGTCGTGCAGCAGGCAGACTCCCTTTGTCAGCATGCCTCTCCTCTTGTTCTGAATCGCCCTCCGCAATTTTTTTTGGGTCTCACAGTATCTTGCAGAGTTAATGGTCTCCCCTTGAGGCATATATTCAATTAAAATTATGCCTTGACAGTCCCAAAACACGGATGCCATGATTTTCTTGGCTGAAATTGTGGTTTCCAACTTTTTGGCGGAGGGTGAAGAGGTTTGACGTCACTGTTGAGACTGCCTTTTGGTTTCAGGCGTGTAATATGTAACCCAAGTTTCATCTCCAGTAACGATGGAGCGGAGAAATTCATCGCCATGGAGTTTGCAGCGCCTCAAAAACTCTTGCCCGGCGCCGCGTATTTCGCACTTGGTAGGAGATTGGATTGACATGTTTCACGAAACGTGTTGTCGCGTCGACACTTCTCAACGTACTGACCTCGAACTGGTCTCGTTGCGGAGGGGAAGGGTCAGGCTACACGGAAGTGTAGCCAACATGTCGAAAATAAAATCCATCCGGTTGTGAGAGCCTCAGTACACTTACTTTCTTGATATGCCTCGTATAATAAAATAAGAAGTAACCATTGGGGCAGAAAATTGTCCTGGATGCGCTCAGAGTATGATAAAAAATCAGCTATATGATCATACTCAGTCATTTCGGACAAAAATTCACTTAAGACATCTCAGGCTCTCGGGTACACTTATATTGTATTTGTTATTTAGAAATCAATTTTTTTCCATTTGTGTTTAGATGCAGCCGTCTCGGTTTGGTTTCCCTTGCATATCTTTGGAGACGAGACCAAACAGAGCTGCTCCAAGAGATGATTGACTGCCAGGTTTACGCTATTGTTATCAAGGTAAATATATGCATACTACAACAAAGTCGCAATGAATAACCAAAGTTTTATTATGCTAAGTGTTAACTTGTTGCTTGTTTGGCCAGTTGTAGCCCCACTTCCTCCAAGAGCCGTGCTTCAAGGATGTTTTGTTTATTTAAAATTTTCTTTTGTTATTCACTCTTGCAATTAAATGAGCACATTCAAATGCCCCTCTGATTTTAGTTTAACCGCCCTACATTCAGGTAATTTTCGGAGAAACGTGCAAAAAAGAAGCAGGTTTTTTTATTAATTTATTTATTTTTAATTACGAAACGTCAAAGACTCAACCGCACACATCGCCTGCCCCTTGTAAAACTATCATATTTGTGAAGACTTGTACTCAAGTGTTGTTGGCACACGCGCGTATCCCTAACAGTTTGTACATTTTAGGTACATTACTTTACACAAGCGCGTACGTTCATATACCTAGGGTGGTTAAAGGGGACAATAATTTAACACGACAGAACAGAATGATCTGAAACTGCGGCTAACTACATTTGCAGTTCAGACAAAAGTGGAAGTACTTAAAAAACATTGTTTTATTTAATTATTATTTAAAATGAACTTTCATCAAGAGATTTCGGTAAAATCATTTGATTATATTATAAGATTAATTCAAATATGAACTACAGACATAGTCTGCCAGAGTTCAAAACCATTTTTTTGGATTGCAAATGTAACCAACCGCAGTATAGAGATTAATAATAGTAATCATTTCACACTACATAAATGCTTTTATTTTTTAATTTTTAAAACCCGAGTAACTTGCTAAATGTTCCCGCTCAATGCACTGAATTAGGTGACCTTGTCTGTGTAGTAAACATCAACGGTTTGATTGATTAGGCCAATAAAACACGTGGTGAGATAATGCCAATTCTTGTCAACAAGCTGACCTGTGGCTTCGCCTTCGTTTGGCTTGATTATTTGATCAGTTAAGAATACACGGCATTTGCTATTTTTAACTTCGTCTAGTCTCATTTTTTATGCTGTCATAAAAATATTTTTTCAGAGCAAACCCAACTTACACATATTTTTCTTTCACGCTTCCTTTATAGAAAAATATTATTATTTATGAAGAAAAAAAAAAATTACTTGTAGTTCTGCCTCAATTAAAAAAAAATAACATTCCCTTTTTCTTTTGATTATAAGTTTTATCTAAAATTATATTTTTACTAAACTTTTCAGAATGCCATACCTGTCCTGTATAATTATACCTGACCAACTCTATTCATAGTTCGATTATTATAATTATTTTAATTTGTATTCACTTGTTAAAATTTTAAGAGTGAAATTTTAATTAAGGTTTCTTTTTTATTAGTTAAATGTGTTTTATATGTAAACTTTTGTATCTTTTTGTTAATTATTCATAAGGATTAAATTTTCTAACAATCCCATTTAAAAATGAAATTTTTGCATATTTTGGAATAACGATTACAATTGTTTCCCTGTAGGTGGCAGCCTTGGGCCTGGAACCCAGCGCACTCGGTCATCCACTGCGAGCCCTACAACCTCAGCTGCTAAGAGCCCGAGACAAGTTTGGCCTTAATGTCTGCGGGGAGGGGGGTGAATATGAGACCTTCACTCTGGACTGTCCACTCTTCAAGAGCCGGATTATTGTGTGAGTTGATAATTTCACAAATCAATATTTGATGCAGCATTGAAAGATATTGTATTTGCTCATTCAATAGTGCATTAAAAAATAATAAGCTTTTATCCATTAGACTAACTAGTTTTTTGCATGTTTTAAAAAAAAAATTAAATCTTTAGGATGAACAACATTGTATTAAATGAACTTGACCTTCATGTGTAAAAACAGCTGTTAAGAAGCCATTTTGATTAAATTTTGTAATTAACATACTTTTTGTAAGAAGAAATAATATAATATGTTATTATAAAAGTTTTATAATGGTAATAATGGCTAGAGGTATGTTTGATCCTATAAGATTTGAAAGGAGGACAAAAGAATGTTAAAATTTCAATCAAATTCATTAGTGACTTATCCAAAATTGGTATAGTACCTATAATGGTTGGTAAATCCAAATATCGCTAATGACACATTTTATGACTAATAATATTGGGGGTACAAATAAGTTCTCGATTAACTTAACCTTATTGAAATTGTAATTTTGGATGTACACATATGGCAATACTGTCACCAATTTTATTTTAAAGCTTAACCTTTAACAAACGTTAGTATGTGTTAAACTGTCAAAATGAAAAGAACATTTTTTATTTCGCCTCAAACATGTAGGATTTTGTACCAAAGAAAACTTTTTTGCGAAGAATTTTATTACATTGAAGCACACACTGAATTCTTGTGGATACTTATGGCAACTATGCTCTATCAGAAACAACTTGCAGAGATTGGTTTCGACGTTTTAAAGAAAAAGATTTTGATCTCGAAGATAACGAGCGTTCCGGTGCCACGAAAAAATTGGAAGTCGATGAATTGGAAGCATTATCAATGCAGATCCATATCAGACACAAGAAGAACTTGCAGAATCATTAGGAGTTGAATAACAAACAATTTCAAAATGTTTAAAAGACTTAGAAATGATTCAAAAAGAAGGAAATTGGGTTCCGTATGAATTGAAGCTGAGAGATTTTAAACGGTGCTTTATCACCTGCGAACAATTTCTTAAATGACAAAAAAAGAAAGAGTTTTCGGCATCGTATCGTGACTGGTGATGAAAAGTGGATACGCTACGACAATCCAAAGTGGAAAAAGTCATGGCTCCAAGGTCATGCTCTGTATCTGGTGGGATCAGCTCGGTGTTTTTTTTTTGAGTAGGGGAAATCTTCAAAAAGACAGTCACTGGTTTACTTTTCCAGTACATAGTAGTGTGGGATTTTTACTCACTAAAACTCCCCCTGATGGGAGAAAGTAGTAGCTAGCGATGGACAATACTTTGATTAAAAAGATATTCTTTATCAGTTTTTTTAAATAAAATTTCAATTTAAAAATTAATTAGGGAAGAATGAGGGTTTAACTGGATTTTACCAAAATTTTAATGGCACCTTTATATTATATTATATTACAAGAGGCTACATAAATTTAGATTTTTAATCGCCTTTGTTTTATTATTATTATTTTTTTTACTACTTCTAATTTGTGTATATTCTATTTTGGCAAGTTTTAGATCAGAATTATTTTTATGTATTATATTTGAATCGCTTTTTTGAAATTTGGAGAAGTTTACTAAAATAGATAAAAACTTGTATTTTTTGATATTTATACACTTCAATTATATCTATTGTCACCTGTTTAATCAAATGTTTCTTTCGTTGCCTATTATTATTATCTTCTATTATTATCTTATTATCTATTATTATCTTCCAACAGACACTCGGAATACTCTACATATTTATATTTATTAATTTAAATAATAAAATAAAAACACTTTTTCGCTTGTACCCAAGCTACATCAGGGTGATTTGAAAAGTAACCAAAATCACAAATTTAAATGAATACTCGTATATAATAGATGGTGGTGGAGTGAGAGGGGATAGTGCAAGCTTACCTCCATCTGCACTGTGTGGTCCCACCAGAAATATCTGAGTGACATACCCTAGCTTAGCTGTCCCAGAGCAATACCTTATACATATCTTTAACTGTTATATTTTTGTTTCAGAGACGAAACCCAAGTTGTTGTGCATTCTAATGATCCGATCGCACCAGTGGGATATATGAATTTACTTAAACTACACCTGGAAGCAAAGTCTAGTGAAACAGATTCTATACCTCTACAAAATGTCAAATCATCCCTTGACTTCATCAGTGATTTGAACGAATCCTCGTACAGCGATCTCAGCGATATAGAGCTCAGTGAGAGTGAACTGGAAAATTGCGAACAGATTTCGAAACAACGAAGGCAATCAATGTCCGAATCCGCCGTCTTAAATCCATTATTGGATGACCATCCGATCGGCACTCTTCTTTCTTTACCAACGACGTATTCCTGCCCCTCGGTTCTCATCGACAGCAATATTTCAAATATTGTGAACCACGATTTGACTCAACTCGAAACGAAACCACGTAAAAATCCTACATTATGTTGTAAGAGATTGAGTTTAAGTAATTCGGGTGTGAATTTCCAGAGACAAACCAGTCTGACTGTAGATACGGAAATGGAAAAGGAAAATTACAAAGGCCCCAGAAGTAGAACGACTAGTAGAACTTATTTTTCTAATCCCCCTAGTCCTATAAAGTACGAGTGTGAGAAGTCCCCAATAGAGAACACGGGTAGCATCTTCTCCAATGATTCGGGCTGGAACTGGATCGGCGGTGTTGTCGGGGAAGGTTCGGCTTCTGACGCAGCGATGGAAGACGCGATGAACAAACTTTGTAGTAGGTAAACTTGTCGATCTAATGTCTTACCATTAGTTCATTTGTTAACCTATATTACTATTCTGATAAGCAATCAGAACTAGTAAGTTTTGTAACTTGGTGTAATTGAGTGATCCCATCCAATTTGATTACAAGCAATTGTGGATAATTCTAAAATCTGATTTTTTTACATTACTTTGACTCTGGTTTATTTTCTGATGGAATTATTTTGGTTTCTTTTCTGATTTAATTGATTCAACTCAGTTTAGTATCACTGGCTGTTGTTGTGTTTTTTATCCATAAAATATTAATACACCCACTTGTAAATTATTATCTCTTTATTTTATAAATTGTTGTCTTTAGATAAGTAGGCGCCTGTTTCGTCTAACACTATTTTTATAATAATTATTCATTAATATTGAATCATATTGTTTTGTTTAACCCTTTGGTTGCAGGCATTTTTGGGATACTTTTAATTTATAAATTGTCTTTTAATTCTAAATATGACTATTTTATTAAAGATATATCCAAATCGTAAATAATATGTACCACTGATTCACTCTCTCACACTCTGTCTCAAATTTATATAGTACTTTTGCAAATCACGTCGTCGATCTGTCGGATTTGGCATTTCTCGCTGGTGTAGCAAAAACCGGCAATTAACCAGTAATTAACCCATTGGCTTTTGGCAACCAATGGGTTAATTACTTAAATTATGAACAAGAGTGTTTAAACTCAATAAAATATGAAACAGCAGAACACTAATTGTCATTAAATAATTAAAAATTTACTATTGCTGTACCTGCTGCTATCAATACAAATAAAGTTTTTTTTAGATAAATGAATTAGTTAAGGCATTTTACATACCACTCCAAAGTGGTAGCTATTATGAATTTGGCATTGTTGTAGCGAACTAATGATTATAATTAGAGCTAATACATAATTCTAAACTAACAGTACAAAAGTATTGTCTGTTTTCTAGAGGTTTTATTCAATTTTACAGCATTATTAAAGGTCTTGCCTTACAAAGTCTTGTCAAACGTTTAGCATGGCAAAACAATTCATTCCCATAAAAATATAATAAAACTTCTAGAAAACAAATGTTTTCATTAGTTTTAATTATTTAATATGGAGTTTTACAAAATTGTTGAAGAAACTAAAAATCTAAACTAACAATTTTAACGCATTCTAGGTCTTTTGGACTCCAGAGGCCTTTCTCTTACCAATGTATGCGCCGTAACACTGTACGTGCGTAACATGGCAGACTATGGGTTATTCAACGCAGCTTACGTGCGAGTGATGAACTTTCCGGATCCCCCGACGAGGGTGTGCGTTGAGTGCCCCCTTCCAGAAAACGTTGGAGTCATACTGGAGGCCCTAGCCCACAAGTGGCCCAGGACGGAACAAGACTATGACGGATCAGATATGGAGAGGCATACAATGCACGTCCAAGGGATTTCTCACTGGGCACCGGCTAACATTGGGCCTTACAGTCAAGCAGTTAGGGTTAGTTGTTTGGTTACTGTATATATTTTTAATTAAATTAATCAAATACTGAACGGAAAATACAAATACTGACCAAATTAATCAAATACTAAAAGGCGGCCACATTCGAAGTTGGAAAAATTGACGAGCATGTATGTTACGATGTGTGAATGTAGAGGAATCTAGAGAGGTATGTCAGGGGGGTAGAGCAGTGTGGCATTCCATCCTCTCTGCCTACCCCTCTGGGGAATCGGCTTGATAGTTAGTTAGTTAGTTTTTTTAATTGAAATTGACGAAACAAATTAAGTTGAAGTTGTTTTGATGAAATATTATGTATCAAATGTTTTCAAGGGTTTTATTTATATTATTATGATTTGGTATCTTTCTAGGACTTTACCTTTGATATTAAATAATAATTAAATGTTAAATGTCGGCCACGTGAGGAGTCCGAGAAATCGACGTGCATGCATGACACGATGTATGAACATTGATTACAGGGTAGAAGTATGTCGGTAAAGAACAGTTTGGTAATTCATTATTTCTGCCTACCCTTTCGGGAGACGACATGACTATATATTTATTTTAAAGGATTTTTATTTTCATTATTTATAAGTAATGTGCGAGAAAACGTTGTATGATAGAATACCAAACGATGAAATAAGAAAGAAATGTAAGGCAGATGACTGCATCATGAATAAAATTAAAAAAGGATCCCTGAGATGGTTTGGACATATAGAACGAATGGATGAGAGTAGAATGGTTAAAAAGTTGTACACAAGCAGCGTGAGTGGAAAAAGAAGCCAAGGACGACCGAGGAAAACATGGCATGACCAAATTAATCAATTTCTAAAAGGCGGCCACATTCGAAGTCGGAATAATAGACGTTCGTGCATGGTACGATGTATGAATGTAGAGGAAGCCCGAGAGGTATGCCAGGACAGGGCATTGTGGCGATCCATCCTCTCTGCCTACCCCTCTGGGGAAATGGCGTGATGGTAAGTTAGTTAGTTTATTTATAATGTGCCAAACTTGTGCCAAGAAATTTCAATATGTTGAATAATTTTGATAATATGTTAATTATTTAGATTGAATATATCAAACCATAATATCCAATAAAAGATTACAGATTAACAAAGTATTTGTATTATAATATTAAAATCATGCGAATTAAACAATAATTGATAGATTTTGGAATTTGGGTTTATTGCTCAAGAATGAATATTTATATTCTTTGTGAACAACTATTTATGATCTTCCAATTAAGTTAATAAAGTTATTTTCTTCCACAGATAGGTGATATAATAAATTTAGCTGGTCAAATTCCACTAGTCCCCGGGAGTATGGTCCTTGCAGAGAATGGTGGCAGGGTCCAATGTCGCTTGGCCCTGCGGCACGTTCAGAGGCTGCTCAATGCTATGGACTCCAAAACACAAATTAGGGATGTCGTTCAAGTGAGTTCCTTTTCCATATTTTTTTATTGGCTTATTAAAATTTTTAATAAATATAGTATCATTGAGACCCCGTCAGAGTTTATATTGAGAATAAAGATGTTCTGGTGTAAATTTTGATCGACTGCATTAGGAGCAGCCCACATATTAAATATGTATAGTTTATAACTAGGTTTTAACAAGGAGTATTTTCAACAGCGCCCTTGGAATGATTAATTCATAATAATGGCGCTTTACAAATCATCCAATTTCTTATTATTATCATACAATCATGTAAGAAAATTCGAAACATTGTTTAACATTAGATATTAAAATATTAACAATAGTAATGACAAATGGTATAAATATGAATACCTCATTTTCTTTTGTGTTTTTTTCATCTATGTAGAGGAAACAAAATCATAGAAATGCCATAAACAAAATAAAGATAGTACATAATCATAATTAATTAGGTACTATCATAGATTGATCATAATTGGCACTGTTTTTGTGTTATGTATAATGTGCAAATTTTGAATCTGATTATTTTATTTAAAAATTTGAAAAAGTAAATGTATTGGGAAACAATTAAAATATATTTCTTTAATGTCTATGCTTTAATTCAGGCTGTGTGCTATCTTACACATCCCTCTCTGATTGCGGAGGCCCGCCGGCAGTGGGAGAGGAGAACAAACAATGCCATAGTAGACTACGTTGTGGTCCCACGCCTTCCTCGAGATGCCCCTCTGGAGTGGCATGTTTGGGCGCACCGGCACAATTCTAGATTTGAATGTAAGATTTTAAATATTTATATGAGCATGATTTTTTAAATTCAGAATTAATGGTTTTATCGTATTTCTTGGGATCTTGACTATTTTCATGACTCGTGGAGAAACATGAACATACCGAAGATACAAAGAAATATAATTTAATCAATTAGAACAATCAGTGCACACAATAAACTAAATAATTTCACTAAAAGTTATGATGATAAAAAAATATTAATAACTGGTTAAATGTTTTCTTCTAAAAATTTTGCTGTATTGCATTTTAAATGTTTAGTATAATTTGGTTTTAAATAAAATGTTTAAGTATCTTCTTTTTCTACTGTCATACCTCTATAGAGCATAAGGTTTCGAGTGTATTTTTCCATTTTAATTTGAACCTATATTCTCTTGTCTCTTAATAATAACATTAATAAATTTGTAAGATTTAAGCTTACATTACAATATTTTTCTTTGACCCATTTATAAAAAAAAATTGGTTTATCCAGTTTTTTAGAAACTGTTGAAATAAAAAAATAATAAAATTTTATTTTACTAGAGTCTTCTTAAATATATATTAGGTGTTGACATTCTAAGAGTAACTTTTTTTAACATTTTTAAATATTGTTATAATGCCATTTGCAGATGAAGAGACAGGTTGTAGTGTGGGAGAATACAAAGTAGCCATCAGAAGAAGGTGGAATTACGAAAACAATGTTGCGGCTGTCGTGTGCTATGTAGCCACAGGTAAATATTTTCTGTTACTTTGCTTGTGCACTTATCTAATAAACCTTCTTGAATTACAAGAGCCATTTGCTTTTGGTAACTATCAAAACAATGTCACAATAAATCAAAACAATCTCTAGGTAATACTGTTACAATTTGTTGCACCGTGTCATCGTGCATTATCTCATGCATATCTTGTGCTATACATAAGTTGCAACAATATACATATGTAAAATTTCTGTTATTAGATATGGTAGTGAATACTAGAACATGCAAGCCATATTAAAACAATTTATTGATGGTATGTGCGAATTGTTCACTCAAATATTATACTTAGAAAATGCATGCGTTTATTACATTCTTTACTTTGTAATTATACTGCTTAGTGTAGAAATATTTGCAGTGTAACATTTGCATATTAATCGTGAAATATTTTGAGACTCACCATTTTTAATAATTTTTTTGTTATTTTACTATGTAGCACAGACATTTTTCGGATGATTGTCATCATTTCTCAGTCTAAAAATCTTAACTACTTAAACCACAGGTTTTTAGAAACATTTTATTTGTTACTTTATATAGAAGCAGGTAGCCGGATAAACCGATGGGTTAAAAAATATCTAAATTTACTTCAAATGTAATTCATATACTCATAATATTTTTAACGGTTTAAGGTTCTTCACCGTCCACTTGCCAGTTGTCATTCCAGAATGAGGAGTGGCTTGCACAGCACAAAACACTCGCCACTCAGATAACGCAAGAGGAGATTTTCAACATCCTGGATTACTGCATAAAGAAGTTGCTCAAGGATTATCAGAAGGATGCAACTGTCGGCCTCAGGATATTCTACAAAGTGTCCGTGTCTCCCGACGTGACGGCGTTGCTAGATACCCTCAAGCGGTTCAGAAAAGATAATTTGCCCAACTTAGCTTTCACCGTTGTGCCTGTGATACATTTGCAGAATGCTTTTACTTTCCTTTCTATATCAGCCATGAGGCATGAGAGCTCTTTGTAACTTATGTTTAGTTTAATTATATATACTGCTTTTAAGTGTTCATTAATATGTAATAATTCTTAACTTCATTCATCACATGATTAATATTAGGGCGTGTCATTTCTAAAACTTACATTTTATCAATGAAAGTTTTGATTCATTTACATATAATACATTTTTATTATGTTTGGAACAAATTCACTTAAGTAAATGATCCAAGAAATAATCATCAGTTTATAAAGAGAACCTGTAGATCCTTATGGCATATATTCTTATTTTTAGTATGTTCACGTCTTTACCAAACATGTTGATGTTTGAAATTACGTACAGCATATGTAAAAAAAAAATTGCAACAATATATTCTTGAACATTTTCTGTAAAGAAAACAGCCAAAGTATTGTTCCTAATATAATTGTATTGCCTTTTGTGTTAGAATTTTAATTGTGTATACTTCTAAGATTTTGTCAAAAAAATGTGCTTAACTAAAAACATAGAAAAATACCTTTTTTGGGTACATTTTTCATTCCATTTTGGTTAAATTTTATAGTGTAAAGTAATAATGGATTTTAATAAAAAGATAACATAAAATAATATGATTTCATTATGCGTGTTGATTCATTTTCGTAAGTTCTCTAATTCAATCGCTTTCAAAACATATGTATCAGGAAATTAAATTATAATCACTTTTAAAAAAAAATTAAGAATTAGATATGAAATCTACTCAATATTTGAATATATGTATCTTAAAATGGTGCTAAGTAATTTTAATTTCTCCAGTGTGATCTTCTGGATGATGTTGTAGTGTAAGTCTGTTTATACATGTACCGCGAATACATGCCAGAATCGCTTATGTTGTAACCGTCCGAGAAAAAAGCACAACAGAACAAAAGGAACCTCCAAATATTTGTTGGCATAGGACTTTATTCTATGGTAAACTAAATCACACTTTTACTACTTACATGATTGCATTGTTAAAACTTAATTTAATTTTTAATCGCATCATGTTTATTCAAGATTTAAAGCTGAACAGAAAATAATTTGTTAATATCCGTGTGTCAAGTACATTTCAATACAATTTGCTTACTGTGTTAGCTATATGTATTTGCTATGCTTTTGTCTAAGCGCTTTTATATGAATAGGTTAGTGACTTACTTTTATATTCAAACCAAAACATTCAGAATACGGACAAAAGACATAATACATAGGTTAGTTTTACCCAGGAGCCTAGTTTTTATTGCACGGTTGTATATTTTGTCTACGTATTGTTTATTTAAATTGGTGTTTTGCAGATATACTACAATGCTTCAAAATTATGTATTATATAGGATTATTTGTATGGAATATTTGAGGCTTTGAATGCCGTGAATCAATTTATGTATTATGTGTAAATCTTCTTTCGGTGTCATGTCAGTTCCCCTCGACTTTAACTATCACTTGAGGGTAGGCGTATCTGTCCCTGGTAGTTCGAAACAACTCTTCTTCATGTGTCAGGCTGGTTCGCCCCAGCGTGGACTATCACTTGAGAGTACATGCCCCTGTCTTGTGCAGTTCTAAACAGTGCCTCGACCATTCTAATCCCCATACAAGCATGCATGTTCCGGAGCCAGAGGATCCATCTTCTCCCCACGCCCCAATGACCCTCTATGATTTGGTGCAGCAGTTCGTACTTATCTACTCTGGGCACATGCCCCAGGTTGAACATCTTACAGACCTTGAAACAGTTCCTCAATGCTTTTTAAGCCAGTCCAGTCCAATGATACGGGACAGGAGATTTACCTCCTAATAACTATATGTTTACGTATGCATCATGAAATATGCATTACTACCATTTCACATATATATATTTTTTTTTTGTTAAAGTAAAGTGCAGATGCAAGTAATATTTTGAACTTCTATTCGTATTATGATTTGTCGTCTTGAATATTTTGTTAATATAAAATTGTGTGTATTTTAAAAACTCCTTAAAAGCAATGTAAATAGAAGGAAATTTATATATATTATGCAAATAATGAAATTATAATGTTTTCTTACTTGCATAGTAATGAATAAGATATTGTACCTAGTGCCTGTAAGCTATTTGTAACTAAATTATGAGTAATACATGAGTTACTTTTACAAACTGTGTATCATTCTGTTTTTTGTGATCTCGGTTATATCGGACATCATTGCAGTCTCCATCTTCAGGGTAGTTCACTACCAGCAACGGGCTACCTGGTAGGGGACAGAAGACCGACAATGGAAGTGGTGGTGAGAAATAAAAGAGGCATATAATTTTGCAGTGTGGGATAGGATTTATTTGAAGATAGTTTACAGATTTGTACGATTGAATGTTAATATTCATGTATGTATTACTGTTGATGTGTAAGTCTATGGATGTACTAGTCTAGGTATATACGGAGACACAATCATATTCCTACACATGTAGTAAGCAAAAATACTATTTACAGTTTTACGATGAAATTAAAAATAGATTAGATATATAATTCTGAAAATCTTTCGATGATTTCGCTACGCTAACATTTTAACACTACTTAAGTTTAAGCATTGTTAGTAGAAAACTTATTTAATCACCACATACCCAGCGTACATTAACTAGTCTACTTCATATGCAATATCAAACTGTAATCCTTTTGGATCCTCCGAGCGGCGCTCCATGAACCTCGGAAGTACAAAATTAAATGTCATGTCTTTACCTCACATGAACACACTATATTTGATTGTTTCCTTTACAAATCATATTTGTCGCCGGTGAAGTTACTCTTACTGCCCGAGCTGGAGAACTGTCACCGCCACCCGCCACATTCGCACGGATAAATTATTTTATTTTATAAAGAACAGAGATCAATATTACCAAAATGAATTTTACCAAGAACTAAATGCGTACTGAAATTAATTTAATCGTGGAATCAATTTGGGCATCCATTATTTTGTCTAAAATTAAAACTAATACATAATTAACTCTTAAAAATAAATCGTGGATCATTAGGAAAATTAATAATTGTCATTAGTCACAAATAGCTGCTCCAGATAACCACAGTTACCTTTATTTCTTCGGCTAATGGAAAGAATGGAGAACCAAACACTACTAGTGATCGGATTCACTCTACGCTTAGAACCAGCAATATCTAGAAAACTAATAGACAGTTCAACTTTCTCTCCATCAAACAGATCTCAATTTAGCAGTATAAACATCCCAGAATATTTTTAATGCGTTTAAAAAGCAATAATTTGAATTTTCTCACTTCCTTGACGCTTGCCAGGCCTTAAAAAAGTGAAAATATAATAATTAAAAAATGATATCTTTGGATAAAAGCAACGGCATTTGTAGTTTTTCTTTTATATATGTATATATAAGATGTAGTACTTATTCAATTATTAATCGAGGTTCACATAAACTCGCTATTAAATATTAGATTCAAATTTGTCAGATTTAATGTTTCCAGTGTAATAAATAAAAAAAATGTTTCCTTTGTCAAATGCAATACTCTTGTGGTGTAAATAAAATGGTATATTTCATTACAAAGTTAGATAAAACAACAAAATCACGTTACACAGGCTAATCTAAGATAAATAATGCATTAAATAATCCAAAAAAAATCTTATAAAACATGATTATTCCGCACTCCCCAAATTTCAAGTTTATACATTCAAGTGCACTGGGAACTGGGAACTATTCTGTATAAGTAGCTTTCTATTTCCTCACAAAAGTTGAAATGCCCCAAAGAAGAAACATAATACTATTTGTGTAAGCAGTAGACACAAAACATAACGGGCGAGCATACCACCATTAGATCCAAGCCAAACTACGCGGCAGTGATGCATCCCTCTGACGTGAAACATGCCTTTCTCTCACTACCGACTCCCGGTACGAGTGATGCTCGGGTCAGAATCTTCACATCAGAAGTATTGCCGGAAGTGTTGATGGTTAAGACAAAGTATGGCGGCATTATTAACGTACGTAGAGCATAATTGAATTACTTATGTGAAATATTTAAAACTAAATGTACAATTCAAACAATATTAAAGGAGGCAATAATTACATTTTTAAACAATAAACCCAAATGAAGAGTTTCGAGTACGTTGAAAATAAATATGCATTACCTAACAGAACACCATTGAAGAATGAGCTAATTTATCTATGTTTGATTTTTGGAAAATATTTATAAAATATTCCATCAAGAATTTATTTTGTTGGAAATAGCCAAATGATTCGCTATTAGAACGAAAATAACTTACAAACCATATTTGGCAGATTCTCATAGAGATTATTTCGCAGGCGGATGGACACACTATTAAAATTAGCCAAAAAGTAATACCCTCAACTGTAATGACACCTTCCCCGACAGGGTACCATTAACTTAACTGGTACATTTCACTTGAAATGTCTTATGATTTAGGTGCACTTTAAACAATAAGAAATTCGCATGTTACTTAAAATACTATGTACAGTTACCACTAATTAAAGAATTCAATTTTAACATTTTAGCATTCATAACTTTGTCAATGCGAGGCGTGTAACACAACATCAATCAGAACTATTCAAATCCTTCTTCACACTATTTAAATATTAATGATTCTCATTCCGGTGCTCTCTAGCGGAGTCCCCATATGCGGAGCGCCCCGCAGACCATAAACTTCTTAGATGATTCACAGGGAGTGAAGTTTTGTGTAAGAAATTGACGTAAAACTACAAGATTTCAAGCGCCCCCCTCCACATGCTGAGGCGAGTTCTCCGTGCGGGGTTCCTCCTCCGCAACCTCCATGAGCGAGTCTTCTTGGGGAGCATCCTCCTGAATGGAGGACACTGCGGCCTCCAGCGCCATCCTTTCTGACGCCTCCTGGTCCTGCTCCAGGTCCCGGCTCACCGACTGTTCTGGCTCGGATTTAACGGGGGCGTCTGCGAGATCTTCACTCGAATGGGACGGTTCTCTGGGAACTCTATCACTACCCACAGAAGAATCTTCCTTGTCAGATTGACCTTGAAGGATGTTCTCTCCGAATAATCGTCTACTGGCATGTTTGAAGTCTGCAGGAATGGATTTGTCGTCTTGTTTGCTGATTTTGTGCGGAGCAGGTGTGGAATCATCCGGGTCAGGCTTGATGGGGAGGTCCGACACGGAATCTGAGTCGCAGTTCCTGTCAGTGTGTAGCGATGAGTTGGAGTCGGTGATGATAGAGTGGTTGCTGGAGTCAGGGGCGGGAGCGGGGGCGGACGCAGCCTGGCGCCGCGGCGTCCGCTCTCCCCTCCGCTTGTGCTTAGGGTTGTTCCCCCGGCGACAGTCCACGCACTTGAAGTTCAGTACGTCTAGCTGTTTTCCCGTTTGACGTACGCATTCTAAGCAAAACAAAAGTCCATTAAACACAGTAACAAAAAAAAGATAATGAATCACTGAATTCACAAACATTAAAGTATTGTAAATTATTGGACAGGCAATTCACAATTTCCTAATTATGATTTTTTAAATTAAAACACTGTCGTTTCCAGTTTTGTATTTTTTTTTATTTCTTCTCAAATATTTCGAAGGTTTTATACCTTCATCATCGGGAGAACAATTATATAATTCCTCTGGTGACGAAGGTATAAAACCTTCAAAATATGCCTAGAAAAACCAATAAATCCTCATTATGGATTTCCAGTGATAAATGCCTTAATTGATTTAAAAATAGCTCTCTTCAATTCTAAAATAAAGACATATTTAGAAGTAAAATAAAAACCTCCTAAACCCTTCTACAGAGCAGCTGGTTACATTTGCAGTCCAAAAAAAAAAATTGGTTTCTTACTGCCCAGATTACATTTGTAGCTCATATTGCAATATATCTTATGAACCTTTTTACTTTAGTTCCTTACTACTAAATTATACATAATATTATATTGAACCGGGACCAGTCTGGGCCAAATAAAGCCAGCCGCACAATGAGGGTTAACGTATAATAAAAACCTTATTAAGTATTAGTGTCATGTTTATGAAAATGAAAATTAATGTATCCCCATTAGCTGACAACAGACATGTAATGTGCCGAAGTGTTACTGAATAAAATGAAGACAAACTGTTAAGAGAGACAAAGCATTTTCAAATAACAAACACACCAATGAAGTGACCTGCATCAGACTATAAAATAAGAGGTTTCAATTTTTTCAAAAGATTCAAATATATATTAGGTGTTTCGGAAAGTTTGGTCCATTTTACAACAGAGGGCTTTGGCTGCTTCAAATCTTGAAATCTGGTAGCCATTTTTTAATATGCCCGAAGATTTGTCAATTAACTTCAGTTCGCAAATGTTTGTCATTCTCACATTTGTTTTATCGCTCCTTAAAATGTCGTTGACTTCGGGGTAAATAAGAAACATTTACGGGAAGTTCTACTGTTCCGTTTTAATTGGAAGACTAGTGCTGCTGAGGTGCATAAAATGCTTGTGGAAGTTTATGCCGATCATCCCCCATCGGATAAATCATGCCGAGAATGGTATAGACACTTCAAGCTGGGGATTTTAGTGTTGACGGCAAAGATCGCCCTGAAAGATAAAAAAGTTTGACCGAAAAATAAACTCCTCAAACCGGATGAAATGGTATCGGGGGAAGTCTCCGACAACAACTAATGTGATTAAAACAAGCACTATCTGGAAAACGACCAGAATGGGGCGACAGGCACAAGCTGGTTCTTAAACATGACAACGCGTGACCTCACATCGCAATCGCAATAAAAAACTATATACAGAATGTGGGTTGGGAGTTAATACCGCACCCGCCTTATTCACCAGACGTGACACCATCGGACTACCATTTATTCAGATCCATGATGCCATGCCTTAGAAGAGCAGAACTTCCATTTATATGCAGATGTCAAGAATTGGGTCGATGCCTGGATTACCTCAAAGACGAGACGTTTTTTTCGACAATGGATTTATCTATTGCCAGAAAGATGGGAAAAGTAGTGGCTAACGATGGACAATATTTTGATTGATATGTTTTTTTATTTTACCTTTCAAATAAATGCAATTTTCATACAAAAAAAATGGACCTAACTTTCCAAAACACCAAATAATTATTTTGAAAATTTAGTTAACTCATCGGTTATTGTATTGATGTTCACATCAAAACATTGTGTAAATTAGAGACATTTTTATTAGATACACTAATGAACAGATGGGTAAGAAGGACAAATGGGAGGGATTCAGTTAAAGATATAACACAAAATATAATGATGGTGTAAAAGTTCAAATATGTTTAAGACAAATATAAACATTGATACCCGCAAATTGCGCCATTATTTTATTTTTATTAGAATTTAATCATGCACACATAGAAAGGTTGGTTATCATGCATTATACCAAAGTGACTTTCATCGTATAACTTAGGGTATATATCACATTACAATATGTTTATCTATCATTGGCCATCTCAAAATTTGTTTATGGCCCTGGAGAAGCCAACAGGTAACCATTCCAGTTTTAACACTTCCCAGGAAATCACTGCGGCGAGAAAGCATTCGCCAAAGTGATCGCCAATGTCGGGGGAACCTGACACTGTCAGAAGAAATAGATTGTTTATGGTGTATGGTAAGATTATTTTGTGCATTACTCAAAATAAAACAAAATCACGTATACCCTTTTACATGTGCATGATTCAATTGTTAACACTTATGAATTTATAAAATTATCAAACTTTAATATAACTTAGGAATCAGATTTTGAGATTCATTCAGTTAAATACGCAATACATATCCTAAATTACCTTTATATTACACTATTAGTGATAATGTTCCAATAAAGTGAAACTCAAGTCATATATATATATATATATATATATATATATTAATATTATATATTCCCATAAAACTATTAAATATATTAATTGGATCACATCATTCAAGGGAGAAAATAATTATTATATATTAATGTGGTCCATCAAGGACAATAATATGTAAGGAACAAAATAAATTAAATAAATGCCTCCAAAATAAACATACAGAGAATAGTTTATGTTTATTTTGGAGAATTCATAGTGTTAGTTAAATACGGGCATCAATATGGCATATGCGGGGGTGCTAACCTTGATGGAACCTCCTGTTGCAGTGTGTGCAGATGACGAGGCCCATGGCGCCCTTGCGGCCGATGAAGCAGCGCTCGCACACGGAGCAGAAGCGCCCCGCCCTCCACGCCCTGTAAGCCCATACCTTGTTGGTGGAGACCGCACCACACTCCTCACTCCCGCGCCCGACCCCCGGCCGTGGGCACACGAAAGAGCCCCATACACTTATCTCATGATCTTAGATCTCAAATTTAATTATCTATCCTCTAAGGCAAATATACATAACCACAACTCTACAATTTCCTTATTCCTAAAATAGGTAAGTCAGGTTATTAGCTACTTTAACATATTAACTAACTTTTAATTTGAACACTATTATCACAATTTCTTTATTTAATTTATATGAAATTGTCGTGACAGCTGTTTTGCCAACCAATGTTCGCATCACCAGGTGTTACAATTAACTAGTTTCGCACCACAGCTAATTGTAACACCTGATGATGCCAACATCGGGTGACAAAACAGCTGTCACAACAATTTCATAAAAATTAATTGTGATATTACAACATTGAAGTAATTGTTGAAGTAATGTTTTCACCGAAACAATGGATTACTTTAACGTATAATATGAATTTTATAATAACTTTGTTCTAAATTAAACAGTTAATAATTTTAAAGTCATGTTTCCACCAAAACAATGGATTACTTTAACGTATAATATTAGTCAAAATATAAACAGCTTTGAGAGTTTTTCCTCAGTATAATTGTATTAACTTGAATTCTAAATAATGGGGAGCTATTCCCACTGTATAAAATTTTGTGTATGGGGTTCGAGAATCACATTCGGTGCCCGCGACTAAAAGTCCATATGTTCCATCATGAAGAATATCACACCGATACATCGACACCTTTGCTGCACTAGATGTATTACTGAACATACTGATACATACTTTTTTTAATCTGACAACTAAAATATGTCAGTAATTTTCCAAATTAGAACAGCAATACAATACAACAAAGGCACCGAAGTATTGAAAAATATTGAAGCAAATCAACAGACATGTAATCACCATTATTATATAACACAAAGCCAAGGTCTTTTTAGATGAACACAACACAGTTAGATAATGCCCAACCCAAACAATATGCAGAACATACATGATGCGTGATGGAGGATCTATGGTTTGTGTAGACATGAATTGTGGAGTGTTGTTTCTTTGAGACAGTTTTCAATGCTTATCAATCTATTCCCTAGTAGATCACCCTATACGAGTGCCATAAGCGCAAGCAACAGAAGTAGGAATGAGAAAATTCACTTTATTATAATTATTTCTTCTGTACCCATTTCCAATTTGTTATAGAAAATTCCATTAAATTAAATAAACAGATTTGAATAAAAAAATATATAAATACCTATTTCTGTGCCCTTCAAATCATTAACCCTTCCATACCTCAATGATATATTTTAATAATAATTAAATAAAACGATGTTTTTTAACTACTTCCACTTTTGTCTTTATTTCAACAGCGACCGGTTTTGCCAGGCTCGCTGGCATCAACAGACTGGTCTGCCGATGACACCAGTCTGTCGATGTCAGCGAGCCTGGCGAAACCGGTCGCTGTCGAAATAAAGACAAAAGTGGAAGTAGTTAAAAAAACATCATTTTATTTAATTAATATTTAAAATGAACTTCCATCAAGAGATTTCAGTAAAATCATTTGATTGTATATTTTAATGATAAAAAATATCAAAAATACAAATATTTGGCATTGATAAGAAGTATATGCAATTTTCAACAATCATAAATCAGTTTAAATCGGTAATCTAATATGTAATTAATCAAAAATATACATTGTGAAATACTATTATTTTAAAATGAACTTCTACATCTGGCTAATATTTCTCTAAAATAAATTAAAGTCATATTCACTCTTTACTGGTTGTATTTTCTTTTTATAGTAAATGAAAAAGTGATTTCTTTGAAATTCTAAAATGTCAAACATTAAATCTTTGATTGACTGACTTTAGTCAGATAAAAATAGTTTTGTGCATCAGAATCTCAAGTGTGTATATTGATTATTTGATCTTCGAAGAAGATACTGATATTATCAATTATTGCTATAATTAATTGGTTTGTAAAAAAATATCATTTTAAAAGGGACATTTTTATTCCAAATGCATCAAAGAAGAACGTGCCGCGTAGCGATGACAGATCTCTCACTCGCTTTACAATGCTAAATCATCCATTACCCATGGTGCTGGACTTTATTCAGTTAAATGTATGTATTAATTTGATATAAGGCAAACGCTACAAGGTTATTCATCATAATTTTAATGTGAAATAATATAAAATAAGTGCAAGAAATGTAAACACGTAATGTATGTGTAGGGGTCTTGCCCTGGCGACATTTGCGACAGGTATTAACCGCCCTACCTTCGGGTAATTTTCCGAGAAACATGCAAAAAAATAAGCAGGTTTTTTATTTATGAAATTTAATTATTTATTAATTTTATTTTTTTAAATTACGAAACGTCAAATACTCGGCCGCACACTTCGCCTGCCCCTTGTAAAACTATCATATTTATGAAGACTTGTACTCAAGTGTTGTTGGCACACGCGCATATCCCTAGCAGTTTGTACATTTTAGGTACATTACTTTTTCTCAAGCGCGTACGTGATACGGGATAGCACAGAATGGTAGTCAAAGTGAATGTATCACGTACGTTCAAATACGTAGGGTGGTTAACTCGCAAGTCTTTGCTCACTCGGTATCCATCACCGTACGACAAACAATTCATTTATCATAATGAATGTGATTTCCAGTTGCTATTAAATTTACCATACAAAAAAAAACAACAGTTTAAACTGAATTAAAAAATTAGACCATTTGCAGCACATCCACCTGGACTACATAGGAGCAGTATTTCACAAAAATAAAAAGTAGGGAGGGGTCACCTTGCACAGGGGGCGCACAACGTGTGTGAGTAGACCCGTTGTCCGGAGTGCGCTTTCTTAAGATGATGGTGCCACTGGTCCGGGGGCCCGGGCGGAGCCGGAGGGCCCGGGGTGGCAGCCTCCACCGTGGGGGGGCCCGAAGGGGAACGCGCCCCGCAGGACCGGCACAAGGCGCAGTGACCGCAGTGCCACCGACCTGAAATAATTCCTCCTATTAATAACTTCCAAAACAACAAACTTTCTCTGTATGCAAGATTATTAACAGCAAGAATTACTGGCTTTTGGGATTCCATTTGATCCTTTTTATGTGGTAGTTTCCCATTGCTTTCCACATTTTTGTATACAACAGGTTATTTGAACCCAATTACTGTATACAATATTTTAGCTATTGATACTCGTGACGTAATAGGTAGCTAGTCTATAATTAATATGAATGAAAATGTTTAATAAAATAGTTTATGGGAATGACACGATTTTGCCCTTCTAATGCAAGTCTACATTTGATAATGCCTTAGACAGGCGAAACATGCCTTTCCATATAAAATATAATAAATTATCTATAAAACAGATGTTTTCATCCGTATTAATTACCTAGACTTATAACTCCACCCCCTTTGTGTAGCAAAGTGTTGTGAAAATCCATTTAAAAATATAAGTTTTAACATAGCGATATGACAACAAATAACCAAGATGGTGAACTGACCGGTGGGCACTTTCTTGAGGCCGACGCAGTAGATGTGGTAGCCGCGGTCGCAGAGATCACAGAAGAGCATCTTGTCATCATCCGCCAAGTCCCCGCACTTGGCGCAGCACTTGCAATCGGCGCACTGCCAAGCATACTCTCGTACCATCTTGGCTACCGACGGGACCATTTCCAAGCACGAGGGATGTACTAAGAACACACACAAAATTATTTCAACTCTGCATTTAGATTTACCAAATGTAATATTGTTTCAAGTATATAACATCAACCTTTAAAATAGTTATAAAATTAGCTAGCTAACCACCACACCGTCTCTCGAAGGGGTAGGCAGAAAGAATGGACTGCCACTCTTTCCTGACATATTTCTCTCACTTCCTCAACATTCATACATCGTGTCACACACGCACGTCAATTTCTGACTCCCCACGTGGCCGACATTTAATATTTGATTTATTTGATCGTGCCACGTTTTCCGCGGTCTTCCTGTATTTCTAGTTCCATTTACATCGTTAACATATACTTTTTTTACCATTCTTCATTCATTCTTTCCAAATGTTCAAACCATCTTAATGATCCTTCCGTTATTTTGTTCATAACACTATCATTTGCAACCTATTCACTTCTTATATTTTCATTCCACACTCTATGATATGTAGATTTTCTTCTCACTCGTCTAAGAGATCTCATTTCTACTGCATTTATTCTACTTTCATCCTTTTTTCATCCTTTCATTCTTTCATTCTTTTGCCAGTTCTATGCTTTGCTTCCAAACATAAGGTCAGGGATAAAAGAAAACCATTGCACACTGCCACTTTACCTTTTTTGGATGGGCTTTTGTTTGCAATGACAACTTAAAGTTCACCATTCAGTGTTGCCTGCCCCAACCCTCTTCCAATATCTCTCTCCACTCGCCCATCCTTTGTAAACATATTACCTAAATATGCAAACTCATCTACTTGTTATATAGTTGGATAAATAAACAAAAGAATGTTGTAGTTCACCTTTCTTCTGGCAGGTGGCGCAGGTGACAAAGGACTCGTGTGGGTAGCGCTTGTTACAATGTTCCGTGCCTGAACAGAGCTTGCAGCGCTGGGGTTCAGAAGGTGGGGGGGGATCCAAGGGAGCCAGTGGGAATGGCGAGGCCGAAAGAGACGGCCCAGGCCACACCGTTCGCTTGGACTTCGTGACACCACTTTTCCGCTACAAGAAAAAAATCATTATAAAACATGTAGGGTCGAAGCACCAGTATTTGACCGCCCCCCAGTAAATGACCGTTGGTTAATAAAACAAAATATAATAAGAATTGCTCTATGTGTCCAGTCAAAAAACTTTAATCCCAAGAAACTATGACAAAAGAGGTAGGCAGAGACAACTGTTGGTAAGAAACAAAACTATCAGTTTTGAACTGTGCCTTGTCAAACGGTAAAAGTGCGTCTTCCCGTTGTTGTTCTGAGATTGTTAGTAGTTTTTTTATAAGGAACAGTGTGGTAAGTGTTTTTTTTAATGTTATTTCTTATGCAATTCTTTGAATATTTACATATTTTTACATGTTAGGGTGTTTCATAATGTGACAATGTAACAAAATCTATGTATTGTATCAATATAACCTGAAGTGGTCAATTACTGGTGATTGTGCTATTTTTTTAGAGAAATATTAATTTTTATAGTAATACTCATATTTCAATAAAAAAGTTAGAGAATTTAGAGAAGTCAATGTGTTGTTTATTGTTGTATTTTTATTGTATTTTGTACACTGAAATAATGAAATTAATGCCTTTAATGTGGATTTCAGTACAAGCTGAACCTTAAACCGTCATTCATTGGTGCTTTGACCCTATACACAAGATTTCTAGTTTAAGTTGGTCAGAGAGACAAGCCTTTGATAAATAATATAATAAATTATAACACAAAAATCAAAACACTTATTTGCTCTTAATTCAGTTTCAACGGGTTTTCGGGGTACTCACTCTGAAGTGGCGTTCACTGGTTTCACTGTCGGAATCGTCTGGACTGGAATTGCTGATGTCTGAATCATTTCCGGAGGAGTCGGATGAGGACTCCTCGTTCACCCTCCGAGGGCTCGCTATCAGGCTCAGCACGGTGTTCAGCGGGAAGTACCTATCCAGGAAAAAATATATATTTGTATGGAAGATTCTTCAATAGAGGTAAAAAAATATTTTAATAATATTTCGTATGTCAACAGTTTAATAAATAGTCAATTTGACAACACACTTTAAGTCAAAAATTGTCTTTTGGTGCTACGAGTCTTGTTCAACGGTATGGAAACATGGACCTTGACAAAAGCTATCACCAAAAAGCTGGATGCCTTTGAAATGTGGATATATTGTAGCATATTTAAAATATGTAATTATGTATGGAAGTGAAGCTTGGAGTTGGCAGAAGAAGGATGAAAGTAGAATAAATGCTGTAGAAATGAGGTCACTAAGAAGAATGTGCGTAAAAACAATGTATGATAGAAAATCTAATGATGAAGTAAGAAAGGAATGTAAAGCGGATGAATGCGTGACAAATAAAATTAAGAAAGGGTCACTAAGATGGTTTTGACATATGGAACGAATGGATGAGGGAAGAATGGTTAAAAAGATATATACAAGTAATATGAATGGAAAAAGAAGTCGAGGAAGACATGGCATGACCAAATTAATCAATTACTGAAAGGACCATGTTCGAAGTAGGAACAATCGACGAGCGTGGTAACAAAAAAGTAAAAAACCATTAAAAAGCACAGGAAACTAGAATACTTCGGGTACATTATGATAAATAATAAATACAAAGTGTGAAGATTATCCAAGGTAATATTAACGGCAAATGAAGTGTCAGAAGAAGAAAAATAAATGTCATAATGTTGTCCCACCTCCGATAAGAGAGGAACAAGAAGAAGTTACTAGTTTAATGATAAGAGTAGCATTACCTGAGCTCTTCGGGGGAATAGTTTCTGTAGTGGTCGGTGTACTGCCCGGGCAACAAGGCCAGGGGGTAATGGCAGGCAGGGGTGGGCGGCGGCTGGGGGATGGGTGGGGGGCGCGGGCGGTGCAGCGTGAGGGTCTGGAGGTCCAGCGAGGCAGGCCGTTCCGTCCGCCGCTGACGGTTTAACCGAGCGTTCCAAGCAGCCGCTGACTGGCACGCCTTCTCCAGATTTTCCTGAAAAAACAACAAACAATTAAGAAATGTTTTAATACCAGAATTATTGTGATCCCGTAGATATATAGATTGGCTGCCAAAAAATTTATTTCCCTTAACAAAGTAGAAAATACAACTCTGAACAAGTTTGGACATGTGTTATTCGCTCGTACCCACTCAATTTATTAATGCTGAAGACGCGGGAGGCGCGGTGTGATGGGTTGCCATCTCCTTAAAACTGCAAACTATCAATTCCCCGTGTACAACAAGAAAATGGGATGGGATGAAGCGACGATAATTACCACCTTTTTTACAAGAAAATATCACTTTTTTTCAATTTTGGACTCAATTTTACAGCACTGTTATGTCTACTCTAGGACAAGTAGTACAGTCATCTGATCGTTTTAAGATTTTCAAAAACCCTAACTTCCTCGGTGAAATAACAAGTCAAGGGGGAAAATCGTTTTTATATTAAATATATTTGGGCTTTTCCATTTTTCATAAAATTGTGGATTGACTGCTTTAATGAAATGTTACTTTTCATTATTTAACGGGTCCATCATAATGGAAAATAAATAAAATAGAATAGGTACTCACCAGCCTGGTCTTTTGTGTAGGTGGGGCGGGGGTAGGCAGCAGTTTGGGTGGGGGTGGCGGGGGCGGCCGCGACTCTCGGCGCTCCCGCAGATGCTGCCGGTACTCCTCGTACTTGCCCGGGTAGTCCGTATACATTATGTCCAGCACCTCGCCTGCGTCCACCGCAGTTACACCTGAGTATCATTAATTCATCCGTTATATTACGTCATTATGAGTGAAGGTGCCTCTACGCACGGTGTAACTACAACCATAAAACTGATGCCTCTGAAAACAACACAAAGTAGGTCAATCCTTCGACCACAGTGACCAGATGAATAAGAGAGATAAAGCTCTTTTTGGGGCCATTTCTACAAACCTAGCCAGCCTGTAATCTTCTTCTTTGTATCAATATAAAGAAAAAGATGATATCACGTAAGATGAAAAGTTAAATATTTATTTGTATAAATAATAGTGCTTGCCTTCAAGACATGCAATATAAATAAACATCAAAAAAGGTGTTTTGATTTGCAGAATTCTATAATGTTAAACATGTTTCATTGAAGAATGCCTTCTTCCGGAGGAGCACTCTGGGCCACACATCTAGCCCCCGCATAAAACAATCACCAAATCACATTTCCAACAGAGAAAATGAAAATTTCCCAATAATTTGTATTCTAATTTGATTCTGAAAAGTTCTCATCTATATAAATAAGAAGAGTCAAACAATAATACAAATATTATAATTGGATGCTGGCAATAATTTGAATCAAAAATGCCAGTATGGAATCAGTTTTAATAAAGAAAAAATATATTCACCTAAATCACAGAGAGCTTCTGATACGAGTCCGCGGTCCTGGATGTAGTTCTTCTCGTCCGCACTCAACGGTCGTCGCTTGAGGTCGGGGTATCTTCTCTTGAAGCTCTTCACCCCCAGGTATAAGGCCACCTGCAACCACACCGCTCGTGAGCACAAATTCCACTGTGTATTCAAGGTCATATAAGCCAACAACACAGTGCACAAAGCTTACCTGCTCTTGGATCATGACTGTCTGTGGGGCCTCGCCGGAAGCCGTTCCTTCCGGGGGCCAATCGTACTCCGCCACGTCTGCGGGGGTCCACTCCTTGTGCCTGATAGACAATAATCAAAAATACATTATACATAAAAAAAAGTACATGTTAAATTAATAAACAACGAAAGCTGTTGTCTATGGTTTAAACGTTTTTAAAACATACCCTTCATCCAGCATGTCCATCAAGCGAGTCCTCTTGCACTTGCCGCTCTCGGTTGTCACTCCGCTCAATACAGAACTTTGAGACTCCTCATCCATTAATCCAACATTTCTGTTAACATTCATTACAATGCGAGTTTAAAAATCATGCAACTTCAGAAATGCCTTACATATCACAAAGCATTAGTTATACAGTAAAAGTCCGATAATTCGAAATTCAAGGGACCGGATTTCTCAAAAAAATTCGAATTACGAATTACGCAATCACTAAATAAATAAAAAATTGCGCCAACTGCTGCGGCTTGGAACATCGTGGCCATTTTTTCGTTCTGTCAAAATAATAATTATAATGTCAAGTGTTCATAATAATAATAACAAAGGTGTTTGGATAAACGAAGTTTTTGTGGGTCAAATGGCGGTTTGAAATCAAAATCAACATTTTTAGTAGTTAAAAGAATCCTATTAAGACAGGCATCTCATACGAATAAAAAAAAACCTATATAAAAAATAATACAGTGAAACCCGGAGTTTACGTTTTCTTGCCATTTGCGTATAATTATTTCGGTCCCGATATATTTTACTACATTTTTTTTCCGCAATGTACGTGGAAAATATTCAAAATACGCGCGCTTGACACATTATTTCGGTCGTGATTGGTCAGCGAGCGACGTTGCGATTGGTCAGCAGACAGCGCCTCACGTGGTGATCGGCCGACACTTTCAATTTTAGCCGTTTTTGTCTTATCGTCATCATTCGGTTTTCGATTCGATTTATTACGCTTTTGACATTCACGATCGTGTTTACATAGTTTTTACGTTTTTTGTTTTGTTTTATTCTTTAAGTTTATTAATTTTCTTCCTTTTTGTATACTCATTCTGAAGTAATGTCTCAACAAAAAAAAGCTTTGTCTAGCTTTGGAATTTCTCCGAAAACTTTGTGAAAGAAATATTGCTAATTTATAGAAAAGAAAGGATGGATACACGAAAGATGCTGAGAATAAAGATATCCTTTTACATAGTGTTCTCATTTTATCGCTTTGCACTTTTTTACCGCGTGATATTTTCGTGATATAGATATCTCGCTTGCACTAATGTATTTAAGCGTTCGAATCGGATTCTTTCTCACGTGATGTCTCGTAAGAATGAATTATTAGAATTGTAGGTACATTTTGACCAAAAACTTTACGAAATACGCGATATTTCGAATTAATGGTAGAATTTATTATACTATGAAGCGTCAATTTTCGGACCGAGCAAATTATGAAAATTTCGAATTACGAATTATCGTTGTTCGAATTAACGGACTTTTACTGTATTCGTATTAACTCTGGATAGTGGCAACATTCAACCTCACATCAGTATAATAATGTGTTGCAAAAATTAATACACTGAGCTTAAATGAAATAATAATACTTATGTCCCGCAACACAGATTCATTTCAATTTTACAAAATTAATCAAAAACTCAATTACAACACCAACATCAACATCAAACAGCTTATGAAATGAGTATGAACAAACTGATGTCAATGAATTACTTAAGTTAAGTTAAAATAATACAAAATACGTATTATTAAAATGATGAAGATGAAAATGAAAATGTTTACCAATCCAAAATGAAGCCGATTAATGGAAAATGTCTGTATTAGGTATGACGCGTGCAAACAGAGGATAAAATAATTTACCTTTGCGGAGTTCCATTATCCCCGATCATGCAGGTCTCCTCCTCGAAGACCTGCAGTGCAGGGGTCATGGTATTCTCCAGCTTGCTCTTCCTGCCTTCTCGTTTTATCTCTGTTAGCGGCAGGGCATCCTGGAACCAAGCCAAACAAACATTTATATAAGATATAAAATATTAAGTACTCTTGGGAGTAATAAATTACTGACAAATTCTCATTATAAAATACATTTTAAGCCTTTCTTCAAAGATCATACAAATTTCCACATGTGATATGTTTCTAACTATGATGAAATTTAATAGAACACACAAAGTTAAAGTATCTACTGATTGCAACATGTGCACAAGTCATTTATATTTATTTTCTTTGTATTAAATTTGTTAATGATATTCGTGATCTGTGATATGGGGAAAAGATTTTTCATTTAATTGAATATGAATAGCATTATTTTTAAATGGAAAATGATAATATTTATGCCAATGTCTTTTTAATGTTCAAAGTGTGAAAAAATAATTGTGAAGCAGTTGGAGAACATTTATATTCTGATGAAGGAATATGGCCACATGTCAGGAGGTTTGAGAGATTATTATACAAATATCTAATCCAACACTTGTATCTCATAAATTGTATGCATAATCCTAAGATATCAATATGCATTAAACTGATGCATTATTCATGGAAAAGTATTGTATGGGGCGAGACATGTCAAAAATATCACAACTTCCCAATTGCCGGAAGAATTTTTTGACAGGTATAAAATTATACCATTCACCTAGTTTGGACATTAATAATAGAAAATCATCAATCAACAATGAAATTACAAACTCACCAAGTTTAATGTGCATGTGATATTACAGAACATCTTCATTTTCAATTAATGTGATTTTAACATCAAAATTCTACCAAAAACCACAACTATAACTTGACATAAATTCAGATCACTGGTCTATTTTGAATAATAAAAATATATTTTTTATATTCAGAGGAATATTAAAATTACATTTTAAGAATGAAAGGTTCATAAATTGCAAAGTCAAAATGAGTTTTAGACTTTTCAAGTGTTAACTCATGTAGCAAAGTTTATATGGGAGAGTTATGCCCGACCGACACTAACACACAGAATGAACTGGTTAAAAATAGACACAAATTCATATTTATACACAACAGAGTAGAACACATGTGCTCTTCATGCAGTACCAACATTACATTTTGAAAGAACCGCTAGATTGTATTGATGTAGATATTTCAAATACTATTTGATTGATATATTCACATACGATTCTTATTAATCAAATAACAGATTATAAAACATTGGTGTGAATTGAACAATTGGATATTAAGGATTTACTGAACATATTTTCATAAAAAGGAACAAATATTTTAATGTTTATCAAATTAAACATAAAAAGAAAACTAATAAATATGATTAATTATAATACTTGCCAAATATTTTAATTTATCATTTTATTATCATACAACATTTTAAAAATGCAGTATTAATAAAATATGTTGTTAATAAGTAATCAGAAAAAAAAATACTTTAAATAGCTGTGATAATTTTAATTTACATGAAACTATGCAACTATTGCCAGAGACAAAAAAGGGCTCTCATACATCATTAGAAAAAGCCATTCACCTCAACATGCTATCAAATAATGTAGATGTGAGTTAACAAAATAGAATTGGGTAGAGAAAACCAAACCGTGGAAATCGACCAAAGAATTGATTTGGGTTGGGCTGTATTCCAAAAAATGGACCATATATCGAGAAGAACAATATCCCCATAAACCTTAAACGGGAGATGTAAGACTGCTGCGTCCTATCGCTGTTAACTTACGCGTTTGAAACGAAAACAATATTTCAGAAAAGAAAAAATAAATTAAAAATTGTCAAAAAAGCTATGGATAGAACAATGTTGGGGATCAGTACAATGGACAGGGTGAGAAACAGCACTATTTGAACCAGAACAGGAGTGTCCAAAGTGACCCGAAACCCAGGATGTCCCCAACTTTGACAGAGGGACAACATTAATGAGACCACCGGTAGGACATGGATGCGTTTCCCAAGATCGACAGACATGGAAGCAGATGGAGGAGACCTACGTCCAGGAGTGCACGGATACAGACTGATGATGATGAGTTTACATAAATGAAAAATAGGGTCTGGATTTAGTTGATAGCAGTCTATTTTTTGAGAATCCAAAAAATATATTGCTACCTACTTTGAAAATCTACAGGATTATTTGGATTCGGTTGTTAATTCAATAATTCCAGTAACTAAATCGTAGGATTATGCAATATTTCAATAATATCCAACCTGCAGTTGGATCTCTTCTCCCCGCAGGCCCCCGGGCACGCGGCCTCCACGGCTGCCTCGGCCTCCTCGGCTGCCGCGGCCCCCTCGGGCCCGACGGGGGCTGCATCCCCTCATGCCTCGCCCCCTCCCGCGCCCGCGCACCAAGGGACTGTCATCCTCCGGATCATCCCCACTCTCCGTGTCCATCTTCTCGTCTGTCTTCAAGAGTTGAGACTTTTGCGAGTCCGTAAGGCAGGAGACATTCACTTGACAGGGAGTTATGACCACGGGTTCCGTTCCATCAGTTGCCAATTTGAGGAAGAAATTGTGGGCACTCTCTATAGGTGATATGGGGTCAGCTTGGCTGACGCGCGACACGTTGGATGCCACATTGCTGGCGAGTGCGCGCCGGGACCCTCGCCCACGGCCTCGCGTGCGTGGAGTGCGGAGGATAATGGGGCGGTCCCTAGAAATGAAATGTAAAAACATATAAACACAAACATCACAGAAAATAAAATAGTTTACTGGGTGTCTTTTTATTTACAATAAACGAGTAACAAAATATTTCATAAAAATAAGTAAACAAATAATGATTATTTTAGTAAAAGTTTGAAAAAACAATGTATTAAGCGCCTGCCTCAAACAGTTTTAATATAAGCACACCTTTCCTTTAAAAGTGAATGTACCTGTATATAATATCGAAAATAGAATACAAATTATTGCTCATTGTTGTCCCAACAAAATACTAGTAGAAAACGGGCATTTCCATCAATATGAAATACAAAATTAATAATGATTATTACCTCGGCGTCCTCGTAGTCCTGACAGGTCTCTCGTCCAGAGCAGGAGTAGGCATGTTGGGACTTTTCACATTCATCCTGTCGGCTAAAGGTATTTTGCGAGGACGCCCTCTCGTCCTTTTGGGTACAGGTGAAAATGGAGAAGGTGTAATATTTAGCGGAGCTTGCGCCATAACGTTGACAACACTACTTTTTAAATTAGTAATTCCAACATTGGCATTGGTGGAAGGGACAAAGTGGCTCTTTGCTATACTGCCGATGTCCAGGGGATCTTGGGACAGATCATCCATGATCATGCACTCCTGGGAGCTGGAACCCTCATTCAGAGCCAAGTCATCATCAACTTTGTTGAATATAGGACTTTCCATACCCAGACGGTTTACCTCCGAGAGAGTGTCATCCGAGCTAGCAGTCGACGTTGTGTTGGAGTCGGCTTCCACAACGGACACGCATTTGTTTTGTGAAAACGAAAAATTTTCTCTTGGATTGACTATTTTGGAATCTAGGTTTGCTTTTAATTTTGTAAAAATCCCTTGCAATTTAGATTCCCCATTGTTGGGCGACAGAACATGTGAGGATTTCGGTAAAACATTAATGTTATTTACTTTGTTGTAATCAGATGTAATATTCTCCTCTTTGGCTCCGAGTGATAAAACTGATATTGAGGCATTAGACCTTAAATCCATTTTAACTGGAGAGTCCGACGGCAGTTTTGGTTTAGATACCTTCGTGGAAGATATATTTGAGTTAGTGTGTAACTGATCCAACTTTAACCGCTTTGAGTCATGGGTTTTATCATCATTGCAGGTTTTATTCAACACGTCATCTGCAGTAGACGCTCGCTTAATACCAGATCTTAAAATTTGCCCAACATTTTCTTTTAATAGTTCATCAGAATCATCAATTCCTTGATTTATCACTATGGTATGACCTCCATCTTTAGTGAACTTTAACTTAATGTGTCCAAGGGGAGAATTTAAACCAGATTCGTTCTCTATCTTTTCTTTTGAATTTTCTGATTTCATGGTCGTTTCTGTATTTTGTTCTTGTGGAACTTTAATGGTGAGCTTTGGAATTGTATGCTCTACGTTACCACTAGAATCAAAATCACTTCTGGAGTATTCCATTTCTGACTTCTTTTGACATTTTTCTGTAAGAATTTCAGATGTAGATCCCTGAACAGTTTTATTTATTTTAAGTATGATTCGGGGTGAATCTAATCCACTCTCTTGAAAACTTGGGGAGGATTTCGAAGGAGATGTAATAATCTCCAAAGGTTTGTCTATGTTTTCGGGAATTGGTTTTATATTCAATTTTAAAGGATTAAATATGTCTATTTCTGACGGAATTTTATCTTGCAATTTACAACTCTTTGATGTAGCATTCTCTTGGTTAGTATTGGAAACTGAAACCTCATTAATGGGTTTCATTAATGGTTTAATATTCAACTTGGGTACAGTAGCGTGTTCCTCAACTTTAGCCCTAGATTTGAGAATCATTTTTAAAGATGCCGGATTGTTATGTTCGCCTTCAGCAGCGTGCGAGGCAAGCACTTCCTCGGTAGGTTTAGGAATAGGTTTAATGCTGATCTTAGGCGCCACCGGTTCATCGGGTTTGACAATAGGTTTGATTGTTACCTTTGGAACTGTAGGGGAGTCAGATCTTTCTGTTAATCGCAAATCATGTTCCTGGGGAATTTTGATAGTTAATTTAGGAACTTGCAGTTCCATACTATCAACCTTTTGATTTGTCCTCTTCGATGATTTAGAAGCGGTAACATCAATTGATGAATCGATTTTGCTCTCAGAAGAATTTTCGTGTACTTTATTAAGTTTTATTGTCATTTTAAGTGCATTTTCATCAGTGTAATTATTTTCAATATACTCAGGAGAACACTCCAGAGATTTACCCAACTTTATTGTCATTTTTGGTATACTCTCAATATGGCCGGCCGGTTCCGCCTCACTCTTGTCAGCATTCTGATCATGGCCCTTGTTCAGTTTAATAGTCATTTTTTCAATAGGAGGCTGGATAATAGGCTTGATGGTGAGCTTTGGGACAAGGGGCGTGGGCGAGCCGCAAGTAGCACCACCGGCTTTCTTAGCCCCCTTCTGCTTACTGTCACAGCCCACCTTGGGCTTGGTGGACAGGGACTTGATGGTCAGCTTGGGGACAGCTGGACACAGAGGCTCGCGCTCTGAGGTCTCCACCGTGGGAGATTGGACACATTTAGAGCTTAGTTCATTCTCTGAACTCTCAGACTCCGAGACCTCACTGCAGCTCGAAGACTTGACATCTTTGCTAGGTGAACAATCTTCTTCATCCTGGGGTTTCTTGATGGGCTTGATGGTTAACTTCAATACATTTGGAATTTTATGTGCCTCAGAATCTGAGTCCACACATTCGTTTACTTTTAAAAATCTAGAGTTTTTTTGCCCTTCCATTTTAGATTCTGGGGGTATCAAAGGTTTAATATTTATTTTTGGCTGTTTGCCGCTTGATTTCGCATCTTCATTCGACTTAGAACATAGTTTCAAAGTTAATTTAGGAATAATTTTAGTTGATTCTTCAGAAATCGCTTCATCTGGAATGTCTTCGACTTGTTCGATTCTAACATTATGCACAAAAACATTAGTATTAATATTGGAAAGGTGAGATTCTTCTAACATGGATCGGCTCAATTTTAATGGAGAAACCTTTCGAACATCCAATACATCATTAGATTTATCGGGAAATATATCATGATCCTCTCTCAATTCCTCCACATTGTTCATTTCCTCTGAGTTGCAGAAGTGAGTACTCTCAGAATTGGTTGAATTTTCAATTACAGGGGGCAACTCCTCAGATACTTTTTCTTTATCAAAATTAATTTCCATATCTCTAGAATCCACCGAGTTAACAGGTGGTTGAGATGACTCCACACCGGCAGTAGGTGGAGGGGACTGGCATGGCGGCGAAGGTTGTGAGGGCTGAGAAACCTGGTCTCCTGGAGCTGGTAAAGAAGTTTTCTCTTCAAGGACAACTTCTTTACAAACATTACTAATAGCACTCGCAAACAATTGATCAAATTTACCAGAAGTTGGTGTAAGAACATCGGCGGTAGGACTCAACCTTTCCAGTTCAACAGATGTTGTTTCTGTGATTGCCGGTTTCTCTGGCAAGGGGAGTTGGCTGATGGAGAGCGGCTGACTCCTCAGATTGGAATTCCGCACCAACTTAACTTTTTTGGGTGATAATTTGTCCAATACTCCTTCGCCTGCCTTACACTGAGAGGCAGAGTCCTCGCATGGGGACGCCTCTGAAACGCATGGCTTAACGCCCACTCTCTCGTGAGAGACGTGCACATTAGCACTGGGAGTTGCGACGGGATTCACAATGTTGGTAGCCTTGGCGGTATTAGATGTCGGGCGCACCAATTTCCGTCGTTGGCCTGGCAAGGCTTTACCAGCAAAACTATCGGCATTCTGATCGCCGGGAACATTATTGCTATCTAAAGATTTAATTTCACTTTGTGAAGATGCTGCGCTACCCGTGACATTCTTACTGACCATGTTTTCATATAACATCCGTTCACAAACATCGGAATCTAATTTCACAGCACTGACAGAATTAACAGTTTCAGAATTAGTACACTGACCACTTTCCTCACTAGTTCTTAAATTATGTTCGTCTAGAATTTTATTGTTTTTTACAGGCACTATCACCGCAGTTTTAGAACTGCTTATTTCATTAACCATATTTTCGAGTTTTGTAGAATCTGGGTGTATATCTGGTGGCTTCGTTGGTTCTTTATTGACCGATGCTTTCTCCGTGTCCCCTGCAGCAACAGCTTCGTCTGACGTATTATAAGGATCTAGATAAGATTTGCTAAGGAGCTGGCCCGAGGCTAAGCAATTGGACTGCGATGGAGTCGGCGGTGAACTGGAAGACTCCGCCAGGGCCGCGATTTCGTGAACCTCGTTAGCGTCGCTCCGGTCCAACACAGAATCGGTGGAGTCTGCCAGATATTTAGTCCGCTTAGCTGCTTTTGGACTATCTATTATATCATCGATCATGTTGATTATGGTTTCCGTATTGTGACAGGTCTCTCCGTCGATTGGCGGGCTCGAGCGGTCCGTGAGTGTGCCGATGCCCGAAGAACCGCTGTCGGGGATCTCTTCTTCCATCGCGACCGCTGATCCGAGAACGATATTTGCATTTAGGGCTTTGGTGGACTTTTCGTCACTGACCTCGCCAGACAACATTTCACACGTATTTTCCCGCGTCGTCGATTGGCGCGCAGCGTCCTGCACGGGACCCGCATCATCCTCGGAGCTTTCCATTATCTGTTGATTGACAGAGTTACCGTTGCTGCAAATAAACAAACCGTAAATTAGAATTATATTGTGTCGATTATTTTTTCCAACTAACCTAACATTACACTTGACAAGCCCGATAAAATGCACAAATTAAATACATTGCTCAGATATAACTGTATTTTAAACGTTGATTCAAAATTATACGTACACGCATTGTATAATCTCATAATTAAAAAACCTAAAAACCACTCGGGGAACTCAAGAATTGCACAAATAAAATTTCAAAACTGAAAACCGGCAAACAAAAAGCTTGTAAACGCCATTTTTCAAGCCAAGGACATGGCCGGAGCCAACCATCAAATAACAAACATGGCGGCCAGTATCGCCCCAGTTCGTCCACCCCAACATCTGAAATCTCTATCCAATGTAGGTAACATAACGAATTAAAACACTAACGATGCGTGTATTTCTAAAGTAAGTAGGTACTCACAGTAACCGTATTTTTAAGTCAATTTCATTGGTAGATTTATTTAAAAAGTTCACTATTTTATTAAAGGAATTTACGTCAATCAAATTTCAATTAAAACTGTGATATTGATATAGCCATGTTTCATGGCATAATAGGTGAGATTGCACTGGACAAATTTTACATGACCGAAAATACGTTTTCTCTCTGGTGGCTTGTTTGATCTTAGTTAAGTTTAATTTTAATTAGTGATAAGACTATGTAGGACAATTTAAAAACAATAATAGTGGATAGGAAAAACAATAATAGTGTTTAAAGAAGTGAAGTGACAATTGTGATTAAAAAAATAGCGTTCTGCCCCGGTATTACAATTTTCGTAAGTACTGCCATGCCGGGCCGAATTATTTCGTGAGTGGCCACACTTTAGGGGGGGATGACCTAACCCCCTCCCCCCCCCCCCCACCTTGCGGATTGGAGTCCGCGCTCGACCAGCGAAGCAGTCCGTCCCTGATCTCAGTAGAAGGAGCATCTCTTCCCGGCCGCGCGCCGGGGAGATATTCTAAAAAGTTCGCGATACGTGCCACATGGCGCCAGCTAATCACCATTGGAGCTTGATGCTGGCTACCGCTGTCGCTGTGAAGAAGACCCGGACCCTCTGCGGTTCATCATCTGCGTGATGCCCCTCAGCCCGGGAGATAGAAGTGGACGCCGGGCATCCTTCTGTGCCGTGCAGCCTCTGGCAGTCCTCGTGCTAACCAGCCGCGCCGTCGCGCCGGCTTCCGTCAGCGTCGGTCCTCGCCGCCAATCACCGCTTTCGTAGTTACGTTAGTTGAGTTCGTTGGCCAACGAATAGCATGTAAGTCCTCTTTAGTTCATAAGTAATCTTGTTCTTTATTTTGTGTGATTAAATATAATTGTAAATAGTAAATATTGGTTTCAATCTCATATCACTATACATCCCGGAGCACCTTAGAGATCACATATGAGGTGACCCAATAATTTTTCATTGGTCGTAAGCTATTGAACACGATGTATATTGTTATAGATGTACGAAACCAAAATGCAAACGTAAACATTAAAAATTATTTGGAAAATCCGCCACGACCGTTGTTTGCGTTGCTGTTACATTTAAGTTTAGCAGATGGCGCTTTACTATTGAAGAAGAGTATATAAAAATACGCGTGTCAAAATTTAAAAGCAATCGGTAAATACCAAAATTTCAAAGCAATCGATTTTTCCTAAAAGTAGAAGAAGAAGAGATATAAAATAAATATAAAAACACCCGTGTATTCTAATGCAACATTGTTAAAATTTTAAAAGCATTCAGTCAATATCATAATTTCAAAGCAATCGTTTTTTTCTAAAGGAAGAAGAAGAAAACGAGCATATAAAAATACGCGCGTATTCTAATGCAACGTTGTGTCAAAATTTCGAAGCAATCGGTAAATAACAAAATTTCAAAGCAATTGTTTTTTTTCCAAAAGAAAAAGAAGAGTATATAAAAATACGCTTGCATTCGAATGCGACTTTTTTCTGAAAAAGGAAGAAGAGTACCTATATAAAAACACGCGCGTATTCGAATAGAACGCTGTGTCAAAAATTCAAAGCAAACGGTTTTTCCCAAATGAAGAAGAAGAGGATTGGATTTCCTTTATTCTCTTAAAACTTTCCTGGGACCAATAAGAACAAACTGAAACTTTCAGCGAAATCGGTTTAGTAATTTTAGAGAAAATCAGAGACAGACAAACATTTGTATAGATTCATCAGTGCCATCTTGACATTATATCGTTATTACGTCAAGATGGCACTGGATTCATGCATATCCCTTCAAATTTATTAGTTTAATACTGAATTGTGGATTTCTCAAAACAGAACCACAGTCAGTAAACGTAAATATTCAAAAGCAGATTTTTGTTTTAATTCTTTAAAAAATAACTTATTACGGAGATCCAGTGTTTACGTCTTTTATTTTTATATACCATAATATAAGAAGTGAATGCGGCGCGAATAATGGTGTTATGAACAAAACAATGAAAATATCATTAAGATGGTTTGGACACATGGAAAGAATGAATGAAGGAAGAATGGTAAAAAAAGTATACATATTAACGATGTAAATGAAACCAGAAATAGAGGAAGACCGAGGAAAACGTGGCACGATCAAATAAATCAAATATTGAATGTCGGCCACGTGAGGAGTCAGAGAGATCGACGATCGAGTGTTGAGGAAGCGAGAGAAATTTGTCAGGAAAGAAAAGTGTGGCATTCCATTTTTTCTGCTTACCCCTTCGGAAGACGGCGTGATGGTTATTTACCATAATATAAATATGAAGAAAAAGAGTCTAGACCAGAGACAACTAATGATTTTATATAATACCATTTTTGACCAGATATCCTACATTTTATCCTGTAGCCAGAGACATTTCCGTCGCGTTTGAATATTGTTTTATTTTTAAATATAAAATATAATATAAACTTCTAATATTTAAAAAAAAATCGATTGTGGTTTCCGTTAGTCTTTTAATGGGACAACCAATATTGTATTTCATACAAGTTCATATTTGACCAGAGATCCTAAGTTTTATTCTGTAGCTAGACATTTCTGTCGCGTTTGAATATTGTTTTACTCTTAAATATAAAACATAATATAAACTTCTAATATTAAAAAAAAATCTGTTGAGGCTTCCCTTAGTTTTTAAAAATATTTTTTAATTGATATTTGTTTTTGTTTCCTCTGTAAAATACAGCGACGGAAGTTTGAGGTTATAGAAATATCTCCTACTATATTAAGATTTCTTGATAATGACAACCCTACGTCCATTCACTTGCAATGATATGCTGAGATTCAATAACGTGTGAGTACTCGCATGTAAATATGTTTGTATAAACGTTTTATCCATGTAAAAATTGTTTCATAGTATAATGTTAAAATACACCATTTCAGAAATTTGGACCCGTTGACTGAAACTTATGGATTGCTATTTTACATACAGTATCTAGCACATTGGCCAGAGTATTTCCAAGTTGCTGAGTCGCCTAGTGGAGAAATCATGGGTTATAGTAAGTAGTTTCTTAAGCTGTGGCCACACAGAAAGGAGCCTTACTTGGGGCTTAGAGCTACGAGACAACCTAGCATATCCAACATACCGCGTATTATCGCGATGGTCACACTGTATGTTTTGTGCCACGCTATCCAACTATATTGAAAAAAAAAAATTACTATGCGAAATCCTTCGGTGTGACCCTAGTTTTATAGTTTTACCACTTTTGCTTAGCCCTACGGTGATGCAGAACGGTTTTTGATTAGTTGCAGTGTAGAGAAAAGCTGTGTTTTTAAACCAGTGGATGGTGATTTAAGGTTTTAAAAACAATATATGAAATACTATTCAATAGTAACTATCATTTGTATATACTAATTTTTATTAACCGCTCAAATGAACAAAAATGTTGTAAAAAAAGGTGATTCAAAGGGTTAGTAGTATTATTTTAAAAGTAAAGTATATCAATTACAATTTAAATTTTAGTTATGGGGAAAGCAGAAGGGCATGGAGAAAACTGGCACGGTCATGTCACCGCCTTGACCGTGGCTCCTGAGTACAGGCGATTAGGACTGGCCGCTACTCTCATGAAGTTTTTGGAGGACGTTTCTGAAAAGTATTCACTTTTATTTCAATTCAGCTTGCCAGTTGTCATCTAATTGTTAATTCATTTCAAATCTGTGACAACTGTTTCATTGACAAGTTAACTCAGCATAATGTTTCATTAGTTTTTGTAAAAGGAAATAGAAGATGTAATACAGAGGTATATCCACTTTATAGCAGAACTAAACAAAAGGTTTTTGAAAGACCTCCCATGTTTATGTTTTTTATTTTATTTATTATTTTCCCTTATTCATTGTTTTTTATTAAAAAAAAATTGTTAAAAAAATGTAAGATACTTTAAAACATGCATTTAATATGTATTTCTATTGCCCTTTTAAATATATTTTTTCTTTTAGGAAAAATGCATACTTTGTAGACTTATTTGTAAGAGTGAGTAATAAAGTAGCTATCGCCATGTATACAGAGTTGGGGTACATTGTGTACAGAAAAGTTCTGGAGTATTACTCTGGAGATCCAGATGAAGACGCTTACGGTGTGTACTAATTATTTTCAGAAGTTGAAAAGTATCATTGCTTGTAATTAGACTCCACTAATAATTTTGTTTCTGTTTCAGATATGAGAAAAGCGTGCTCAAGAGATGTACATAAAAAATCGGTCGTTCCTTTAGCACATCCTGTTAGACCGGAGGACATTGATTGAACATTCACTAATATTAAAATACAAAAACTTAGTTGCTTATACATTTGGTTGTCAAGTAAACTATTATGAATTATTCGACTGAAATTCCTTTTTCAATTAAATTAATTATGTAACAAATGCTTATAGATTTTTTCATTTCTTCCGGAAGTTATCATTGTGACCGGTTTCGTCAGCGTTCCTGACATCAACATACTGGTTTATATCTACTTCAAACCTTTTTTTTTTTCGACAACAAATGTATGACAAAGTCAATCCTAATGATGTAATAAAAATATATGCTTCGGTGTTAAAGCTGCTTCTAGAATGTGGAGGTCTTTTCTGCACCACAATTTAAAAACTTGAAATGTTATTGATCTAAATTCTCATCTCATTTTAAATCATAAATAATGTGCATTTATATCCAATACCATATTTTATTTATATAAATGGTGCTATATAAATCACATTTATCATTATAAATCTTACAGCAAATTAAATATCTCAAAATAATATTTTTTTACTATTCACTCACTGTCACTTCTCTTAAACAAATGATGAAGTATTAATAATTATTGTAGTTCAAAGGTTTTAACTTTAAAAAAATATTTAATCAAAGAATTTCACATATTTATAAAACTTATGAACAAACGCATATTATGATGTATACATTAAAAATAAAGTATTTATGAACTAGTAGACGCAGTTTCATTTTCATGAACTTCTTTTTCTTTAGTTTTCTTCCAATTTTTAGCGGCAGCAAGCAATTTAAGATTGGGTTTGACCATTTCATCCTCTGGAAAGATGTAGTCAAATACTTCTTCCCAGCCTTCTTCCACACCATTTTCTGAAATAATCTTTTGTCTCTTTTTCACTCTGCGTGGCATTTTTTCTAATACTTTATTAATATTCGCTTCATCTCCTACTTGATTTTCAAAGTCTCTCCAGGCTTCCAACAGAAGAACTCTGGATTCTTTTTCCTGCATATTTCTCAGGCTGTCGTTGGCTCTCTCATATACTCGACGCGCCATTTCAAGGTTAATATTGTCAGCATTTTCAGCATTCAGTTCGAATTTAGCATAAGACATCCACACTTTGACGTGAACAGTACGCTCTAAAAGCCTTTCATAGAGTTGGCGAGCTTTTTCTGTTTCTCCTTGAGAAACTTCAAAGTCGATGAAACTTTTCCAAAGCAATTCTGGCATATCTAATCTAGTTTGATTCACAGCTAATTCATATATAGCTCTAGCTCTATCTGAATCGCCCAGCAAAGTTTCAAGTTCAGCGAATTTCATCCACGTTATACAATTTTCTGGACCGAATTCTAGAAATTTTTGGTATAAAATTCTACATCTGTCAAATTCTCTAAGTTGTATTTCTAAATCTATGTAGCCTCGATACAGTTTATCCCGGGGACAAATCCCTAATGCTAAACCTAAAGTTTTTCTTGCTTGTGTCAAATTTTTACATCTTATTTCGAATTGCGCATACATAAGCCAAATCTTAGAAAATGTGAAAACTTTGTGAGGAAGAAGATCTAAACAAGTTCTATATATTTGCCTGGTACGATCCACATCTTGGGCTTCTAGCTCTTCGAATAAAGCGTAGTTGATCCACAAGTAAATATATCTTCTCCAAAAGTGTTTCTCTTTAGTGGGTGGAACATTCGCAATAGCTCTCTCGTAGGTTTCCCTAATTTCTTCCAATTTTCCGTCATTTTCAATTAATCTCAAAAAATCAAACCACGCATCATAATTTGTGGGATTGTCTTTAACTTCTTGTTCGTATTGAAATTTTCTTTTGCTTACAATAACATCTTCAATTCCGGATCTATCCCCATATTTCTTTTCGTGAATCGTGTAAGCTTTGTACAGATCGTTGGTTTTTTCTTTAGGAATATGTTGAAGGGCATATTTATAGATTACCTTAGCTCTGTCGTGTTCTTTTTGATTCTCCTCAAATTTAGCAAATGAGATAAAAAGTTTTTCTTCTAAATTATCATCTCCGTAAAATTCAATTGCTCTTTCAAAAACCTTTCTCGCTCCATTAATAAAACCATGATTTTCTTCAAAGCGGGCATATTTAATCCAGTTCTTCACATCTGGATGCACCATTACAAATCTTTCATAAATCTGTCGAGCCCTGTCAATTTCTTTGTAACGGAGTTCAAAATTTATGTAAGTCTGCCAAGCCTGCTCATCTGGTTGCCATTCCATCCAACGTTCAAAAACCTGAAAAATAACATACCAGAATAAAATAATTTTTCAAAAGATTTATTACAAAA